>OX402528.1:25147052-25584969 GCA_948098885.1 Drepanosiphum platanoidis
CAGATTTTCGTAGAATAAAATTACTCGTTATTATTATGATTGGGTAAATATGTCCGGGGACTACGACAATGATTTGATTGTGATCTGAGTCGGCGGAAGTTTTTTTGCAAAACCCGGAGCACGTTTTTTTAATATATTATATTCTTGAAGTAGCGATGAAGGGGGGAGCTTACTCGGCGGTGCTCGTTGTAATTACAATAGACCGATTGTTTTTAATGCCAATAAAGTTGAGAGTTGATTATGGGCTAATAGTTGTTCGAAACGAACGAAACAGTGTAATACCTACTGAATTTACTACGATGATTTTTGTATTATGTGCACGGACGGGATGTGTTTTGTTTTTTTTTTTGGATCATTAGCTTCTTCTCGTCACGGTCGTCGTATGATATCGCACGCGGCATTCTCGCAATTGCCATAGTCTCGCTGTCGTTGCATATTACAGTGATATTTAGTATATTATTTTACAATCGTATTTTCGAGACGGCCGACGACGACGCGTACTACCTACGACCTTCGTTGGCGACAAGTCAAGAATAAACGTAATATAGTAAAAGCGCTCTGGCCTGCACGTATCCGGCAGGATTTCACGTCTACCCGATCACTCGTGCACGAGGGACGGGTAAACTCCGCAGTTTTCATTCCGAGTAGCCCCGAAAAAGAGGCTCGAACGCTTGAAAGTTTCGAGTTGAAACTTTACGGGCACCGCAGTCGTATACGTGTGTCCGGAGCCTATATTTTAACGCTTATTTTATTTTAAAAACGCTTTTATTCGCCGTTCTGTATGCGTAACATTGACGCTTTCGATGGCCGTTGCTCGGAACCCGCACGTCGTCCCGCGGGCCGGCGCGATTCGTCAGTGTGTCTGTGAAGTCGAGCGTGCTCGAAGAGCCGCGCCGGGCTCAGGTCTCCGAGTCGATTTCAATTTAAAGTAAATAATTTAAATTTAATAAGTCTAAAGTAGAGTTTCGATTGAAAAAAAAGAAAAGAAAGTAGTTAGGTATACTCCGGGAGGTGTTGCGCGATTGTACGAACAATTCGAGGCCAGATTAAGGTATTTTGTGCCCGTAGGCAAACATTTTTCCCGACTCCGTGACAATAAAAATTGATTAAACGTGTGTATTGTCTAAACACGACTTAAAATATTATTTAAAAATAACATACGAATATTTTTTATTTTTTATTACCTAACTGCTGTTATTAATGTATCTCAAGTCCTCGAGGTACATTTTGATAAATTACCGTGGATTTCAAGAAGAATATTATACTTATATGATCATTAGAATTTATGAATGTACCTAGTTGTGTAAATATTAAACAATACAACAAGTCTATCACAGTTTAAATTCATACAAAATTAAAATAATAATAATAATCACATAATAATTTCATTTAAAAAAAAAAAATTGTCGTTTTACAGTCTGAAAATGATTTGACCACGTCAGTGAACGAATAAATGCCATTTAATTGCTGATTTTTTGAATATTAATAGTAATGTCAGAGAATTTAATCGATAAAAACTGGTGGTAGACCTACGATTGTTTAATGCGTTTTAAAATTGAGAAAGAACGTTGTCTAAAGCAATAAATTATTTAAGGCAACTTAGGTATTTTTTATACATAATATATATATATATATATATATATATATACTCGTATAAGTACCTATTTAGTTACAAACAATTTTACTTCTAAGAAAATATTTTAAAATGTATCTCATTAATACTCAAATATTTTATTTATGGTACCCTTCAAACTGCGTGTCTATAATGGTTAATCCCGCATTGGGTTGTCTGAAAGTCTATAGAAAGTTACTTTTAAACAAATCGTACTGTTGCGCATTAAATTGGGATAGATACATTTTTTTCGCCCCTTAATGCGTATAATTAAGTTTGAATGATGTTCATCGGATGTCCAACGCCACTTGTTATCCAATACATTTATAGATTTGTTTCAGTGTATTCGATCATTAGACGGTTTTTAACTGATTCGATTTATTAACGAGCGTCTGATGAGGTATTCGCACAGTCACGCGTCGTCTAGAAATATGACGACGACGCAAGTTGATGATCGACAATTTCTACTTCGATATTTTGTTCTTAATAAATCTGACGTCATTATTTTAAATTCGATCTAGCGTTATAGAATTACGAATCGACGGAGGTTTACAAATATTTTGCTAATGTTATAAAAATAACATTATTAAACGAGAAATCCAACTTTAATTATTATCATCGTCAAAATAATCGGTGTAAAATTATCAATAGAGGTACAATTATTTCAAAAACGAAATAAAAGATTTGAAAAAATAGTTTTTTTTCCCTTTTTTTTTACTTATATTGGGTATTGTTATTTTTTGTTTTTTTTTTTTTTTTGCTGTCGCGTATTTCATGAATATTACAGGCCGGAACCAAAAGTATAACTATTAATGATGCAATCACCTCTGTTGATGTACCTATAGGACAGAGTGATACATCCTTTGTTGTACTTTTATACAGTATGCATTTTTTATTTAAAATCGTATTATTGTGTATATTTGAGTCCATATTGAGCAAATATCGATGACAAAAGACATTTTCTTTTATATTTGTAATTATTATTTTCCATAATATATAATAACTTTCACGCTCAGAATTAGATAGGTCGATTCGTTATTCTTTAAATACGAGTTGAAAAACGAAACTAATACGAAACTGTATGCGTCTGCATTTTAGTTTTGGAATTTTACTTTTACTCGGGAATTCGTTTTATGTAAGAAAGTCGAGCACGACTGTAACCAGTGTGACGTCGAATCAGCGTTGAACGATCGAGATGGTAATTTTTTGTTTTTCTTTTAGATACACACCCCGGGTCTCGCAGCTGTGCGCCTTCCTGGTCAAGCCCTCGTGCCCCCATACACTTATGAAATAAATTAAAAAAAAAAAATCACACATTTCACAAAAACCAGGTAAAGATTGTTAATATTCATAAGAGATTAGAAAAAATCGTTCCGTTTTGTTTTTTGTTTTTTTTATTTTCAACATTTCCACGTCTGCTATTTATATTGTTAAATGTTCGCGTTCAATAATAATTGTTCTTCGTTTTAAACACTATGACGCAATAAGTCGAGCCGTATAAAATATTCAAACCTAGTGTAGCCGAGCGAATATTATTATTGTAGAGCGCTGTATTACACTACTCATCGCGAGTTCGGTCAATTAAAACACAAAGTTTGAAATCATTAATAATTTTTATTTCTATACTAGTTACCGTCGGCCGGAGCAAGTCTCGAGCTCTCTCGACGGCTCCAAACGTCTCTAATACGTCTCTTTACGTGACGATATTCAGCTAAATTATACTATAGTTATTGAACTACGAAAATACTACGTACTTTATACGAAATGTATGCCTCGTTTCCCGGTGCGATGACATTTTCCCCGTAGAAATTTAACACTACGCACACGGTACACCGTAAATCAAACGAAGTCGTTTACCGCGAAAAACAAGCGAGCGTTAAAAACATCATAATAATACCGTCTCGGTTTTCGTGTGCCGTAATGTCATCGAGACGTATACGTTTCTGAACTCGTACAGACATCGTTTTTCTCCGTAAATACATTGAGTTTTATAAATTCTCGATGTAAAATTCTAAATCCGACGATCGAGTAGGTTTTAAATAGTAGGTACGCGAGATTAAACGCGGGCGTTCTCCTCGAAAGCGATTTTTCATACGTACTGGCCGTATTAATTACGCGATTAAACGCGTGTTTATTAAGCGTTTACATGCCGTCGGATACATTATAATACTACTACCCACTCGCGTTTGTTTGCTGCCCGTCGCGGTTTGGTGACCACGCGTCGAATGTCGGAGTGTAATGCGTTTTTTCGCGTCTTCACAGGTGCACGCGAAACACTGTGAGCAGTACGAAACAATTCATGTATTATCGCGCGTAATGACGATGTAATCAGAGATAGTATATATGATTCACGGTGTTTATTTTTTCTTCGGACAATCACGACGGATAACGAACGCGGGCATGGGTCCTCCCGGTAGCGCCGAAGTTCGTGTCGAGCTACGGGCAGGCTTTTTCGTAAACGTGGCCTCGGTCATAACGCGTATAGATATTTCCCGGAAATGGTTTCCTAATTTCCTATCGATCTGTCTAGGAGCTTTAGGATGTCTGCAGGATTAATACTCAGTTGCGGGTTACTTTGTACATAAAAAAAAAAAAAAACGCTACATTTTGGGCCTCTCAAAATGCTTTTTGCTAACGTTTAAGCGCCACCTTAGGATCCTACCTATGTTTAGAGTAGTTTTTATATTCTGACGAAAATATTCGGCAACGTTTTCGTAAACAACACTTTTATTGTACTGAAATAATAGATCGGCCTCTAATAATTATCTATTTGCCATGGATAATCGGTTATAACATTGGTTTTAATAAACGGTATGTCATACGTACTTGTGAATTATGATTTTACGGAAATAAAACTTTATTACCGTTTTATGGTTACTATTATTACTCTGGTATATATTTTTATCGGGCAAACATTCGAATCGTAAACGCGTCGTTGATTACGAACCGTTTCAACCGTTACGATACCTAAACTCGTCGTATAAATAATAATATCATGACGTCTCGGTTCTTGGAATTTTTACGCAGACTTACGTTTTGTTGAAAATCTTAACGATTAATTAAAAAACGAATCTTCCATTGTCGTCGCACGGTATGATAATAAATTGCTCCGGCATAATTATTTATCCGGTTTCGGTGTGCATTTCTTCTCGCGACACAAAATCTACAAATTATAATACGTATATAATATTATTTGATTACAATATTGTTCGCGCCTGTCACCGACTGTGTTCGGTTTTTGAATAATTATTGCGTTCAAACGTACTACACAAAGCTCAGTGTAGTTCTCCGTTTATCGTTTCGAAACTCGGAACCGCAATAATTTTAAGCCGCCGCGGCGTACGTCTCGGGATGAACATGTGGCCCTGACGCAACGAAACGAAACGTTTTAATCATCTCAGTTTTCTCGGCGACCTTGCGCGGCTATTAATTAGTGAAATCAGCGCGGTTCATTAATCATCGTATCGCCGCGGTTACGTCGTCGGAACACGGTCCTACTGAAAAGAAACAAAAACTCGCGCGCGCGCGCGCCGAAACGTAGGTGTATATAATATACTCGCCACGGACTCGTTGACTTCGGAGACTCGAAACGGACTGAAAATCGTTAACGATCCCCGCTGACGATAATATGTCGGTCTCGGCGTATCGTATTTGTCCATCGCAAGACGATCTCGTCGCGCCTCGAAAACAATATCGAGAGTAACTGTAATTTTTTTTGTTGGTGTTTTCATTCTCCTTCGCAAAACGAGACGACGCGCGACGGTGTCGTGACTATAGTGCGTTATTTTGTCGCCCCTCTAACCTCTCGATCGTCTCGACGATATAAACAGTATAGGTATTTAGTATGCGGTCAAAATACAATCTGATCGTAGTAAATCTCGTTTAATGGATTATTCGCATTTGAATATTATAAGTATGACTGCGCGAATAACTATACACGAACCGGGCGCGTAAAATCCGAATAGATTTTTTTTATCGTTTCGAGTAATTCGGCCGTTAACACGTGTTTATTATTTGTCCGACGTTCAGCGGGCATGACGTTCAGGAGGCGTACAGGTACACAACTACTGTTGCCGACGTACACTCGATGTTAATCATAATAATAATAATAATACATTATTATGCGTATTGACAGCGCGCCTGGCCGTATGAATATTCTAATCTGACTCTAAAGGTCGGTGTAAATGCCCCCCGAGTACGTTGTAAAATCTCGAGTGATGCGGCGGCGGCGCGGCGTCCAATAAAATAATAACGCTCGACAATCGCACGCACACGAAACTACCGGTAATGATTATTATTTTCAATCGTTTGCGGCCCTCGCGGTTCCGCGTTTCGGTACACCTGCACCGGAATCGTTCTGAAATCGTGTAAAATAATATTGTTCACACGACCGACAATCGCATTTGAGTACGTCGCTCGTAATTTAAATAATTCATCGCCAAACGGAAGCCAACCGGCGACAGTGGCAATTTTAAATGGAAATTATTATAAACAATTTGTTTTCAACATTATAATATATTATTATATTATGCGATATTATTCCATGCCTCGAATCGTAAAAAAACCAAACACATTTTATATTCTCGGCGAAACGAGGAATTCTATTGATTATATTACCATCGTGTGCGTTTTTATTTTTTTATTTTTCGTGACTGTCAACAACTTTTCTCCTGGTGGTCCTATCAAAAACAAATGGCATCTAGTTGGTGCGTTTTTCGCAAGGTCGTTTTTCGAATTTATCAACAGTTCTAAAAGGTGAAAAACTGCAAAATTTACGGCACACCGGTTTTCGACAAAATCAAATTTTCATTTTCATCGTAACTCAAAAACTATTTATTACAGAGACTTGAAATTTTCATCGAATTTCTATACGCCTATTCTCTAGAGACGGTGTAGATTTTAAACGGTTTTGACTATTTTTGCGCTATTTATAGACATTTCAAATTTCAGAGTTTTTTTGCTCGGTAAACTATACAACAGTGTTGCAATAATACGACCGTAATATTTGTTTGTTTATTTGAAGTTTGAACACGGCTGCATATAATTTATCATCACAGAGGACCAACTGAATTTATGCGATTATCATCGTTTCCTTAACTTTATACCACTTTATTCGTCGATTGAAACTTAATAATTGAATAAAAATATACGAAAAAGTAAAAATTTATTCAAAAAGTTGGTATATTGATAAGCTATAACTTAAACAATACTCTCGAGCATTATTTACTCAGAAAATTCAAAAGGGACATCACCTCTAAATAAGATAATCTCTAATACCGTTACTGATTATATTGTTTCAAGTTTATGGAATATATAAATTATATTATACTCATAAATATATTATATAAATGAAACAAAGTTTGTCCCCGTTAAAAAAAAAAAAAAATGTTAAATAGGTTCTAAGGGCGTGGTGATTATAACACGATTATTTAATATTGCAAAACAATGTTCATTTTAAAATGGTTAATATTTTACCTCGATTTACGAATTATTATAGTTTAAATTCAAAACGACGATATTTTCTCCGTTAATTTAAACAAAAACCTATTTAAATTTCACCTTAATCGTGTGATTAGTCCTTTACCTAATATTACCTACATAATATTTTACCGAGTGATTTGTAAACGACCACTAAACATTTGTACGGGAATTTTTAATAAAGAATTTCGTATTAAAATAAAAAAAAAACTTAACGAAATATTTGTCCACGGGCAAGCTATAATTCTTTAAAATTACACTTTGAGCAACTATAAAATAAATATCATGCGCAATAAGTGTAAGTTAAATATCATACGATTTAACGACGAGTTTATTCGAAAACATTTTAATAACTATTAAAATGTTTCGTAGTGGCAGCAAACGTTTACAACGAGGAACGTTTTTAATCCCATTAAAGTATTACGGTTGGGATTTGGGATTTGTCACTTGTTGGTCATGTTTTGAATCTGTAATACTCAATAATAATAAATTAATAACAATACGAATAATAGAAATTAAGACGAGAAATCGTAAATAAATCGAAATGTGAAAAAATTAGTGTAAATCAGTTATTAATTATTGTCGTTGAAGCTTTTTCAAATAGATAAAAAAAAAAAACTATAATAATAACGAAAGAAATTTATCGAAAAAAAATATAATAATAAATATAAAAACCCAGTACATATTAAACACGATTTATGTATAATAATATAATAATATTATTACACTTTTTGCTGATATTATCGTGTATTGAAGGCGTACGCGTTCATTACGTTTTATAATTTATACAGTACGTTGCCAAAAACTCGTGTACACATCATATCAAAAAAAAAAAAAAAAAACACGATAATCGTTAGCCATTAATATTAGTTTGTAGACGACCGTTTTAGTCGACAACATATTATTATTTTATTTTCCTAAAAGTCTAATAATATTACACCTACAGCACAATGAAAATAAATATTGACGCGCATCGCTGAAAATATGATTATATACAAACGCTGTGTGTACTGCTTGTTAATACTTTATATTGATTTAAATTTTCTACCTAACGGCCAACAGGCGCACGCACGGTCGACGGGGTCGAGAAATCTGATTTGCCTTATTTAAAAATAAAAAAAAAAAAATTGTCTGCAAAGTGATTTTGTCAAATCGACTACATCTGCGCAGTTAGGTCAATAGCAATTCACCGCGGAACAAACAAATCGAGAAGTGTAAATACATAACGGAACGTAGGGAATGTTTTAAATAAATAGATTTTATAATTTAAAACGCGAACTTCTAGGTGCTGCGTTATAGAATGATAGAATAAAATGGAATCTCGAGAGTTTGGAAAAATAAACGTTTTCATCCGAAAGTTTTAATGACGTGGCGTTTTCGACCTCGCCTTTAGAAATTCATTATATTTTTCCGTCTAAAAGAATAGTGTTCGCGCGCGAAGTCGGAGAAAAATCTTGTTAATTTTCGAAAACCCCATTGACTTTGTTCGCGCCTACGGATTATAAATATTAACTTTTCAACGTACGTAACACATATCGTACGCCGTTAAATATGTTTATATTTTACAGTTGTTCTGGTGAATAGATTTAACGAATAAATCTATACCAACATACGTAATACACTCTGAAAATCAACAAAATCGTCGGCATCCGCGTTCGAAACAAAACCGTAAGGTTTTACTAATAACGCACTGTTTACATAACGATTTCAAAGGAAAATAAATACTGCGACGTACCAGCTCCTTCGCTCTAAAGTTTAGAATCTAAACAGTCGGAACGGGCACTCGATATTTTATACTTAATAATCTTATCCGTTTGAGAAGCAGTCGTGTGGCCAGTCCTCCTACCACACTAACGGCAATCGATTTTTGCCGTCCGATTGCGCTCGCCCGATATATCGTGTGGAATTCTACGAAAAACTCGACGTCGTCGCGTGTAACGTTTTTGAAAACGTACTCCTTTCGTCGTCGTCGTCGTCGTCGGATAACCGATTCGACGCGGTGTGTCAAAACGCACACACCCACGACGACGTTCGCCGTCTCGGTTTTTGTTCTCCGAAAAGGCTCGACGGTTCTCGCGGCGTCCTCGTTCTTGGGTCCTGCGTTTATACGTTTTTAAATAATTTATATTCGTTTCTTTCGTTTTTTTTTCCCCCTCGGCACGGGAACCCCGTTTTCCGAGTATTGTTCCGTTTTTATATACGATACGAACCCTTTCCGTCACGGGCTATAAAACGGCCGTCTGGCGCGCGCCACAGAGACGTCTCCTCGGAGCCTTCGGATCATTATTACTCGTATATTACGGAGAACACACACACGCGCGCGCGGGGGGCAAACTCTCTAGGCAGGTAAATCGCACGTCGTCGGCGGCCGGCTCGGCGGCTTTGTTATTACTCCGATATTACAATGCGTTCAGATGCGCTGGTTTACGATCCCGTGGCGCCCACGAAGATATAAAAATCTGAGCGGCGGCGGCGTGTGGTGTGTACGTAGTCCCTCCTCGTAGTCGACGATAAAACCCTGTCGACCGCGACCATCGTCCGTCCCCAACGCGTGTGACGCTTTTAAAACGCAAATTCGAACGGCGCGCCGTGTTTTTTTCGTTTTTTCGAGGTCGGTTTATTCCGAAGACAGTATAACATGCGCGAGTAGTCTAAGTGCTGCCTATACACCCTCGTTCGTTTCGACCGTATTTCTACGATTCCGTCGGCGGAGTTCGTGAAATTTCTCACTTCAAATACGAGAAAACTTTTCGGGTGAAAAAAAACATACTAAAAACAACAATACCGAATGGGACGATACGTTATTTATTTAATTTAATTTTTTTATTAACTTCGAGAACTTGTTAATGTTTTCTTTTTTCTTTTTTCTTTTTAATTCCGATGAAACGAGGAATCCTTCGATTTTTCCACGAAGCGTGTTTGCAACACGATATTTCGACCGGAACACTTGGTCATCTGCTTAATGGGTCGCCTCTGAATGAAAAATTTTATCCATCGGTACTTTTGGCAGGTCATTTTATATCGATTCATTTACAGAAATATTTGCGAAAACTAATGAAAAATTAAAAAAACACGACAACGTTTACAATCCCTATAAATAGGGATTTGATATTTTCACCGAATACTTATAAATATTTTCGTTCTTTTAGAGATGAAATGATTTTCAAAAGATTTTATTGTATAGACTATAGAACATAAACTGCAGACTTATAGAAATAAATGTTTTATAAACACGGCGATGCTTTAAAATAGACGCATTGAACAAATCAAAAACTTTTGCTCAATTAAATCGAAACAAAATGCACTCGGTTTTTTTTACGATCGACACTTTTGTGTGTTGCAAATTCCAATTCATTTTATATTTAAAACAATCTCAACACTGAGTAGCCAATATACGTTATAAACCATAACGATTGAATATAAATTCTGACTGTTAATATAATATTATTATTATAATATTTATATATTTACTTGGTTCCAACAATTTATCCACAATAACATTACGGGCTCCATCATCGACGAACGTTCAACAAAATATGTTTCGTTTTCCGATTTCCTGTTTCGAACTCTATCCATCTGGTTTTTTTTTTTTTTTTCTTCACAAAACTAATAATTGTTTTTGTCTGGACTGCGTTCAAACAATGCCCGGAGTATAAAATGCAACTGCAATAAACTGTGTCCCATAAAAGGGTTACCGTTTGTATAATAAAAACAAATGAAACAAAGAAAATACTTTTAACACAAACAACGAAAAGCACGAAAACAATTTCCTTGAGCAATTGTATCTAATTGGAATAATATTAAAATATTACTATTTAATAAGCCCGGACCGTTTTTAATTATTTAATATAAAATTTGTAAACAATTACAATTAGGTATGTTGTAAAATTAATCAAACAAACTTCTTTCGATCGCGAGCGAAATGATCGAGGACATTTTAAATCGACGTAAAAATGTTGACAGTATTTGATATTAATTCAGTTTTCGTCGTAAACATTTCATCTCGCGCGTTTGTTATTTTTAATATAAAAAACGTCGCAACTACATTATAACGTGCCTACTATGGATGAGTAACAATCGTTTTAAATTGCCACACATTGTTCTCGTCAAGCAGCTCCTTCCACACCTAGAAAAACTTAAATTGTTTAATAATTAGAAATCATTCGTAGGCCTATGATACCTGTTTACTAAATTTTCTGGTAGGATTGAGATAAAATAGAACCGATACAACGCAGACATATAACATATAATAGTTGTAGATTCCGTTGTGCAGAAAACACGAGTTTTACGGCTGGCAAACAAAATTATTTGTGTTCCGACTTACCTTTACCACTATTGGAACCGGATGTCATTTATTTTTAGAATCTATTGATTTTACCGCGATGAGCGTTTTTTTTTCTTTTTTGTGTACGTGTACACGATAAGTACTCGAAAAAATGGTCCGATTTTCAACTTCAATATTAGTAGCGAATCGTATCTAGTTGGTACTTTAGTGAGGTCATTTTTCGAATTTCCCAACGGTTAAAAAGTTGTATGTGAAATATTAAAACACTTCAGAGTGTTTTGTTACCGATAAGTAAAAATATAATAGAATAAATCACAAAAATATACTGACACGTTTAAATTATTTGTATCGCAAAAATCTACCAAATAAATAAAATCAAAACATCGAACCCGTTTTATTTCGGAAAACTCATTATTAATATATTTAATTACATGTGTTGAATACTTTTTCTGAAGTAGATAGTCAGTAGAAAATGATTTTTTCACGTTTTTATTGGGATTAAATTTTTAAATATTTACTGATTTGATTGTGTACGCGTTCAAATATGTTTGTATGAAACACTATCTGAAACACTCTGAAAACACTAAATATCAATATTAATTTCAAATATATATTACATTTTAATTTGATTTTTTCAAATCGTTTGGGATTTTTATCGGAACCATAAATGATTAATGGGTTTTAGCGACAAAACATACGTTTTCCCTTTTTGACTTGAAGTGTTTACTCGAAATCAGTTTTATTCGATTCATTATGTAATAATCACGAGTTTCATCTAAATTTTACGAGGAAACAACATTTATGTACGCCGTTTTTCAAACAAACACGATTTTTATACTATTATTGATCCCGAACAATATTACTAATAACTCGTTCGAGTGGTCCAGTCGATTTTCGTTTTTTTTCTATCGTCTAGACTCTAGAATATTATAATATATACCTATTTATTATACTATTTAACTTGAGGTATAGAACTAATTAGTTCTTCGTCTGTAATAAAATACAAACGACATTGGTTTACTTCAAAAATAATTTATTTACATAAAGTCTAAATATCCGTAATAAAAATATAAATCACGTTTTGAAATGGAAACCAATAAAACAGCGAATTCAACAATAATTATTTCAAAATATTCTCCTGACCGAAAACGAACCGGTGTTAAAATGTGCTCACGATGACCTCCTAGAATTCGGATTTCGACTGGTATTATAATCGACGAGTTATTTTGATAACAAACCGTCCGGCACTGTATTGTAAGTATAAACTCTGTCCATATTTGTTGTGTTAGTATTCAACTGTTACGGCTTTACAGTGATGAAGATGTTATAAAAGTTTAAAAATCAAGACAAAGTAATGAATTAGGATGGGAAACGACGAATACAACGAATGTATTTCTGTGAACTCGTTACGCCTACTACTCCAGTGAAAAATACGGTTTTTTTCCCCCCCCCCAAATGTAACGAACGAAGAGAAATATTTGAGAATTTCCGCGCGGTTCGGGGTGAGTATGAAAGTTTTATAAAGAGTAAGCCGTCGGGCGCTTTGATCCCTGGCACACCATCTTCATTCCTCCGTAAGTTATAAGTATCTAACAAAAAAAACGATTTCGAGCAAAACGAGGGACGGAAAAATATTGGTTTTTATGGCGGTCCGTGTTTTTTTCTCGGATTAAACTTTTACAGAAGTACCGGGTATTTTGAATTTCCCCTTCGATTCGATTCGGTTGGAAAAAATACTCATTAGAAAAACTGCGCTAACCCGTAGTACCCATAATATACTCGGCCGAAGAGGAAATAACGTCTCCGCGCGTTCGAGTAAATCTCTCGAAACGACGACGATTCCGACGTTATATGATAATAATATTTCACGTCACGACATTACCGTGATGGTTACGTACAATTATTTGTACTATTTCTCGCCGTATCGACGTTTTCGGGTGGGGCAACTCAAATATTAATTAGATTAAAACGATGACTTCTGTTGATGTTGCGCGGGACAATACGCGATCGCGAGCTTTGCCCAACAAACACTATGCGCGTTGTTTGGAAAATAAAAACACATATCGACACTGTCCCGCGGGGACTTTGCCATCTTCCCTGTTTCGGCCATCAATACATTCCGGGACCGTGTCTACGGCTCGGAGCGAACTACGCAGTATCCGATCGGTTAATTTCATAAAACGGCAAAGTCCGTCGTCGAGTTGGAATCTCCCGGACGTGCACGTACGATTTGTCGCGATCACGATCCGGGCCATCGGACTTGGACGATTTTGCGATTTCGATCGTTTTTCGTGCTGAAAACAATACGTTTCGAAACCATGTGGAAATCTCGTTTTTATTTCGCGTTTTCATTTTTCGCGAGACCCATTTTGAACACGACTCTTTCTAAAACCGTTTTTCGTCCTGCCTCGTTGTATTATATTATACCGAATCATTATTGTCGGAACTCTGGCGCCACCGCGCGTACGTAATAGGTACTCCGTTGTTGTACAATATGTGTACACGGCGAGGATTAACAATAATATTATGTGTATGTAATACCTTTGAACACCGCCAAACACCGGACGTATTGTTGTAACGGCGAACATCCCGCATATAATAGTCCTAGTTTTACTGTCGACGCGCCCGTACACAATAATATACTTTTTATACAATATAGTGTATGATAATATTATAATAATAATGTAACATTATTATTACTATCGGTCTGTACGGGCGGCGTATCCGACGGGATATCGCGTGCCCGTGCGCGAATTTTCGCATTTTAGCACGAGCGGTAATTATCGTTACGGGTATATAATGTCACGTTGATCGTCGGCGGTCATCATACGTCGTTCGGATTTCGGATGACCCACAGTCGATCGTTTGTTACCACACATTTCGTTTTGAACGTTTCGTACGGTAGTAATATAATCTTACGCGCCTCGTGGCGCGGGGGACGTCATGACGATTCTTTTGACACAATAAACGTGTCGTCACTGGCGCGGTGTTTTTTTTTAGAAAAAAAAATGCGTATTATACTTTTTTTTTTTCGCGAGATATCAAAACACACGAAATAGGAATGACTTAGAAAAACACATTTGGCGTTGTGGTGGTAAACCGTAAAAAAAATGACCGCCTTCGGGTATATGGGCGGTCACAGGTGATAATAATTTTACAACGTTTCGCGTGATATTCCAACGGTCCGGCGCGGCGGCGGTAGTTTGTAAACGCCGACGGTTTTGTCTCACACGCGAAGGCTGTTATTGTTATTTCGCAGTAGTGTTTATACACCCGTTTTACGACGAAAACGTAACGTATTGGTTTTCTTCACGACCGCGTGAACCCATTGGATTCACGCGTAAATCGAGAAACGTATTTATTTTAATTTTTTTTTCCATCGATTTTTTTCGCCGATTTTTTTTGCGTTCGTCGTCACGTTTACGACTAGATCCTATTTTCAACTTCAGCGACGGTTTCCGGTAAAAACTGTCATCAAGTTCGAACTTTGGTAGGTCGATTTCAGAACTTCTTCCAAAGTTTGTTTTACAAAAATTGAGAAAAACTGATTTTTTTTTCTTTTTATTTATTACAACTGAAAAGCGAATGATTTTAAACATTAGAAATTTTCACAAAACACTCGTATTACTATTTTATAAATAAAGTGTAATTTTCAAAAAATTTAGAATTATTTATAGACTTATCTACCTGCCCCGTTCTCCGATAAGAATGCGTTTTTCAAACAAATGGTTTAAAGTTTAAAAGATCAGTTCACTAATATCAATCGTCCGTCACCCGTATATTATTCGACTTTAATTTTTGACTTTAAATGCTTTTTTCTTTCGCCCCGACCATTCATATATTCAACTTTCTCTTTTTACTTTACGTTTTACCTATAGGAACTCGATTCTTCAAAATCTTCAATAATTCCTCTTATTACCATTTCGAATATAATTTTGATTTTGTAGTAAAAAGTGTCGAGTCCGTATTTGAATGAAAACATTTCTCTTTTTTAAAACTTCGCTTATTAGAAATTGTTTAGGTTTTACGAAAATGGTATAAAACAATACGTCACGTTATGGTATCTATAGTATTATTTGACTAATCGCATCTTGACCGCGAACAAAAGAAAACTTTGGTTACTTTGTATATCTTATTTTTCGACTATAATTGATAATAAAATTTGTGCCAATTTTCGTATCCGTGCATGTTTATACATTGGTTGAAATTACATTTTCGGATGGAAAACTTTATTCATTGTTATGTATTAAGTTATTAAATAATAATAATAATAATAATAATATATTGTTTCAAACTCATTTTTATTTTTCGAATATTATCAATTTTTATGAGGTTGAAAATATTTACTTTACTTAAAGTTTCGGTTCACTTTTTTTTTTTCTTTTTTTTTGAATAAAGAGTGGTTATTAATATGGTTTATGAAAAAATAATTTCTTTGTCAAATTAACTTCACCCTCTACCCCAACACAATACTCTCGTCGTTCTCACGAGATTTGCTTTAAAATATTAAACTTAATCTCAGGTTTTAGAAATGCATTTGTCAAGTTCCTTCAGCGTTATATAATATTATTTATACTTTTGAAATATTAATTAGTCTATTATTACCGTTTTTTTTTTTTTTTTTTCAAACTAAGTATAATATCATATTTATATTATATATAAAAGTAATGAACATAAGGAAATACTCGTTTTTTACATTAAGGCCAAACCTCTTTCAGTATCCTCATCAGTTTTTGTTCTAGATCGATCTTGTTGTTTTCCAAAAACGGTACGCAGTAATCTTGACATTTCTTTATATACAAAAACTGATTTCAAAAACATCGCCCACTAAACTAACGAAACTGAATAATTTTATTTCGATATAATTTCAAGCAGGTTTTTCGTATTTGATATGGATTTCGGATGACGTACTATAACGTATTATGTAGTGTTTGTAGACGACACGGCGCAAAATGTACGCAACATAAAAACATCAATAACAATCGTGTTGTTCATTGTGTTTTTCATAATACGTTTTCAATAATTATTCACGTATTGCTTCTGACTTTTACGAATGATATCCACTAGAAATATCCAAAACAAGCATTAAAATATAAGCTTTTTCACCTATTATTTATTAAAACATGACTTATGTCATTAAATAATTAGTAGTTATCAAATCATTTTTAAATGCAAATGCACCAATGCATACCTAACACTGAACTCCTGTAGTTATAATAAAATATAATTCTAACAGTTATAAATTATGACATTCCCTTTTTTTTTTTTTTCAAAACAATTAGTTTAAAATTCGCACCGTATAGAAAAATTATTAGGAAATTATTTGAATACTGTCATAATATTTTAAACTTACTATCTGTTTGTATTTTTGTAAATTAAAACTATGTGTTATCTAATAAAATAAATAACTTAATTCAATATTTGATAATTATATGAATGTGGTTTGTTGAGTAAATAATTTAAGAAATACCCGGGCTTCTTCTACGTTTGTGTTTTTATAAAAATCTAACGCAAATGTAATCCCTTCATTCAACATTCATTCGTTAGCTTTTTATAATTTTTTTTTATAAATAAGGTCTATCTCAAGAATACGAATGCAACTTATTGCGAATAAAAACGTATAAAAATAAATGAAAAATTAATTTCCATAGAGCCTAGTTTCCGTGAAAAAAAAACCATCAGGATTATAAGGAAAGGACGTTTTATACGTATCGCAGAGAAATATCGAGCAAAACGTCATTCAGCGATTCAGTATTTGAAATGGTTTGCACGTAAAAAAAAAAGAAGAAAAAAAAAGTTTAAAACGTCCGAATAAGATGTAACTAATTTTATTTTGTAATTATATAAAAAAAAAGAAATCAACTAAACAAATCAAATTCATACGGAACTACTTGGTAATTTTCACCAGAGATAATCTGAGTGAAAATAATTTTTCGAAGAACCTTTTTGTTTGATTAATAATTATCGAATATTTCTCTGTTGATTTTATTAATGTGATTTTACAGATATAGCGGTCACGGTTATAATTATTACGCGCAGAGTTTAGGATCACAACGTATTTGACGTATAGTTTTTACTCGAGTCGGCCATCACAGACCTGCCCTAAAATCGATTGTCGGACACACTATTAGAAATCATCAGACACCTGCTAATTAGACAGACACCGTTATACCGGCGATCCCTATCTTTGCGTCATCTCAATGATTTCGATTAGATTTTTTTTATTCGTACATCAAAGAATATGAAGTATTTAATCGATTTTTCGACGAACGTACCTATATATTATGCAATGACCAAGGCGAAAACAATTTTTGATCGATCGAAAGACGTTGGAAACCGATCCAAAACGAGTTATCGAAATGCCATGAGAAATGACGTTAGCGAACAAATTTACAAAACTCCACGATTACGCGCGTTACGGCTTTCAGATTTCGATAAATAATTGATCAAATCAATGCGATCCGGGTGAATGCAGCGAAACGCGTGGGCATATCGTTAGAAAAATGTGTATACGTTCTCATTAAAAATATAACGACGAGCAGACACGAATATGTCACGAAGGTTTGGCGGGAAAAAAAAAAATTTCCGGAACGAAAATATACGAGTCGATTCGGTCGAATTGATAGTTCTCGCGCCGTCGCGGTCGTCGTACCGTTGTAATAACACCTCGACGAAGTAACATGTCGAAATGATATAATATCACAACGGTCCGTCCTCGAGGATAATACGACTAATATTATTATTATCGTTGGTCTTTGTGCGCCGTCAAAACGGCGGCAAATATCCGGACGTAGTCGCGAATCGAAAGAAAATGATATCTCCCCAACGACGATTAGGATCAGAAGAAGAAAATGAAGGGGGAAAAAAAAAAGAACGGTTTTAATTTAACGTTTAAAATATCGGTTTACCACCGTGCTGTGGTCGGGCGAAAAGGATGTAGATTTATAATATTCACACGGGTGTCTGAACAACTACAGAATACGTGCCTGTATATAATGCGACAGGTTAAGCATATGCCGCGAATAAGGACGGAGCTGTGGTATTTATTTTTTTTCTTTTCACTTTTCGTCCCCCTCAACACGTGTCGAGCGAACGAGACGAGTGTCGCGTTACTTTGTCGACGCGGTCGGTCGCGGCGGCGTAATAACGTTATTACCGCCGTAACACCGAGACGCGGAGCCCCTGGCGAGCGCGAATGTGTTGCACGCGGCGACGAGCGTCTAGAAAACAGAGCGAGCTGGCGAATTATTTCAATAATATTATTACGTCGTCGCGGTGAATCATTAGAAAACCTTCGCGATTAAAGACGTCCATTAACCGTTGATATCGGTTCGAAAACGCACGTTATTAATGATTATTCGTATTTGTGTGTTACTATATTATGTATTTCCATTTGGGACGGTATTTTCTCGTCCGGTAACGAGCGAAAACCGCGCGTCCGATCTAATAATCTAAACACGGCGTGTATTTAATGTGAAATTATATAACGTTGCGGTTTCGTTTTCGAAGCGCGCGATTGATTTTCCCGACGGCCTGCGGCCAGGTCTGCTCCTCGTTGCGCAGCACTCGCGGAAACGGCCTCGGCAAGCTCATCACGTCGCGAACCTTTCTCGGACGCCGCCGTCGCCCTGCCACCCCCCCCCCCCCCAACCGCGTCCCCGAGAACCGTAGGCGTAACGCAACCCAATGAATTAGAGAGACCTAATAGTCGTGCTACAGTTGCGGTCGGACGGAGTTTAAATTATTGTCTCTCAATAATACATCCCTTATAATCGAATCCGCCGCGGATAGGCGCAGGAGTTATAAATAAAACGGTCGAAACGCACGAAGATTTGAACGAGTATCTCAAACGTATTGTTACCGTGTGGCGCAGATCGACGGGAGATTAGCGCCGTTAGCCTAACCTTCGCCGTCTTAAAAATAAAAATAAAACACCAGATTCCAGAAAGGAAAAACTGCGGAAAATATGTTTTTCACTTTTGGAATTATTATCGTATTGATCGTATACAATTACAATGGAAGGCTAGAGAAGTCCTGGTAGACGAAGGATATCGTGGCTAAAAAATCTCCGGAACTGGTTTAGTACAACATCAATTGAACTATTTCGTTCATCGTTAGAAAGAGAAGCAATATCCAATATATATAGGAACTTCAAGAAGAAGAAGAAGTATATAATTAATTTCCATCTATACTTACTCCTAGAAAATAGACTTTGTAGTAAGAACCGTATTCTATAATATTATTTTAATTATAACAATATAACGTGCTAAGCAGGGCCCCCACACTTTTACCATCAAAATCGTTATTATTACAATCTTTTTCAAAATATGTATAATATCTCTTATATAACTACGAATCTAAGTTGTATCGATTAGTATGCCGTGTCGTCTAGACACTTATGGTATAGGCAGTCCGCTTAAATTTTTAATAATACTATTATGCACAACAGTTTATGCTTTACATAATACTACGCACAAAACAACGTTATATTAAATATTTTTCATAGTAAAAATTAATATTATATGTATTTAGTCACTAAAAAAAAATAAAATAAAAGGCGGAGCTAGGCTGGAGACAATAGTTCCCAAAGCTCTCCTTGTTCTACGCCTGTTCTCAACGACGAGCCTTTGCACTAAAATTGTCCAAGCGTATCGTTCATTATATTATTATTATTATTTTACCAACAACAACAATACGCGTTTTCGACGTACGGCGGATCGCGTAAATGCAATTTAGATATTCGAAGAATTCCATTCGGACGTTGTTTTCCGTCGATATCGAGCGGTTGTTTGTATATATATTACATAGGCCTTTTGAATTCCCATCGTCATTGTATTGTTGGAGTTAAGTCGCGCACACTGCTTAGTCCGACGCGAATAACGGACGAATTATACGAAATTACGCGCTGGCCTGCGTCCTCGTTCTGTTTGGAAGTTAGGCACGCGTGTGTAATCGTAATAACATTATCATAAACAGAATTTTTACTGTCCGTTTATCACACTAATTGCAACTGGTCGTGATTTAGATTAAATACGATAAATATTTCGAAAATACATCTGAAATCGACATAAAATGTACACGAGACATCGTTATGGCTACTTTTTATTATTGCTTTAATTTAATTTAATGGAGTGCACGGAAAAATAATAATAATAATAAAAAAAAAAAAACGTATACGAATTAAAAACTATTTTAAAATCTGTTCTTCGAAATTAATTTTTTAGTGTTGTGTGTCACAATAACTGACCAGTCGTCGATCTAGATGCAATTAATCAGAAAGAACCTTAGCCCAAAAGTCAAAAAGTATCGGTTCCGGTGTTAAAATCATTTGTGAATTCATCCCGATTTGAATAAGGTGAGATTTTCATTCATTAAATGTATAAAATGAGCATAGAAGTGAACTGTGGGAGTTGATATGGGGGGGGGGGAGATACTTTTCTGCTATAAACATTTAACACAGCAATGCTCCTTTGATATTTTGTAAATTAAAAACTAAATTACATTATCGAAAATACGAAAAGCCAATAATTTATATTATGTTGTCGGAGTAATTGAATTTTATTCAGAAAAATATTATGTTTTTTCACGGGCGCGGACGCATTCGAAAAATGACTCTATAAAAAAAATATTAAATACAAAATTTTAAAAACGCAAAGTAAAATTTCGATCTGTTTTATTTCAGTTATATATTATTAAATTAATTATTTTGCGTTGAAAAAATGCATTATTATAGAGCTCCGATAGTAAATTAAATTTGCATTTGAATCCACTCCATTCAGTGATAACTCATGTTTCAAAACAATTAGTTATACAAAAAACCGACTGCATACGTTTCAAGTTGATTACTTTGTACTGAGAAAAAAAAAATGCCTTTTTATTTAATCTGTTATTTAATCATATCGGACTATTGAAGCATTTTACACTCAATGACAGTTCTAGGTAGATCAAAGTGACTTGAAAAAAAAATAAAAATAAAATTACCTGTCAAAATGATTAAATGAAAAACAAAATGCGAATGAAATTTGTTTCAAGTGACGTTAAGCCGGAATAAACGTGCAATTTTAACATAATAAAACAACAAATCAGGAATAGATTTGCCTACGTTTAAAGGTAATTAAAATTCGTTTTTACCACTTAACTTCCAAGGTCTAAAGCTACGTAAGCAACAATCAAATTGTGATGTCCATTCCAAATAGATTCATAGTGAAAATTTAATTTAGATTTTCAACAAACAAAATCAAACGGTTAGGCTTCATTAAAAAAAAAAAAATTAAATAAATGTATGGCACACGTTGTCAGTGCATTTAGGTGCATATATTTTCCTCCTAAAAGACGATAATATTTGACTAGAATTACGCGATTATTATTTCCAACATTTCATATCAATTTATTAATCGACACATTTAAAAATAGAGTCTAAGAAAAAAATATGAATCAATAAACAATTGAGCTGTCCATGTGCAAGGAAAACACTTATCGAGCATTGTGTTTTCCTAGAAATAAAGCGAGTGACCAAAAATAACGTTCTACTTACACCGACGGCATCTGGACTAGATATTATGTCATATAGATAGTGCAGACTGCGAAACGAACTCATTAAACCGAGACGAAGGTTTGAGTTGGATTTTAAATAAAAACTGTCGTGTTCACATTACGGCGTAGGAACTCAAAAATATAGGTAAATAATAATCAGTGCGGTAGACCTCTATTTTGAAAATTAAAATCAATACGTCGAATAAGTTTATTCTACTTTGAAAAATAAAATACACCTAACGACAAATGTATTCAATTATTACAATTCAGGTATTATGACGGTCGATTGAAATTGTTAACGTGGATTATCATACAGTGTTTATTCGAGAATTAAGTGTATGAAAAATGTCGTGGCTTAGTTATAATATTTTAAGTGGTCGGTCGAACAGCGCCGTGGAGCGGTCGGAAAATGTTATGACATACGCGCGAGTAGCATCCATGAGACTATACGAAGTAAAATATTAATTGTCATATTTATATATTAATTTTAAATCGAATTGAAATACACGTAGACCGTTATGTTGTATTTGAGATTGATTGCCGGAGAATATTAGCGCGTTAGAGTGTTGTGTTCGGTCGAGTCATTAAACGAACCTCAATTAGTATTGAAAAAAAAAAGTAAAATGACAAGATATCAAAATAATAAAATGAATCCGCGGCGAAGGTACAAAATAACATTTTAGGAACGTGAATTCCGCACCTGGGCTTGTGCCAATCGTCATCAAATCAGATAACGTCGTCGTTTGGTTTTTTTTTTATTCCTTCTCGTTTTTTTCCGTCGCGATTATAAATTATACGTTTTACGCGCTCCGCGATTGGTCAAAACGTTGTTAATATTATATTAAAATTATAATAATACCGTATGCAATACTCGTTTGTCCGGATATTTAACCGAGTAAATTGCCTACTCGGCTAGCCGGTTACGTATTTATTTTTATTATTTTGATTATATTATAATTTATGCGCGAATTAATTTTTATTATTAGTTTTTCCACTTTATTCGTTTTGGGCGGTTTATTTTTCTGTCGTGCCCTGCGCGCATTTGACACGCGCCGTCCGACGACGTTCGACTGTATAGTTGAGAATATTCCAGTTTTTCCACCTTAGATTGTATTCGACCGCTGCAGCAAGACGCCCGCGTGTACTCGACAATCGAGCTGTCGTCACCCGCCGTCGTCGTATTATACTCTATCGAGTACGATATTTCTTCCCGCCGCGCCGCCGCCGCCGCATTTGTGAGTAGAAAAAATATCAATCTCTGTTGAAAATTGAAAAAAAAAATATACCGACTTAACAACACAAATATCGTATGTGTGGTCAATGATTACATCTACACACACGGTTTTATCGAATCCCTAGAAATTATCCGATTGCTTATGCACTACGTTTAGAAATGACGTTTTTCTTTTAATCTATCGATCGGTAAAAGCACGTCATCGTGTCGACGAGCGCATTCAAACGATGCGTTTTTTTTTTCGTCCTCCTACTCGGGGAACGACGAACTCGGGACAAAAACACGTCGCTTACCGTCAGAGCTATTCTTCACTATTTATTTGAATTTATTTGAATAAACGTAGGCTCAAGTACAGATTAATAATAAAGTTTACAGAATTTTGAATGACAAAAATGATTTGTGTGATGAGAACATATAAAGTGGTACATAGGATCAAAAAGAAAAAGAAAAACATAAATAAGTGAATATAATTATTAACATTTTGGACTGAATTAATGATTTAAATAATGACGTTTTAGATTTGACAGATTATTAAAAAAGAAATCGAAATTTGATGTATTTCCTAATGTTAGGAGTCTATTAAGTGGATTATTTTGTCCATAGTTAGTGCGGTGTGTTTTGATATGGAATGTTGGACATGAGCGTGTATTGTATTGCGGTACGTGAAACGAAATACATTCCAAAAGAGGAGGGCAAGAGATTATACCATTAATTAATTTATATAAGAAGGATATATCTGACATATTACGACGGGCTGAAAGTGTATCAAGTTTTAAATTAAATTGTAGGTTTTGAACTGAAATATCATCAATATTATTCATTAACCTTCTTTTATAACCTATAAAACGAATAAATTTTCTTTGTAATCGTTCAAGTTTTTGTACATGAGAGATCGTAGTAGGATTCCATATAATGGACCCATATTCCAAAATAGGACGTACTAGTGCACAAAAAAGAACTTTAAGACAGTTTATGTCATCAAACGATTTGGTAGACCTAAATAAAAATCCTAGAGTTTTATTAGCCTTAAGACTGATCTGATCTGATCGCTATGGATAGGTTTTGGCGTATTTCTCACCTCCCTGTTGAATATAATATAGACGTCTCGTTGTTTACGCACACCTTGAACGTCTCATACTGAGTGCGTATGAATCGTTGCGCGAAATGTTTAATTTTACGGCGCGAATGCACTGATACGTACGTATTTGGATTAAACTGTTAAACATACACGGAGGACTTTTCTGGAATTCCGTGCGCTCGTTTTAAATATTTATGCACACATAATAATTGTACCCGAATAAAACGGAACACACTGAGATTGGAAAAAGGAAAAAGGAAAAAAAAAAGAAGAAAAGTTTAAACATATTTTCAAAACGTGCGTTGCGTTAATTCGCTTAGGGTTGCCGTACATAATATACGTGTAACGGTGTAATTGAAATAATTGCGTGTGTTGCGAGGTGTGCCGTATTATTATTTGTTTCAAAACGGAACGATTTCATATGGACATTAATCTACGGCGGGATAAAGAAAACAGGACACTAAATTAAACGCATTGTGTGTTTCGTAACAAATGTGTTTTTCCCGAGCCTTTGAAAGATATTATTATTTCAAACTACCCAAACGTGTATTTAACGTTTATAACACTTGTTTTAAAAAAAAAAAAAACCTTATTGTTCGGAGATGTGTTTGTTTTATACCCTATTTTTTTTTTATTTTTTTTTTTACGAAATGTTTCGCATTCAAAAGAATTCGCGATATTTAACGTCTTGGATATATTTTATTATTTTGGTTTTCTAATAGTCTCCGGGCGATAATCGTTTTATCGTTATTATATTTTGATCTCGAACGCTTGTTCCGCGAAAATAATAACAAACACGACAAAAGCGTATACAAGAAATATACCGCACGGATTACATGTCGCGGTAGTCGCAGTCGGCAATCTGTGAGAGCAAACAATTTCTTACGACTCTATTGACCTGTCTATAAAATGCCATCGCGCCGGTCGAATTTCAAGTCTATAGAAAAGTCATGTTTATGAATCCATTCGGAGTGTCGCCTGCCTTTTATAATATTTCGAAAAAGTTTTTTTTTTACGGTCACGTGGATCGGCGGTGTGCGTAAAAAGAAAAATAACACGTCGTCGTCCTATGAAAATCGATGCGGTTTTAAAAAATGAAAACTTCCTTCGTCGTCAACGAAACGAAGAACAATCACTACGCCGCGCCGCGCCGCCGTCGTAGACACTATCACTACACACACTAGGTACATGGCAATTAATTCGCCACGCGTTGCTCGGAGGTCGGATTCGGAAATCATTCCGCAGCCACGGACATTGGGCTTAAAACAATAATCTCGTTCTTCTCGAAATCTTCCGCGCGTATGCTCTCGGCGCTAACGAACGGCCCGTTTCGAGCGAAAACGAGAGAAAGTATAGCTCATTTAAGAGCGCGCGCGCGACGTCGCTTTAGGGTTTTTAATTAAAAAACCCTTATCTTTTATCTCATTCGAGGCGGCTCGTCATTTTCGTTTTTGTTTTGCCCACCTCTTCCGCCTCCCCCCCCCCCACCATCACGCGTGACGAACAAACGGTAATCGAGTATTTAAAAAACTCCCTAGACTACGATAACCATATCTCGCGAATCATCCAGAACAATCCACGTAATTCGTTTGAGCCCGCGGAATGGCGCGAACCTCTGGCCGTTTTTTTTTTTTTTTTTTAGTTTTCATTGCGACCGTTTTCACAACGACGGCTGCTGCCGCCGTTGCTGCACCGCCGAACACCCGAACGAGTGTTGTTGAACCGAGTCGAGAGGAGAAACCTGACATGCACTTAATGAAAACATTTAAAAAACAAAACGTATCGTAAATTGTTTTTGAATAAATTAACATGGTAATTTCTAATTTACCTACGAAATAAATTATGAAATATTTAAATAACGAGTACCTACTTGGCTACACGCGCGTGTTGTAGTGTAGTTTATGAACGCGGCGGCCGAAATGAATTATATATATATATATATTTATATACTATACATCGCGAGTTCGACATCGAATTATTTTTATCCTTTCGGTATTTATTTACATACGTAAACATGTTATTGCAGTGTATACCTGTTGGAGTTCAAAAACCGGATTCGCAGATGTCCGTCGAATACGTTTTTAACCAGTCGAATCGAATAATTCGAACGCACTCGGTGACCGGGAAACGTGTAGGTACGGCAGCCGCGGTGGCACGGCGCGGCGCGGCGTTCGGAAGACGCGTTCAATTATTTTTTCACGTCCAACGACAATCGGATACAAAACATAGTGACGGATCCTGCAGAGTTGAATTATTTTTTTCGAGGAAGGGAGGGCCGTGATCGCAGCATACAGTTTTACTACCAACGTTCTCAGAACGATTTCCTTCCAAGGTGAGCCGTGCAATTGTAAAATCGTACACACGCTTAGAAAAAAAAAACACAAACATATTGACCGTTTTTAATTTGATACTTTTTGAGCATATTTTTTGTGGTTTACACGATCCATACAGTGATATTGAAGTCGGTCAGGAAACATTGTTTTTTCAAATATATTTACCAAAATTATAACACAGTGGGTAGACACAGGATAGAATAATACAAATAAATCGAGTATAATTTGACTATAATATTGGCAAACCAAATTGAAAATTGAAAAATGAATTTTGAAACAAAATGAAAATCAATTGAAGCTATATTAACAAAGATGAATAGAATTTGTATTTCAAAATGTTTATTTCAAATTTAGGCAATACTAAATGATCATAACCATTCATTTGACGAATTGTTTTTCAAAAATAACAATTTTTTTTGAAAAACAAACAAATAAATAAACGTTACGAAATGATATTGAAGCGATAACAATACTAAACTAAAATATTTACGAGAGAACTGACGAATAATCGGCTCGCTACAAACGCCCGCATACCGTAAAGGTACACGACGACGTGTACATTGCGCGCGGAGCGTGAATTATTTTCCTCGCCTCGTCGCGCGAACTTATTACAAAGTCGACGAATAGAATTTAGATTACAAAACAAATTAAAATCAATAAATAACGTGACAAAAATGTTAATCCGTCCGCGTCTTTCCCGCGTACTCGTTAGTCCCCCGCCTTCTCTCTCTCTCTCGAGCGAGCGAGCGACGGCCAGGCCGGTGTGTACTCGATACGACGACGATGAGTATCGTACACAATTACTCATAAACGACGAGTCGGTCTCTCGCGCCGCCGCGGCCGATGCGTTCGTAATAACTATCTCCGGGCGATCGTTTTGGAAACAATCGTCACGGTAATGAATGCGTTTATATGGTCGAAGAAATCGAACGCAACGAAACGTGAACGGTGCACATAACAATATATTATTATATACGTACACTGCGGGCTGGCGTAACGGAGACCGATCGGCCGCTAACGAGGTGGTCTCGTCGTCGTCGTCGTCGTCTCGTATGTTTATCACAGTCGTGTATGATATGCAGTGCTATCCGTAAACGATACCGTTTCGATGATCGTCTGTGCCGCCGCGCACCCGGAGCCGAAAATAATAATAATAATATGAAACGTAATGGTTTTTAACGACCCGCGGTACATTCATCACGACCGACGGCGGCGGCGGCAAAACTCGGGCACGTGGTCGGTCGGCGGGCACTCGTATTATTAACTACTCGGATGTCCGAGACGAATCCGAGCATAGGTGCTCGACAGCTCGTTTGAACACACACGGAGCGTTGCGTTTTCGGTCCGGTCGTCTCGTGTGGTTAAACCGTACGCGGGCTGAGAGAGAATTGAACGCGCCGACGACGGCCGTTAACGAGCTTCGTCTCGCGATAAATGATCGTGCGCGCGCGCGCTCGCGCAACGTTATAACGAGGATAATAATAATAATGATAATAATACCTACCCGAATATGTATCATATACACTCTCGCGTTTTATTTATACGTGTTTATATATATATTATACTTTGCCGGACTTTGGAACAGTCGTGTGCGTATTATAATCGTAATACATTATATGTATTCATTTGTCCGGAGCGCATGTGTTTCGCGTCGACGCCGAGTGATTTATCGAGACGATCGCGCGTCGTACGCGCCTAGTCTGTATCCATTGCCGGCCGTGCTCGTGCCCGCGGACGCTGCGCAGTCGTAATGACAACTAGTTTTTTATTTATTTATTTTTTTTTTTATCATTCCACTCCGAGATCGGTTTCGGACGACCGCGTATTTATAACATGTCAATTTATTTTCACCGGATAAGGAGGAAGCGCGCGCGAGACAATCCCTCTGCAGGTCGTCTCGGCCATTCGTTCCCGGGAATGTGTGCTAATACTCGTCGTGTGTGTGTGTGTGTGTGTGTGCGTGTGTTTCGCTATTATACCGTTGTCGGTGCGCGCATGCACTCGAACGAACCCTTTCAATCAACCGAGAACAACTCGGGACGTCGTATCAATCATGTCGACGCGACGTGATGCTTTTTCAATATATTATACGAACCGTTTTTCTTTATTCTTAAGGCGAAGAAAAAATGAATAGTATTACTTACGTTTCGATTTTTTTGTCGTCGTCCAAAGCTGTGCGTACACACGCATGTGTTTTCTTGCTTTTTTTCCCCTCTCTCTTCTCTCTCTGTCTGCGAGCAGAATGAAACGTATATGAAATATTCTCCACGATAAGTCACGGCCCGCGGCGAGACCGTCGCTCTTCGCGAGCACGCCTTTACAACACCCGTGTGCCAACAGATAAAACCATTCATGCCGTTTTACAAATTACGATAAAATATCTCAAAAGTCTATACATACACACCGAGTAGAGGTATGCGATCATACTCTTCGGGTTATTACTTATTATAAATGTATAAGGGCGCTAATGTTTGAACACGCGTCGTTTTTCATTTCCTGAATAAATATTACGTTATTGCGTGGGTAGGGTTTTTCTTTTTTCATGCACGCGCGTACGTGTACGAGTATATATACCTATATTTGCCGAGAGGGCTAATTGAACGTTTATACGCGGGCTCTTCAACTGTGCTCGAAGAAATCAAAACATCACGGTAAGTGCGTCGTGTGTGCACGGTCGTGTTTACTAAAAATATAAACGTAAATGCTATGTATCAGCATCGTACAACGGTATTTATAATATTTTAGTGTTTGCTTTCAATCGAATGAAATCGCGTCAATCGTTTTCCCGAAAGCGTAATTTTTCCGGTTCAAGTCCGCGTTACAATAACGATCCAGTCGTATCGGGCTTTCTCGCGAATTACCGTTTAAAGTCTTAAATTTCAGAAATTATCGGATTTTTATTCGGAGTAAAATAGTGCATTGTTATGAGAGTTATTGCACTCTGTCTGTCTAAGCGTTTGTTAAAACCATTAATGGCCATAATATGAAGATTAAAGAAGAAAAAAAGCGGGAGTAGTAAAAATGATACTATCGAATGATACCACTACAAAATATGTGTCCAAAATAAATAAAAATCTATTGTTTAACTTGGTAGGTTTGGGCGAATATATTTGATGCATGTCTACACATTTATCCTTTCTACCGATATCAGTTAATATTACCTACATGGCTACACCATACCTAAAATCCTTCGCCGGACATTGATTTTCAACAGTGATTATATTTTTTGTGAACACGTTCTGTCAGTTCGATCGTGGCTATACTTGACCGGTAATTATTATTATTGTAACAAATATACGCGTATGCAATTTAGACGTTTTCATAATTTACTCTTATCAATAGACCGTGAACGAACACAAGTCATTCCGTTTGATTATTTTTCAACCGTAGTTTCTACAACAGCATTCTTACACGAACATCGCAATATTATGGTACACGAGTTAAAATGAATTTTGTTTGTTAAGCACGTTATACTTGATGGCGTGGCCTATATGTTTCTTAAACTTCTTCGATTTCAATCGTGCGGGTTTGCAACGCGACCTAACGCGAATTTCGCGATAAGAAATAATAAAGAAATTAGGGAATAACTGTAATCTCTGAGAAAAAATTTGGTTTCAATTTAAAGTATACAATATCGCTGGCGATACGTTTTTAGTTTTTTAAGACTCGTTTATATTAAGGAAAACTCGAGTGGGGTAAAAATACGATTTTCGTTTTCTTTGGAATTACGTATTTCAATTCAATAATGCTAAAACCAAACCGATAACAAGCATTTTGTTTCAACATTATTATTTGAACATAAAGGGAGATATTATTATTTCATGACTGAAAATAAACGTAAAAAAAACTTTAGGCGCGTACAATCTAATGGGTGTGTTCACATTATAATATAACACCGTGTCTATAATCTTTCCTTTGTTACAGAGATAATTAGTTGTTAAAATTTTTTTTGTTTCGTTTTTGTTTTTTTTTTTTATTTATATACGCCAAATTATATTTTTGTAGAGATAATCTACTCGTTCACTGTTGGCTGAGCTCATTAACGAAATTGTTTTGTTGAATTTGTTTTCAAAGGAAATTTAATATTTTCATTTAAAATGATAATACGTCTAAAGTGAAACGTGGTTAAATTAATTAACTACTTTTAAAACACTGTGAAAGACTTGACTACGAGCAATGGGTTTGAAGTGTAATATAGCTGAAGGGTATTGAGAAGAAAATTCGCTCAAAGTGTCATATTCAAACCCGCAACATTCTTTGGGGTTTTTATTTAATGAAACTATCTTCAATGTGTGGCAATCGATAAGTTTAGTTCAGACTATTACGTAGAGTGGTGGGTGAAGCGTGTTGTAATCGAGTTCGTTAGTCGGGAAAAAGAACAACTATTGTTGGTAATTTATTTCTTCTCTTCCCCCTCCCCCCGAAAAAAAAAACTATTTAAACGACGTGACTGGGGAAACTATATAACTTAATTTCCGGTTCTAAAATAAAAAAAGAAAAAAAAATTACACAAAAAGGAAAACTTACTTAAATGCATTTCACGGTTTACTTTCCAAGTTATCGATTTCCATATACTTTGGTTTGGTGATTTGAATATAAAGTATCAATTAACGCACGCCTACGCTTGTTTATAAACATATAATATATTTCAGAGGTGATCAAATAATAATTAGTCGAGAATTGATTGATTTTACAGTAATTTACAATTCGGATAGGCTATTAGCATAACATTTGTTACGAGTTGTTGCATATTTTGTCTGTCAAAAAAAAAAAAACTTCTCAATATTTCAATACAAATTATAAATGATAACAGCTTTAGAACCAACAAAATATGTTCATCGTAATGTTCAATTTGATCATTGTCATCGATTTATCAATTTAAAAATGTAACACATTAAACGGATTGTCCTAGATTTTCCCCTCGGCTTATTTTCGAATAATTTTACGGAAGTCTGTTGATCGAAGCAGCGAGTCGGTATTTTTCAACTGACGGGATAACAACGGCGAATGATTATCAAGACGTTTTCGACCGATCGAAGCTCATCGCGACGTTTTAAGTCTCGGCCTTTAAGCTTAGCAAAAGTTCTTTCTGCTCCGGCGACGGCCCGCGGCCTCTGTGTGCCGCGTACTGAATATTCGCAAAAAGCGACAAAAGTGCTCATGAAAATGTAAGTTTTTAGCATACATCTCGGTGAAAAGTTATAAAGGCGGAATTTCGGTTTGCCTTTGGAAGACTGATTTATGGATTTTTTTTGTGTAATATGTAATATTACATCCCATTCAAAACGTTAGAAGATTTATTTTTGGGAATACACGTCGCTTCGTGTTTTGAATGAAAAAATTGTTTCCTCTTTGTCGTTACAATGTGCACGCCGTCGTTAATTTATAACCGTTTCGCGAGCCTCTGGAGAGTCGGGCCCTGGAACCATATTATCGTCTCGTTTGTTCACCTTCGTTTGTGGCGGCCTTTGACGTCGGGTACAACATACATGTTACGCGACGACCTGTGTTGTAACGGACGACGAAAATACTACGATTCAATTTAACGAATCCGTCGACAAAGCTTTACGAACTCGGGCGGCGCGGCGTAAGTACACGCGTAAACGGTCGGATTTTAAATCGCGGCAGTCGCGCGAGAATCGCGTCGCGGTAGTTGATCAAAGCGCGTATAAAAGATTCGTCATCATTGCGATTGAAAAATAATACAGGTCGACTATCGATTATTCGAATTCGGAGTGACTCGTGAAATACTCCGCGAATTACTGCGTGTTCGAACCGCCGAGAAGTAACATCGAGAGGAATATTAGAAGAAAACACCATTTGAATTATTACCGAAAGTTATGAAAAAATATTAATACGAGCGTGGTATGTCCTAAATATGAACAAATAAATAAATATCAAGCGCATTTAAGTAATAATAACTAATATGATAACATCAATCGTATTTTATACGACGTGAAATTAAACGATACGATTGCAATTTTAACGAATACGATTGTTGTTTAAAAAAACTATTTTCTTCAGAGTTGAACTCGATTCAACGTCGTCAATACTATTTTATCGAGAGATATGCACGCAGAGAAAGAAAAATACTTCGAATCGTCGCGCGCGTTAGCAACTGGTTCGCCCGAAAATGTACTTCAAAATATTACCATGAAGTATTTATTTTTTTCTCGAATCAACGAGAGTCGACCGCATTAGACTTTGGACGTGAAACGTCGGCAAAATCGCAATGCGATCGAGAACATTGTGAAAGAGCCACGTTAAAAATACACGAGATTTTGACTCGTGCGAAACGGATTATTCGAAATAACTCACGGAGAATTCGATTAGCATATAGTATGAGCGATTGGCAAACGCGACGAAATCCGTGCGCCGCGCATTGGCGTGCATAAAAACGCATTATTATCTACTGCGACGGGGGGCAGCGAAACGTCTCGTTTTTCGGGACGGCGCGCGCGCATTACGATAAGCGTGGGAAGACGGAAAACCAAAAAAAAACCGAAAAAACCGAAAACACCGCCGCCGCCGCCGGGCCGGAGAGTAATTTACGATATCGTATAAAACGCTCGCCATGAATAATGCAACGAGACGCGAGCAAAGGCGGTCCGCCGGGCGGCGGCGGCGTTTCGCGCCCAAAACGGCTCGTGTGTTTTTGGTCGGACGTAAATAGCGCCGCGCGAACAGTTAGGCTCTCGATACGCTCAAACCGAATTCGTATTGTTTATTAAACGCGCGCGCGTCTCTGCGCATCGATTCGAGATCCGTTAAGTACGAACATCCCCCCTCCATTTTTGAATTCTTCTTTTCTCGAGACGACGACGACGCGCCCGACTCTGGGATTCGGTCAGAAGGGAGGGCAGGGTTTTTATCTCTACGTGTTCGCGTTATGTTATACGAAATGTTTTTTTAAATTTCAATTTCGGGCTCGTCCGTCGCGTTTTCAACAGTCGCAAATGCATTTGTTTTCCGCACCTACTACTGCGCGTATGCGGGCCGTCGCGTGTCGTCGTCGTTTACTTTTTTACCGGATATCGCGTTCGCAGTTTAAGCGCGTGTAATTATTACGAGTATAATAATACGCGACGCGACTACGCGATAAATTAACTCATAACGGTCGTCGGTCAATAATAAAAGGCACTTCTATCACGGTTGGCTTTAAACGCACTGTCCATGTGGGTCGCAATCTGGACAATCTTCTTTTCATATTGAAAATATAGTCGCATCTAGGGGTGTACAGAGAACACGCGTCGTTTTCCAACACGACCGACTGCTCTACACGGATATCCTCGAAATTCCTGTTGCGATCGTAATATCGTAATACGTACATGCGTGGCGGAGATGAAAACGTTTTTCTCTATAAATTCCAACGCGGCGAAAAATATTTAATTTTCCCCTCCCACTCACTATTTGCGCGCGCGCGTTTGACGGACAAAAAAAACCGACCGGTTTCACGCGATTGCAATAGACGGACTTTAATATTTCGAACCGTTTGCTCTCGGGCACGACGCGCGAACACACAAATAAATATATATATTATGAAATGAAAAAGAAAAACGTTTTGAAATTTCTATCTCGTTGCCGGCGATACGTTTCACTCTGTCGGGCTGCGGCGTGTTTTATCGAGGTAAATATTTCCGATAAGAGTTATTGTTTTTCGACGTGCGAATTCAACACATCTGCGTCTGTCCCCCTCCGGCTGCTGCGACGCCGCCGCCGCCGCCGTCCACAGATGACGACACCCGTATAACTTTGCGCAACGATTCGCGCGGTGCGGCAGCAGTTTCGTAACTAACTCGGAATTTTATTCTTTTGATTTACGTTTATATCGGATACCGCGCATTAATATTCTTCTAATAGTTTATTACGTATGGCGGGGGGCGAACGAGGAGAAAAATAACCGACGGATTTATTTTCGTTTTTGTTTTCGATTCAGAGTGTGAAACGAAGAACGTTCTCTTATGAAAAAGTGATGAAAAAAATCAAAAAAATAAATCCGACTAAATTTACGGTTTACGAGAAATTCGAATTTTTCTCCTCTTTTTTTCTTCGCGACTCAATAATAAATAGGTAATCGTAGCGGCTCGAAGTGTTCACCAAATAATACTTATTTTGTCATTCTCTAGGGACGGCGGGCGGTGTCATTGCCAACAGATTTTGACATTTCTATTGTGCTCTATAAAGATATTTACAACTTTCGAGCATTCTTGTATTTTATATTTTTTCCGTAAAATGTAAAAAAAAAATAATTTTGGTCGGACTAAAAATCTTGAAAATTTAATTAGCAATTCTTCACAGTAGTCACGCTTTGTATTATAGGAAAGTCGTAAAAAATGTTTTAAACATTAGAAAATTAAACGCGAAAGAAATCGGATATTTCAAGAAATTTTGATAGAATTCTCCTTTGCTCGGGATTGTGTTTCTAAGGCAATGGTACAAATGGTTAAAATGTATAAAAACTATACACTGATATAAATCACCCGTAATCTGTATCTCATCCGAGTCGTGTATATCGCTTTTTCTTTTTTGCCACATTACATATTTCTTAGCATAGAATTTGATAGATACAAGCATAAATATATTATACAGTAGAACCTCGATTATCCGAACTAATTGGGACCGCACCTAGTTCGGATACGCAAAAGTTCGGATATTGGAAATATAAAATAAAAGTATTTATTATTATTATTAATATTCTATTAGAATTACATTATTACATTACATTATCAGAAATACATTACATTATTAGAATAAATTAGGTACATACATACATTATTAGAAATAAATAAATACATAATTAAATAAACATTACATTTATTTTATTTATTATAATTTTTTGACATAATTATCAATTTTAATTTGACGAATTCGGATAACAGAACGTTCGGATACGCTAATTATAGTTCGGATAATAGAGGGTTCGTATAACGGAGGTTCGGATAATCGAGGTTCTACTGTACTATTTAATATTTATGCGAGATGAAAAAAAAAAAAAACTAACGAAGACTTTATTTTCAACCTGCGTGCGTTTCGATTTATATCGATCGTGCGAAAAATAAATTTTAGTTTTTTGTATCGAATACGATTGATCGAGGGCATGCATATAAATCAGTGCGACGACGTGAGTTTATTCCGTTGTTGGATTTTTAGATTTAATTTTATAAAACTTTACTGGTTTACGGGTAAATGGTATATTTAACATTGTACTTATATTTTTCAATCGTTAAACTTTGCTACTGTTTTTAATGGAATTACAAATAATTTTTGCGGTCACGATATTATAATAATTTCCCCGAACCCAAACTCTTTCTTCTCTCGTGTAAATTATTTATCATAATATTCGCTCATGAAATATGTACACAGGTTCATGATTTATGCGTGGGTTCGGTTGACTGCGTCGATCGGACGAAAGAACAAATTTAAACGAAAATCTTAAACAAAGCGATATCGATTAGTTAGGATAATTTTATCTGCCGCGTCATAACCGCGCAAGATCGTCTCGATTTCAATTCCGATTAGATTTCAAAACAGAAAAAAAAGGAAAAGGAAAAGACCTTCATGCGATGGGAAATCAATACACCGCCGATCAGAAAAAAAGCTCTCGATCTGTCCTCTTCGTCATAATGTGTTGACGAAGACGAAAATAGGAAGCGGACCGTCGTCGTCGGGAAAATTCCCGTTTCAGTTCACCCCTTTGATGTGTAGGTATTAAAGAAACGGTCTGCGCGACTCTACGCGATCGGCCATCGTCGACTTAAGACAATGCAATGTCAAACGATGTAACAAACGGAATTGAAAAAACCAACTGCGAATAAATTGTGTGGGAAAGACGATGTGATCGGAAGACGACTTCTCGGTTATGGCGATATCGTCGTCCGGCGAGTGAAAATGAAAATCGAATTGGATCCAATTTTCGTCGGTGGCGTTTATTGCGTCTGCATCTGGGTCGCCCACTCCGCGGTGGCATCCCCAGCCGGACGTTCACATACGCGCCGACCGCATGTTCGGCCCCGAACGGGCTAAACGCGTTTCGCATCGAAACAAACGCGCAAACTTTACTCGAGACGGCGGCGCGTACCTATCTAATTGCATTGTTCAGCGAGAAGAAACGCGAAAACTATTCATCACGCAACCGTCTTCTTCTCCTCTTTCTCGTCTACTAAAGGCACCGACGTGCGACGTGCGGCGGCGTACCGAGTGGTTTTCGTTCGGACCCAAACCGCCCGTTCGCCCCCGGAAAATTCGTACTTTACGTCTTGAGGGAAGAAAATTATATTCTATCGCGTAGTAATACTGTTTTAAAGTGAAAGTTTTTATCGAATTATTTATCGATGTTTTTTTTTTATTAATTTTCGTTGGAAATAAATAAATAAATGAAACAAAGGATCGTTTTAGTTTCGTACGCGGCCGAAGCGGAATATTTTTCCCGGATATTTCGGCGGTTAATATTACTTGCGGCTCTATTCAAAGTTCGAACGAGAGAAATAATCCACCGCCGCGCCGCTGCATTTCGCTAGTATATAAATCACACGATACACGATGAATATGATATTATAAAAACATCGTCTTTTATGAAAAAGTTCCGTGCTGCGATGATTTTAAAACGGGTGCATAAAAATAACTACATTTCCGAAAACACTTGAAAATCAACTAAGAAAATGAGTGTGTGTGTGTATAGTTATTTTAGGTTTACCGGCCGCACGTGTTCGTGATACGGTTTGTGTTGTAAAGTACGTCCGGCAACAAGCCGTGCTACTGACGCTTGCTGTTTTTTATCCCACGCCGGAGTTCTTAGTATAATTAACTCGCGCAAATTATTTTTCGTCTCTAAAAATCATTTGCATTCGCCGCGGGTCTTATGGGGTTGTACATGCGCTGCCATGAGTGCCTTGATAAATAAAATCGTGACTAGTACCTACCATTATATTATTATTACATGACAAAGTTTCACATAACCGGTCATAATAAAAAGTCTCGAGTTCGAGTTTGTTTTGAATTGTCAAAACAACGTCGATAAAACAACGCTACGTTTTTCAAGGAATAATCCAGAAGTTTTTATTGTTTTATTTTTTTTTTTTTTTTTACAGCGACGACGTGATGTAGGTACGATTTTATTAGGTAGCTTTACGCGGGGATGGTTGCCATAATATTAACCCGGCACGGTGTCTCGCGGGAAATCGAGTATTAGCCCGATGCCATGATCGGAGTGTAGACGCGAATCGAAAAAAAACGAAAAATCTCGAAGAGTGGCGTGCCGCCGGGCAATCGCTCATCGAACCCTCGTTCGACCCTGGCCACGAGCAGGCACGTAACCGGGACGCAGTTTCGAGGCGGGTCCAAGAGGAATTCTCTCCTTCTCCGACACCCGATATTAGAAAGTCTTGTACAGTAAAGACGAGTTTTTCGATATTATTTTTGATTTTTATAAATCCACAAAGATATGGAAAAAAAAAAAAAAACCTTAATTCCAAATGTTACAAACAATAGCAGTCCGCTTGAAAAACATTATGTTATCACATTCGTCCCGAACGGTTCGTTTTTATTTCGCACCGCAAGAGAAATATTTAAATATTCTTCTGTTAGGTATCCATGATATTATTATATTATGCAACGGCAACACGTATTTAATTACTAATCAGCTGATCGATAGTTATTTTTTTATTTAATAACGCCATGCGGGGTAGTTATTTGGAAATTTCGGAGGTCATCCGAACGCACGGGCGTTCGGTTATCAAATTTGTACCTTTTCGGTAGCTCAAGTGCGTCGTCCGCAACGTAATCGTTATTAACCTCGGCGGCGGATGTCCCGATTACGTCCCGAAATGATACCCTTGTGAGAAAACGTTTAGCGCGTCCGTGAAAATGTGTGCACAGCGTTTTCCGTCGAATTTCGATCGTCATACACCGTCAGAGCTTACAAACGGCCGGCCGCGTCCTTATAACGACGACGAACCGTAACACGTGTCGTGATCCAAAAATGACTGGTCTGGTATAAAAATCATATTCAATAAACGAAAAACAAGTGAATTCATATAGTAAATTTCCGATAAATACGAATACGCTAGGGTGACCATTTCTAGAAAAATAAAATACAGGACAAAAATAATCGAACTATCTGGCCGCCCGAATTTCCCCGAAAAACCCCGTTTTTACACGGAGTGTTTTTTATGAGATATAACTATACAATTATAAATATACTATTAATATATACGCCACCAACAACAATGTGATGTAACAATAATTATGGTAAAAACAAAAATACAACTGATAAGTATAGATTATCATATTATTCTATTCAATAATGTCATACAAAAATATTCACAATAAAATCAATTTCAAAATTTTATGAATTAACAGTAAGTAGGACAAAAAAAGGATTAATAATGGACCAGACTTGAAATTACGGGAAAAAAAGCGTCCTGAGTGACGTTTGTCAGGACAACAGGACACGAAGCCGAAATAAAGGACAATCCTGTATAAAACAGGACGTATGGTCACCCTAGAATACGCACTGTTTATATTTCATTATAATTTATCATACACGATTGTCTTTTACCAAACCGACCAATTCGTTTATTATTATTGCGTCGCGTGCACAGCATTGTTTCGCAGCGCACAACAACTTTTTCAACTCAAATCGTCCGTTGTCGTCTTAACTCGACCCAAGGGATTGTTACAATAACGGTCAACATAATCTCGTTATACAGTCATAAGAATAATAATCATTTTAATTGGTAATTACTTACGATATAGCAATTATTATTATAATTATATAATTATTATTATGAAAATAACGTCGACGACGATGATATAACGATTGTATAATAATTATGTAATAATAGTGATAACAACAAAACATGTGTTTGTGTGAAATCGGAATGAAAGAAAGTTCGCGTCGGTCCAAAATACTACGTGGGTAGGCCAATGAAAGCCGAGCTGTTCGCGCCACCCGACCAACGACAACCGAGCTGTGCGCGCGCAACAGTCATCCGATATCGATAGCGTGAAAGTACGGCAGCTCACCGAAGCACAGTCAGTCTTAGTGCCGACGGCGGTCGAGAGAGATCTTCTCGGTTTTCAATATTTTTTTGTAATTATTTTTCTCCGCGATAGTCAATATAATATTGTGCTAACGATTGTCGTTATTACTCATTTGGTCGACGGAAAATCAAACTTTTAATCGCGTCTTTCGCGTTCGTTTTTAATTTTAATCGTGTTTTTATCGAGTGACTTTTGTATCCGTTACAGTTTTTCACAAGCCAGCGGACCTGTGCGCCGCGACGACGTGTTCGAACATCGAACCTCAGGAAAACACCCACCGAGCTAAGACGTAAGTAGTACCAACCGATTATATTTAATTACAGTTTATATAGTAGGTTTTGATATTAAGTCTCGATTTGTTATTATTCGTAAAATAATTGTTATGAAATTGATATATTCAATTTATTTTCATAAAATTCTTCATCCTAACGGGATCGATTTCCTCGGCGTATTTTATTACTAAACGTTAATATTATTTCAAATATTAAAGAGAAACATTTCGGTCCATACTAGGTTAGGTTAAATTTAATATTTCTATATTCGTATTTATTACGTTTGCGGCAGCACTTAAAGTACCTAAATTATAATTGAATATCGATTTGATATGCGACTGCACGTGTATAATACCGGGAGGTGGCCAATTTACGATAAAAATGTATACGCGTGGTGTTTTCCGTCGCGTTTCGATCGCCAAATATCAAAAAAACTTATACGGCCGCGTTTTCATGTAAAAAACGTGACTGACTAACTGAAAAACCATTTTTATAGTTGTAATTTATTTTATACATGACTTTCGTGTATGACGATTCGTAAATTATTATACGTTTATACGTAGTAGAAAAAATAATTATCGAGTACCATCAAACCGGACGTTTAAAAATCATCTATTGAATAATTTTTCTTAAAAATAAAAAACGACAAAAAAATTTGATAAAAAATAAAACCGTTTCATAATACTCTAGTAATTTTAACGGGGAGGGGGGGGGGAAATTAAAAACCAATTTTCGAGGCGTACAATAGTTGGCCTCTCGAAGTGTATCCTGGGTAACAATAAACAAACTGGGACGCACTATATTGGCTATACGTCATACGTATCGTTTCGAGACGAACTCGGGAGATTCCCTCCGGACCCCACAGAACCTCCCCCCCCATGAATTCGTACTTGAATTGACCACGAGGAGTACGAGGATCGCGTGATCCTTGCGTTTACACCCCCTCGAGTATTGCGGTCGTACGCAAAGTGCTCTAAACGCGTAATAATGCATGTAGGTTATAGTATGTTTCGTCGTAACCGCACGATTGTTGGCGAATCGTGTCCTCGAGGAGCAGCACAACATCGCAGTTGTGCGTTGATTTCTACGGGTAATATGCGTAATAATTATGCGTGCCGTTTTACGTACGCGTGCGTATGTACTCGACGGTTCGCTCTCACGACCGACTACGAATGTCCATACGTCTGAGCATCGGGCTCGTTCAGGGGGTAAAAATTCTAGAAGGGCTGTTACGCATTGAGCCCCGAATAATGTCTCTAGTCGTCGTAGATTATTATTTGGCGTGTTCGGTGTTTGCTACACCGGCTAGCCGAAAAAAAAAAGTGATAGGAAAACGTGGAACGTTCACTGTCGTATAGACTATTATTTTACACCTCGACGAGTGACCTCGTATTATATAAACGAATTTACCGGGTTATCATAATAATTATTAGTAGTAACGAGGACACACGGTGTCGGCTCGTAAAAACAATACGGTTATCAATGAACGGGGCGTTTCGTTTGTCTAGCCGATTGTAAAAGTTATTAAACAATACAAGCGCGTATTAAAATACCAGAAGACACCAGTTACAATCGCGTCCAGACGCGAGACACAATTCGCAAACGTAAATGAGTTACGTATCTTAGTTATTCGCGAAATTCGTTTACTGCTAGGTTTCGGTTGTACATCGTTCGTCGCCAGTCCCTCGGCAGCAGATCTATTAAATCACACATACCTAACTCTGTCGCGTGCACCGAGATCGCGGTGGTCCGGGACCGCGCGCTGTTGAGCTCGTCGTTATTTCTTAAACGGTGGAATTTTGATTAATTTTTCGGTTTTTTCTCTCTCTCTTGTAAACGCAACACAACTACGGCCGTCTGACTGTATAAATCCGTTTCGGCGAACAACGATTCAAAATGTCACGCGGTTTTTATATTTTTCGTTTTGAATGCATTTTGACTTTCTTTTTTCAAATTTTTTCACCGATTCGTAAATACGTCGATCACGCCAATATTATTCTACGTTATCGTTCTCGTTGCGCAATGGCTCGTTATTGTTTTCCGTCAGCGGCCCCGCCATGTTTAATGTTGAGACGGAGCTTATCCCGATCGTAATAATAATATAACCATGACGTGTTCTTATCGTCACGGGGGAACCGACTTGTCAAGTCGAGAAAATATCTCGTGCTCTTGAAATACATATATTAATGTAGACATCCGCAGTTTTCCGTCGAGTTGAAAACTTACTGGTCTTCGGTGTATACATATTTTTTTTTCCGAAAGATAATTAAAAGTTAACGGTTTTTTTTTGTTTTTTTTTTTCTGCGGGCAGGAGATACGTCTTCTTACGTGATAGATGGTTGTTCTTGTAAAAGTTTTTCATATACTTTTTTCCCTTAATAATTTGTTTTATATATCTATACGTATATTTTTTTATTTTTTTCACTCATACATCTGTTACCTTCTTTTAGATCATCCGTATAAAAATAATATAAAGTCACGCATTTCTGTTATTGAAAAATAGTGTACAAACTGCCATAAATAAGTCCTTTCGTTTTTTTTATTGAAAATATGACATTCTTGGCGTATGGGCAGCCGTATAGATCTACACGTCTCTACGGATATTGTACGTTGTTCCTCATTGACGACAACGTTTTTTTTTTTTTTTTTTTATAACATTTAAACGACGAAAAAAATATGAAAAGCTTACGTCATCGTTGCGCAATAAAACCGAAACGCTTAGTACTAATATTAATGTTATCGTATTGAAATCGACGAGCTGTACTCGGGTCTTGGCGATTTGTCATGTAGGTAATATGAATCGTACGCTGCTCGATCTAAAGTGGAGCGTGTTTTCGTTACGACGATTATCGTCGATGGACGGATTTATGTTTGTTCCAATTTGCTAATAAAAATAAACAACGCGAGAAATTTAATAACTCTTCGTGTTTTATCACGACACACATAAAAATATGGTTTATGGATATTTTGTTTTTTTATCTTTATTTGTGTTCAGTTGTTATATTCACTATAGAACTTTTACGAGAAGTAGAGCTAAAATATGTCAGTTTCCAGGTCGAGAGTTGTTTTTTTTTTTTTTCGCTATTTCATAGTTTCCGGATCTTTGACCCAGTAATTTATGCGCTATTTTTTTAATCGTAAATACTTGACATAATATGTTCGAAACTTTTTCGTTCGGTAACGTACTTCAACAATATTGAGTTTACATTTTATTAAAAAAAAAACAAAATCAATATAATCCCGTTTTACTCTCGTCTTGTTCGTCGAAATTATCGTCAAATATGCTTATTAAATTTCCGACGTGATTTTGATAGAATTTGATTTTACGAATATCTTAAAAATTAACGAATAATAACGGAAAGTCAATCAGTATCGACAATGCCGATCTGTCTTGATCGAGTTTAAACAATTAACGCTATTAAAACGTGCGACACGAGTTTTGACGCGAGGATAACACTCCAGTAAAAGTAAACTGAATTATAAATTTATTTGTAACATTTCAATCAAGTGTATTGATTTTATTTGTCCAAGGCGTTCTAATTATACTCGGTGAAAAACGAATAATTTAAAATTAAAATCTGACGATAGAACTCAATTTAAAGTGGTTATCGTTATTTACTATGAACGATACTACGATACGTATGTTTCAATTTGAGCTTAAACGAACTGTCTGCAATCGTAAAATAATATTTGATTGGAATAATATTCATTACGAACCGTTCTCGGTCGATTGATTGTTTTTCAACGACGACATCGTATTATTTTCTCGATGAAAATCTACGTTCAGTTATATCCATTTTCCCGGTTTGTTTTCATCCGTGTTGTGTAGGCTAGAAATATAATTAATGTTTTCGTCTTTATTTAAAATACACTTTTATCTGTGCCTGTATGAGAGAGTATGGACCACGTGCTAGTAAAAATATTAAACATCGTCACGATAGGAACAGCCAGTCTATAAATCCCCTTATATCCCCTTATATACTTCGCCCGTGTGTAGTATAACTTTTTATTTTATCAGTTTTTTTTAATTTTTACCCCTTTTACCCCTTTTAACCCCCTTAGGGGTCGAATTTTGAAAATCGGGCGTCGAGACGACAATCAGAAAGGTATTTGGAACAACTCTGTGAAAAAAAAATTGGAAAAAAGTTAAATAGCGTCGTCGTCGGCTTCATTTTGTTTCATTTTTGTTTCATTTTGTTCAGCTTGCGTGATGGTATCGTACACACTTTTTTGATGGTCATTTAATTTGGGAATTTGGGAACAAAAAACAAACTCATTTAATCTCAAACTAATTAATAGAAAATGTCATAGACGCACGTGCCACGGAAACAAATAATAAAACATAACCACATAGAGTTTATATACGTAATATATTTCCATGGCAAAACAATAACAATGTGTGATTAATATTTTGCACTTAAGAGGCCATAACTCCGGAACCACATATCGCACAGCGTACAAACTTCACAGAAACCATCTACATATCAATCTTAATATGCCCTGAAATTTTTATCGAAATCGGTTCGGTGGATCTTGAGCTATAAAATTTATTCAAATGTACATCGATTTTTATACATATATGTAGATTCACGTTTCGGGCGACTACCCGAAATCACATTATTCGACGGTTTTTTGAATCGACGACGGGTCAGATCCACCTATGCGCGGGGGAAAAATCGCATTATACGAGTTTATTATCGCTACTTACCGACGACGGCCGAGTGTATTTAAATAAAATATAGTCGTACGTAATAGAACGCAGTCGTCAGTCTCGTAGTAGGTAAACTTATGCACGGTAAAATCACAATACTCGTCGAGCGTACGTTTTTTTTTTTTATAATTAATTGTACGCGCGATGCACCATCGAACGCGTTCGTTAAAACGTACCGAGCGCAATTCAAACATTTTACCATCTCGCATTCGATATAATATCGAACGGTCTCTGATTTCTCGTCACGGAAAACATCCGACGCGATAATATGTTCAAGATAATGAAATATTATACGCGTCGACTACGGTGACAGGCACACAACACAAAACAGTATTGTAGGCGTACGCGCGTCAACTTCATTCGACTTGAACATAATACATTTTATATACAAACGTAATGTAACCACGTTGTTCCTAATAGCGCGCGTTGTTATATATATATACGTCCAAGGCCGCCCACTGTATATCATCGATACGTCAAGGAGTGTAGCGTTCGACGAGACTATCCGGGATTGACACGTCCAACATCTGACGGATCTGAGTAGAACACCGGGTTAGGTAGAGAGAGACTCGCCGCGGTCCAGGATAAAATCATTATTAATCTGTCGCCACAATCATATCGCGTTACCGAACGAGTTTGAATATCCCCGATCATCTTTGCGCGAGGCACTGGGCCCAGACCGTGGCCGTCGCGGTAGCTATATTCGAACGTTCGAAACTCTCAGAGTCTTACTGTCTAATCCAGCGGTTCCCAGACTTTTTTTTCCGCGAATAACACGAAAGACAGAACGAAAATTAAAATACTCATTGACAGCCAATTTTATTGATTTTATTAAACCTAATACAATCTAAGCATTCTGAGCCAAGTACACAACTAACTTAATTATTATAAATTAATGCATTTTTAAACTTTAAAAAAAAAAAAAACATACATACATTTTAAACTATTTGTTATGGGCCGTAGAACGCGGTGCCCTTAGAAAGCGCTCGCGGTGCACAGTTTGGGAACCATTGGTCTAATCCAATAACATTGTGACTGTAAATATCATCAACAGTTGCTACTTCAATGACAAAAAAAAAATATTGACACATATTATATTATTATAGACAGTCGGAAAGCGTTCGAAATTATTTTCAAAATATATTTATATAGAGTAAATATAAAAATAAATTGTTTTGTTACAGATGGCTCGATAAATTATTTTGACGGTAAATCAAATCTATGTCATGCAAAACCGTGTGCAATATCTATTGGTTCAACAACGACGGTCCTATGAATATTGAAAAGGATACTAATCCAGTAAGAAGGTTTTGTTCCACGGCGTTCCTTGGATACGTATATCGTCAGACGCTTCGGCGTCGAAAAGAAACGTCACGTACTTGCAGTGGAAAGTGTTTGGTAAAAGTTTACATATTATTATATTTATAATATCAGATACTATATAATAAATTAGTATTTTTTTTTTTTGATCTAATCAGCGTTTTTCAAAAAAATAAAAACTTGTAAATTGTATTTAAAAGTAAAATTTTAATTTCATCGGGTGTTAATCGATGAGGGAACGAGGGAATCCTCCCCGCGAAACTCTCCTTTACCAACGCAGTAGATATAAATTGCTGCGTTGGAGTTGTTAGTCGAACATTTTGATACTGTTATTAAATGGGTTGTTGCGGGGCCGGACTTTTAAGAGTCCCGGGGCCCCGAGGTAGTTTCCCGAGAAAAGAGTCCCTTTTAGGTGATTCGACGAAAAATTAAAAAACCACTTGTTTTTATTTTATTTTTTTAACAAACTTTAACTTTTAACCGACTTTTAAAAACACCATATTTAAAGTTAAAATTTAAAAAACAGACTTATAAATACGAAGTGGACGAATTTCGACTAAATGTAAACCTGCTTTAAAAGTTACAATTTTCAAACGGCACGGTCATAAACTCACGCGCACTGCCGTGTGGCTGACAATCTTTTTCGAGTTCAACCATGTCCTAGACGTGTTATGGACAATTGATTTTCTTCTTTCCTCGCCGATTTGATAATAATCTGGGGGCCTTCTTTAAATTTGAGTCCCCGTGTCAGCCAAGACAAGCCGATAAACAATACGTTTACAAGAAATGTATTCATCTGTAGATTGTCGAGCTTTGATATTATAATATAATGAAAATCGTTATGCTAACATTACGTTGGTACCTGCACGTGTGATGGCCGACGGGTTTAATGCAGATTGACCGAACTCTTAACACCAATGAAATAAATCATTTTGGAAATTAAATGGCATTTATGGTTTTTTTTATAAACTTATTAGGTTTTATCTTTTGAGAGAAGACTTATTAATTTTATCGGTTTCTAACAAATCGCGAGTAAAAGCTATATTTGCGACCATAATGTAATAGCGGCAAGACTTCACAAAAGTATTAGTTTTCTTCGAGTGCGGTCATAAAATTATTACTATATTGATGAATAATATATTTTCTATTTTAGGCGAAATGCTATCTAGAAGTTCTGGAAAGGGCGAGAACACCGCACCCATCGTGGTGTATACATAATATACTTATCGTTGCAAGACATCAACAATTTTCACGTAATTCACATTTCCGTTTGAATTTTTCGTGTTCGTAATTCGCTCATTTAGGAATTGTGAAAAACGTAAGTTCATATTAATGCAGTTTTTTTTGGTGAGTACGTAAAATATCGATTGGATTTCTTTATCGATTTAATTATTTAAAATAAAACATCTTGTTGCGTCTTTGCCGAAATATACTCAAAGTCTTATTAGAATTATTATTAGAAAATCTAATAAACGAAAATGCGATACATTGACCGACCATAATTTCGTAATCATAAAAATCTAAGCTCGTCCAGTCCAATGAAATAGTTATTATCATTATTATTTGACTCGAATGATTCGCGAGACTTTTCAGAAGTAGACAATATAACGTAAACAATAAAAATTTATTTTGAACCGCATAACCTAACTATTCGAATGGTAACCGGAAAAAAAGAAAATAGCGTTTGTACATAATATATCGACTGTTTTTTTTTTTTTTTGCTTTCGGTTTTTAATACATCGTAATGCATTTCGCATGAACGCATTACATCGTATGCGTAAAATAAGAATTTGATTTTTTTTCTTCTATAAGCTTTATATTCCGCGTATATCGATTTCGTCCCGCCGCCGCCGCCGCCGTCACGTTTTTCGCAGTCGACTTGGTTTTATTTCGAACGAAAATGGGGTTTTTTTTTTGAGTTTTAACTGCGAGGACGGACGAGACAATAAGGGGTGCCGTGTTAATGATCGTCCTGGTCGTGTATAGGTCACCGCGAGTATTCAGGGTCGACGAATTATTCAAAAACATAATACGAACAATACCGACGAGACGTGTACGAGTTGCGAACCGCCAATAATCGATCACGGTCCCGGCGACCGAACGAAATCCGTCCGCGCGATATTATAAACGCCAAATGGCAATATTGCAAACACACAATAGTAACCGCCGACCGCGTCAATTGTCGCAGCAGCAGAAGCAGCAGCATCGGTGGTCAGCGGCGCGTGAAGAATATTGTATTGACCGCCGTACCCATATATAATATATATATATTTATTATATACGCGTATAATAACGGCCGGCAGTTCGTTGGCGGTGCGTTAATTGACACGTGTGCGCAGGTCACTCTAAACAATATAACGTTATTAGGCGGTTCAATCGGACGGAAAACAGTGACACTCAACCCGATTTACTGGTCGCGCCGATTCACGTGCGTTTTGACGTCTGTGTTTAGCGTAAAGTCCGGATCCGGTGTGAAAAAAGGAATCAAATAAAAAAGGAGGCGACGATCGGATGAGATTAAGAGTCGTGCAACAACGCGACGATGAATATTGTGATCATTTGATTTTGAAACCATTGTGTACCATTGTTCTCGAAAAAAAAAAAAAAACAAAAACGATTCTAAACGAAAGAGGCGTGTCGCATCGGCCACAAATAAGTAGAATTTCATCATAGAAATCAATTTTAATTACATAAACATTAATTTTTTTATAGTATAATATCGATTTAACGCTTTATAACGATTTTTCAACAGTTGGAAACAAGAAAATATTCTGATGCATAACGCGTACCGTTATGCATTGCCGTAGGATAAGTAATTTTTTTTATGAGGAATGAAGCGAACGCCTATGTTAAACGAACCCTTTTGTGATAAAAATAAATAATTGAAAAACCAACTACCTAATAATATTTACTCGAAAACTTCCCTCGACGCGGCTCTGGTTAGATAATACGTCACGTGTGCATATTTTACGTTCGGATTAAATCCGCTGCGATACAAAGCTGACGAGCCCGTCGGCATCGAAACTTTTGAGTTTATAATAATAATAATAATAATAATACGATGTTCTCATAAACGCGTACGTATTTCTAAACACGCTTATATATATTACACGAAAGAAGGTTAAATAAAAGGGTCTTTGGAGGCGAACGCGCGTCTTTATGGTAATTGATACTCGGATTCGATGATATTGACGACGGACAAACGGGATAAGTGAATGATAAATTATGAGCGGCCGAAAAGTTTAGAGTGTTTTAAAAATAAACTTTCATAATTTAGACGCCGAGCTCGAATCGTGGGCAGAAGGGGTTGGGGACCCTAGGGACCGAGTTACTCGATTAATTTTTCAAATATTCAAGCGTATTCCTGGTGACTTCCTTCTCTTTCTTTCTTTATTTTTTTTTAAAATTAATCAAACCATTTTAAATGCCTATAAATAGCACAAAAAAAAAATCCAAAACCGTTTGAAATTTACACCATCTCTAGAGAATAACCACATAAGCATTCGGTGAAAATGTCAAGCCTCCGCGGTCAATACTTTACGATTGAAAATAAAAATTTGATTTTGTCGAAATGACCTCTTACTCGTACTAACCAGATGCAATTTTCTACCAAAAACCAATACTTTAGTTGAAATCGGACCATTTTTCGAGTACTTATCATGTAGACAAACACAAAAGAAAAGAAAAAACACATACACATCGTGGTAAAATCAATAGATATTAAATAATATTTAATATCACTAAGCGTCGTCGGTAACTGTCGTCGCCACAACTGCGAGGTACGATTTAGCGTTACGACAAATTAATTTTCATTTGAGTTTTTGACAAATTCTCTGCCATACGATATTGTTGTTATTACGGTATTATTGTTTATCACGCGACTACGGAAACAACGGAACGCGCGTGTTTTTTTCTCTCGAAATTTTCCGCCCACTTCCGAGACTGCGCACGCGGCATCCGAGCGCTTTTCGCCGCTCAAACGTCAGCCGTCGTCGCATCGATAACGATTGTCGGCCGATAACGCGGTGACAATATATTATCAATAATAGACGAACGTGCTGCGAAATCATCTCGTCGACACTTATATAATATACGCGCTCGCTGGCGAAACGTTTCGAAACTACATAACACGACACTCCGACGACGACGATAATGATATAATATTAACTCGATATGACGTAGTGTTCTCGGCAATTTATTTGTTTTTAATAATGTTTTTTTTCGCAATGGACTTTCTATATTTTTCAAACGAATACAAACATGAAAGCAATGAAGAATAATAGCATCGGCAAGTCAAAACATACATTAATTTCCCGCAAAATGCTACGTGTTCCTCCGCGCCGTCGTCGTCGTCGTAGTCGCAGTCGTCGTTGTTGTTATTATTATTATATATTATGTTTTTTAACAAAAAAGTCACGAACAATGGTTCTGTTTTTTCTACTTCAAAACTGATAAAGATTAATTTTTTTCCTTCTTTTTCCTTTTATTTTTTTCTCTCTGGCGTACAAGAGTCGTATATTTTAGATTAGGATTCGGAAAGAATTATCGTTATTGCGTCGGTCGTCTTTTGTTCTGGCCGTTATATATGAAGCGACTCGGACCCGATTCTAGTTTCGACTCGATATTTTATACGACATTGCGATATTATATTATTTTGTGCTGGCGTTAAATCGTACGAGAAACCCGTTAAAGCTCGTTCGGACATAACAAAACCGTATACTTGTTTTCGAAACTTTTGTCCCGCCTCCAAAATCTAGGTTTTGTCAATAGGTATATAAATATTGATAGAATATCCACTTGAATTCGAAAATAAACACTCGATCGCGATATCGTTTTCGGAATTCGTACGCTGTTTTCACTCGATCGGTGTCGTCGGAATGAATAAAAGAATTGAGGCCGCAGATTGGCGGCGTCAGATGAGATACGGGTGACGGATGATTGATATTGGTGAAACGCGCTTTTAAATTGGAAACCAATATATTAATATTCGTATATCGTTGCTTTGGAAAAACGATTCCGAGTGAAAGAGGGTAAGTGGCTGAGCCTATTTTTCTATTTCGCACGTCTCGTTAAAAAAATATGATTTCCGAACAAATTAACTAGTATCGTTTGATTTAAATCCGTCGAGGTATCCGATTTAGTCGGCATTTATTATTCTAACGTTTATTATTTTGTTTTTTTTTTTTTTATGTAGAAACGCTCGACCGTTTAGAAACACCCAATAATCAAAGCGGCGGCGTATGATCTGTCATCCCGCGATTCTGAACAGAACGCGCGTACGTTTTGCCGGGGAACCCACTAAACCAGGTTTTTATATTTTTCGTGATTTCCAATTATTATTTACTCGTTTGCCGCGAAATGGGTATTATTATTTAAAAACATAATGAGTGAAATAACTTAACCGGTGAGGTCATATCGATAAACTGTCGGCGGGAGAACGTTGATTTGTGAGACGAATAATCGTTTAAGTATGTTTGATAAATGATATAATATGTTTTTTCGACGCTTCCATATTAAGCACTCCGCCTAATTGTTTGTACGCGAACGGTATGTTTGAAGGAGAGAAAAAAAAAACGCCATCGTTAATATTATACTGTTATTATTGTTGGCTGTTTGAATCGCTTACAAATTTCGGCGCGATAATCACCGTACCGCCGCGGCAAGCAATAGTCGTAAACTCGTAACTAAAGCCGCGTTACGGTGTAATAATATCATACATGAGAGTGTGGCGCACGCGTTCGTGTTTGGATAAATGATTTTGATATCACGCGCGCATTGTACGCCGCCGCCGCCGGTACAATATCGTCCTCGTCCCCGTCGGATCGTGGTCAAGAAAAACGTTACGGAACCGGAAGTGTTGCGCCGCGAGACAGGAAGTATCCGCTGTCCTATTGTAAACGACACGTATACCGTATTTCGGCAGAACAAAGAAAGAAGAACCGCTCGGGGGAAGCTTAAATTAATTTTCGAGATGATAAATGCGATTACGTCGTACATAATTAATAACATTTTTCGATACGTTTTGAAATTAAAAACATCCATCTCTTTTAATTTTTTTTTTTCTCGCTTTTATTCTTTTCATTATATATATATATATATATAAATTTACTCTTTTATTGATATTTATTTCAACGCACGCTACGATTTCAATAGATGATCATTAAAATAAAATAATAATATTAAATAATTATTTTCCTGTAAAACTGTTTGAGACGTTTTGCGATAGGAAAAAATAAACTTATTAATATCCGTTTCATCGTCACATGAACTTTAAATAAATTATTAAAGATATACTTTCCAACTAAAAAGACGTTTACTTAATAGGAAAATACTTAAACTTGTATATTTCCTTTTTTTTTTTTTTTTCTTTAATCGTTAAAGCCCGCAACTGTTTTTAATGGATTTACAAATTATTTTTCGTCACGATACTATAATACCCCCGAGTCCAAACTCTTTCCTCTCTCTCTCTCTCTCTCATTTCGTGTAAATTATTTATCATAATATTCACTCATAAAATATGTATCTGCACGGGTTCATGTTTTATGGGTAGGTTCGGTTACCTGCGTTGATTATAATACGAAAGAATAAATTTAAAAAATAATTCTTAAACAACGTGTGCGATATTGATTAATAACGATAATTATTTTATTAATCGTGTCGCGACCGCGTAAAGGCGGTAGTCGCGATTTAAATCTCGACCAGATTTCTAAATAGAAAGAAAAAAAAAACAAAACAACCCAAAAACCCTCTGCTCGTGTTGGTGAAAAATCAATATTACCCACCGAAAATGCTCTCAAACGGTCGTCGCGACGGTTGTTTTGACGAAGACATAAATCGCACGCTGATATCGTAACATATAATAAAGGTGGTAAGCTCGGACGAAAAATGAAACGAATACCTACCCGCTGTTAGGGTAAGAAGAGAAATGATAAAAAAACTCGAAAACTACTCGAATATAATAATAACGTACGTATGTATGCGGTCGCATTTTGTCGTGGAAAAATTTTGACGACAACGGAAGCAAAAGTACGTATATTATACGTATACGTAAAAGAAATGGAACGACAATACGCGTCTATCTCTTACGATACAATAATAATAATAATAATAATAATAATAACATATACACAACTGCCTACGACGACTACGGTCGAGGTGTGTGTGTGTGTGTGTACGTTTTATACTTTACATATTTTTTTCCATACACGTCTACTACTAAGTGAACTTGTATTGTCAATAGAAGAAGGGCGAAGTACTATTATTATTGTTATTATTATTTCTGGTCGTACAATGGCCGAGCTGCGTAGAGCAGAGACTATAACTCTCTCTTTTTATGTTCGACTATTATAATACGTATATGCATTATGATGTATTCCTCTACGCGTGCGCGTACGCTGTATAAAATGTAAATGGCGTGTGCGACGGTACAATGTCGCCGGGGACGCGTCGTTTACATAGACTCGTCTGAACTTGTTTATTCGACTTTTCGAAACGAAAAAAATAAATAAATAAAAAACATGTGTATATAATAATACGAGCTGCGCGCGTACGGCCAACACTATATATTATAATACGGTAGGCATCTCGAAGGCGTACCGGAAGAGTATATTCGGTGTTCGAACCGGAATCGACGTCGACACTCGAGCGCAGACGAAATTCGACTCGAGCATTCGCGACTACGGCTCAAAACAGACGGCTCGCATTCCGCGTGCGCGCGATTCGCTTGAATTTCGACGAGTCGAACCCGAGGTCGACAACAATTACATATTTAGTCGGATTATACAGATTTTTTCTCTTCGCCTAACACGTGAATATCGAAATAAGGTAAACAATCAATTATACATATTTTATATTCATAAATTATAATATACGTAATGCGGTGATTTACTTCTGACCGTATCTATTCGGAATGATTTTTCGATTGTGATAATTTAACAATTTATCGTGTCATTGTCGTTTAAATGAATACAGCCTACACAACAATAAGGATTTATACTCGAAATAAATATATATACCTTATCGCCTTTTTTATTAAAGAACTAAATCTTTCTTCTTTTTTTTATAATGCAATTATTTTTAAATAATACTCATTTAGATAAATATCAAACGAACTCGAATACCGTTATATTCTTAATAGTGTTAATTGATTTATTTTTGGGCAATACAACAATAGTCTCGATAATAGAAAGCTTAAATAACGTAATAGATAAAATCAAAAGCCTCCAAGGCAATATTGCCAACGACTCACGTGATATTATCGTCTACTCGTAGGATTAGTACGGAAAAAAACCAAAAACAATTCGACCGATTTATCATCGTTGTTGAACGAAACTCGACATTTCGCACATTAAAAAATAGATTAACAACATAATAATTTTGTCTTTGACGTAATTTGATTGTTTTATACGCGCGCGAGAACACGACCGTATCGATAAATTAATTAAAACAAAATATGATTTCATTTACGTAAACGTTGAGAAAATATTTTACAAAAAAAAAAAAAAACGTTTCGACCACGTCCGACATAGCCATCGTCCTATACATAGTACGCGTATGATAATATACGACACGAGCTCGTTTGTGCGCTGCGCGGTTCGCGGTCATTTTTCTTGCGGGGTTTCTTTTCTCATATTATTATTTCGTATTCTATTTCCCTCCGGGCGCCCCGAACACACGTCGAAAGCTGTCAGACGCGGGAAAACATCGTTTGCTTCGCACCAGCCATGATGATATTCGCCCTTCGACGCGGGGGTTGTTTTTGTTTGTGTTGTATACTCGCATGTATATATATACTCGTACATCTACGGTCTATTTACACAATCACGCGGACGTTCTTTTTTTCACCGGCGGCGGCGTCAAACGAATATTTTATTTCGCGTCCGTTATTGTACCGACTCGTAAAATACAATAATAGGTACTTGTAGGCGTACATATATATTATCTTGTGCTCGAGATCCCTGTCGTTCGATTAAATCCCAAGTCAACCGTTCCGTTTACTCTGCGAAGGACATCCTCGGAAGGGACACAATCATCGGGACGAGACGAAGAGAATAGATTGCCTTCAATTTTTTTTTTTTTTTTCAATGTGATTTCCATAAATCGAATTTAACTCTACTTAAAATATAAACACTAATGCGTACTATCAAATTATTTAGGTGCGTATTCAAAAGTTTTTCGGAGAAAAAGGAGCAGACCCGCGGTAATTTATGAATTCGATAGAATTTTGGGTTCGTGATGGTCGAAAGCGACGATTTGCCATTTCTGTCAGTCGATCTTTCATGACATAATGTAGTACAGTTTAGACGGGTTATGTTTTCAACGTATTTAGACGACGCGATTCAAATTTCGAAATCAGAATTGAATTCGTCGTAAAAGGCTACTTGAGCTCCACTCTCGGGCGTTTTCGTTTCTCTCGCCTCGAACTCTAAACTTTTTCACCAACGCTAAGTAGTTGTTTGACTTTCAAATTTGATACTTTGATGTATTTTCTTCGTCAGACGTCTTAATTATCAGCCGTGCCCGGTCAACAACAATTCCCAACAGTTCATTCATGACACAACCGTGCGCTACTCAATTATTATAAAATTCTCGGGGCAATATCGTCGACATAAATATGCAATTTCCGTGCTGGAGCATTCAAATATCGTTGGGCTCGAGAATCCGTCGGGACGTGGACTCGCGTCGACCGGCTAGACGACTGTTAAGTGCGTCGTCGGCGCCGTTGTGTTTATTTACGCAACTATCAAGCGAGTCAAATTATTTGGGGAGACGACAAAAAAAGTCGTGTACACTATCGTCGGTTTCATTGTTGTAGTCGACTTGTTGTTATGAAATGAAAAAAAAAAAAAATAACAATATCCAACACACGCGCATTACACGACGACGACGTATACGACACGACAATGACGCGCACAATGAAGCCATCAGGACGTCGTCATTCAATTGTTGTATTGTTGCGTATGGCCTACCTGTTTATAGGAATCTAGTAGGATGGAAAAAATAAGAAAACGAGTGGGTATAAATTAAAACGGTAACGCTCATAACTGCAACAATACGTCTCAAACTGCTACACCTCGAAATCGTACCGTAGTGAAAAATCAGTGAAATTGCGAACACGACTGTGCGAGTACGACAATGGCGTAGATACGAGTTATAATTTCGTTTCGTCGTGATTTATTTTGTATTCCGAATTTCGTTTCATAAATTACGTATATTATCATATTTTACACGGTCGGGGGGGCGCTCCGCAATCGATTACGATTTTTATTTCGTTATTTCCAAACGGACTCGACCACTATAATAACAGCAGCCGGTATACTTGGTTCGGATTACTTTTACCATCGATAAGACTTTGTTTTGTGAACTCTGGATATTGTTTGTGCGTTTCCGACGACTTGGAATCTATCGCATTCTTAAATAGCGGGAAATCATAATTTTATGACTCGATGGCATTTAGTTTGTCTGGCTGTTTGTCAGCAAAACAGAGTCGTGCGCAATCGACCGGTCCGATTGCAACGGAACTATATAGTCGTAAACTCGCTCGTCCAGTTGCACTCGTACACGCACACGCAGCATGTTCGCGGTCGCGAAATATTCCAAAGTAATTTTTTATCTATCCGTCTTATCCGTCACGGCGGTATTGTAATATTATACGGCTGTCAGTTTGTCACCTAATTACGTGTAGCCCGCAGTCGGCCGGACGGCTGGCATACGGGTGACGAGACGGTTTTCTCGTCCGTTTCGCGCGGACGAGACGGTTATTGTTTTGAATTGTCGAGCTTTGGACCGTTTTCAACGTCGGAAAAGGGAGCCATTTGCATTATGCATGCATAGTGTGATGTCCGGAACACGCGTTTTATTATTTCGCGGCCATTAGGTGGAACACGACTGGTGCGAAATAATTAATTTAAATAAAAAATGCGTTTCGGGTTTCGCAGTGGACTCGTGAGCGGCGCGCGATATTATAGTGGCGACGCGCGACGTATAAAATGTCGAAAACGGGACAGTTTTGAATTGTGCACTCAATAAAGAACGGTCGTTTGGTTGAAAAATTCAGACCCAATCCGATCCCGGGGACGTCGACAGCGACGGCGTAAGTATACATTATGGCGTCGGGCACTCGAACCCTTTTTCTACGACTATTCGGTTGGCCGGTAGGGTCGTGGGTTTTCGTTTCGCGAGTTTTTCGCGCTCGACGCGATACGCCATGGCATTCGAATAATATATCCGACGGGAACGAGAGCGACGAAACCGCGGACAGTTTTCGATATCGATCGCCGGCGGCGACGCACGTGCACCACGGAACCCGCATGCCGGAATAATCGCTGACGATGCACCGGAATTGAAACGCGAAGAGTGCATTTTTCGTTGTTTACCTCTCTTGTTTGTCGTGCGACGAGGGGGGTTAGTTCTAAATCAAAGGGAACAAATTCACCAGCAAAACGACGAGGCTTTACCGTTTTGGGGAGATTACTTTTCTGTTCTTATTTTTTCTGCTCCTCCGTAAACTTTCCTTCTTTTTTTTTCGTTTTTTTTTTTTTTCTACGCGATAGTAAAGATTTATTACATTTTCTTCAACCCCGTCTGACGGTTTATTTCTTACCCTCTTTTTATTCGCCCGGCTATTATGAAACGCGTTAGCGCAGAGTTCGTTCTCCCGCGCCCTGCGCAACACTCGATTATTATTACTATTATTATCATCGTTTAGCACACAACAACCAACAACAATAACGAAAAAAAAAAGAAAAGAAAAAGGATTTATTTTTATTTATTTATTTTCGTTTTACTCCGACGTAAAACAAATGAAGACACGCGCGTTTTTTTTTTTTTTTCAAAGGCGGCGGCGGGCGGAGGTCAATCGACAATATTGTTTCGTGCGCCATTACGGAGGAAACCCATCGCCGACGGTAATACATTTTTTTTTTTTCTCTCTCTCTACCCCCCCCCCCCCCCCCCGATAGAAATTCGATAAGTCGGCGATCGTCGCCGTTTCCCTTCCGGACTTTGGTCCCTATATTTTTCCTTCCCCGCAGCATCCGATCTCGTTGCCGAACTCGTGTCGACGCATTGTCCTCCTCTTTGTCAGCGAAAACGAGCATGTCTTTTATTTTATCATCGTTATTACTATTTTTTTAAACGTTTTCCTATTGAATTAGCCGCGACGATGGATACAAAACGTGTGTCGTCATGCCGAGGAGGAGAAAAAAACGGTCTTTACGAAAAACAAAAAAATACGCGCGCAATAAAGAATAAGGGAAAAGAAAACCCCAACGCTGCCCGTCGCGAGACACGGTTCGACGTTTTGTTTTAGACCCGCGCGGCGCCCGTTCGAGAGTAAAAATATATTACGTTTTAGGTACCCCCCCAATATGATGGTAAACGTTTACGCGAACGACGGACGAGCACGTAAAAATCGCGTACCATTATGAACACCATACGCCGTAATAATGTTTAAACGGTGCTGCGCTCGTCATAAAAACACCGACTTTGCGAAACACAATATTTCCGAACGAAATTATTACGGCGAACAAATCGATACGTCGTCGTCTCGTAAATATATATTATTATTCGAACTGCAGCGACGGTTTATATATTTTTATTTATTTTTTTTTTTTTTTATTCCCGTTTTCCGTTGGAAATTCTTCAGACACAAATTGATTTATCATCCGTGTATGGTAAATTAAATATAATCCTCCGGTATGTGTCGTGTCGCGCGGCGCATACAAAATTGTGCGCTTATAGGTAAAATAGGCACCGGCGGCGTCGTCGCGTAAATCGATTTGTTCGGCGAAAGAACACTGGCGCGCGCGTACGCGGCGAATTTCCGCACAGTCGACTTTGGCGGAAAACGGAATTTGCGAAATGTTTTTTTTTTCTTTTTTCTTCACTCGTCGCGTTTCATCCGTATACGACGAGAGATGACGTCACCGGGGGGCTCGGTTTTGGCATCGGATTATATACGACTTTTTTTTAGTTTCACAAACTGCCCCCCCCTCCGGTAATAGTAGGGGGAACGCTGCAAGCATAATGCGCACTGCAAATAATTGACGCACGCGCGCGAATAATATCGACTGACGACGGATGAACGATTGGCGATTATTAATCGCCAAACGATGTTACAGCAGTCAAACTCAAAATACATTAACTGCGTTTATCCCTCGCAGCGTCTCGTACATTTTACGTATACAGCAAAGTTGTTTTCTAACCCGGTTAAGTCAATCATTTTGTTTTTCGTTTGAGTCGACGCGATATCAACACTAATAAGCATTCTCCGAGAGTCAAAAAATTTAAAATTAGATCGACAATAATTATTAGCGAACGTTAATTGAACTGAAATTAATCACATTTTCAATACGTAGCACATCTATTAAGTATTATTCTCCGAGTCAAATACCGCGGCAATGTAATACAAAGTTTCGCATGCCTTGATCACACTGGTATTAGAGAAATAAACGTCTAGTCCGGAGTATCACGAATTTTTTTTCATAAACGTGTGTTTGATGTTCGAATTTTGTTAATTAAACTCGAGAAAATCGCGTAAATTTGCTAACATTTTGTGCCTATAGTTAAACATTGGTAAACATTTCAATTTTAATACATTTTAAGATGTAATATTATATGATTTTTATACTATAGGAACAGCGACACGATTCTCCCCGCGTTCTCCCGATCTGATGGCTCCCGGAAGGTTGGACACCAGAATAGGGCTTGACGCTCGTTCGCGCAGTTTTTAACGCGTTCGCTTCGTGACTCCGGGGGGAAAGAAACGCCGCGGAGGCGGTCGTCGTCGTAGGGAGATTTCCGAACGGCGACGGCGGCGTGCCAAACGAACCGTGCTTCCGAAATCGCGCTCGGCTATGGCGCGCAAAGCCACGGAGCGTCGCGCGCGATCGCGCGGAACAACGCGCGTCTCCGACGGGAGCCCGCGATGGTCGGGCTACGACGAAACCGAGCGTTCGAAGAGACCGCCGCCGCCGCCGTCTAAATGGCAAAAGGGTTTTCGTGAGGCAACAAAGGTCACGGTCGCGTACGGTGGCGTGACGAGAATTATCACGAGGGGGGTAACGCCGTGTAGAAAACAGAATAGAAGATGTATTTGAAATACATAAATAGGTTTAATCAAAGACGAAGTTTCCGTCCGGATTTACTCGACGAATTCGAACCGTGAAAAATCACAATCAATACGAATATAAACGAAAATTATTATCATGTGCGCGTCATACCTATTTTAATGTTCAAATAATAATTACCGATTTGCAACGGAAAGTTTCGTGTTCGTTAGTTATACGTACTTCTAGGTCTCGGTAATGAATACGGCTTATGGCTACGTGTTATCATTTAAATAACAACGATTTCTAGAGAAGGACAGACGTCAGAAACGCAATACATTTTCAACCGCTAATGTCAATGTCTTGTTACATCAATACATATTTAACACGCACACTCGCTCACTCGGATATTTCATTTCGGAATTAATATGAAAATAATACAAACACATTTATAGTTATTAATTTGTCGTGCCCGACGTTAGTATTTGTCCGATTCTTTTTTTCGATATTTTACTTCGTATGGTAATTATTATTCTTTTTTTTTTGTTCCGACGATCGTATATTATGTGAAGGACGACCGGACGAGTATTAAGATTGCCTCGGTCTCATATTGGAATAGTAATTAATAACATTGTCACCAGCTATTACGCTTTTAAAACGATTAATTCGGTCCGATTTTCAGTCGATCAACAGGGAACGGTGTGACGAGCAGGACGGAGAGGGAATCCGTGTTTGACAAACGAGAAGTTTATGTCTTTCCGTCGACTATAAACCGACCATATCATCACGTGGTATCGATTAATATTACGATAACATAATCCGTAATAATAAAAAACAAGTGATTACGTTTTGATGAAATCAAGCCCAACGGACTTTCGCCGATACCGCGACGACCGCGATTTATTAAAATGCAATCGCGGCAAATAAATCGACAGCGAAACAGTATGAAACTATAATATCACGTAATTGAAACATAAAAATAATATCCTCTTGACATTATTGTTTCTCGTTACTCCCCGCGGCGCGGCGGCGGCGTGGAGAGCTCATTACAGACGCGCGTGTTCTATACATAGTTTATTCAATAATCATTTATTATGAAAATCGAATTGTACAAAATATCGTTATTAGAGCAGACACAACAGTAGTTGCACACGAGATTATGTTCGTTTCTATAAAATTATATACCTCAGCCGTTCGTAGCACAATACACAAGCTACAGTGAAATAGCGCTGCAGCCGGCACTGCGGCGATGCTGCGTACCTACAAAGTATACGCGGAGTACTTGTATTTCTCGTGTCGCATACATAATACATTTATTTCATACGCACCGAGAGCGCAATAATAAAACGGTTTAATTTGTTTTTATTTTTATGACGTTCACTCTGAAAGTAAAACTCCGTGCTGCCGCGGACTCTCGTCCGGCCCGCCGCTACAGCCAACGCACGTCCAGAGCCATCACGCGGCGTCGAATTCGTCCCCGCGGCGCATCGCATCGCCGAAATAACATGCATTATTCCGAGACCGTCTTGACGCACACTTCCGGCTCGTCGACCGTCGTCGGCGTATTACCATAATGATAATAAATAACGCGAGAACGGCATACGCGACATAGTGGCAACCATAATAGTTGTAGGCCCGCGGGGGGGCCCGATTTCATTGTTTTCGATTGTCGCATATTCACCGGCTTTGCTGCCGTTTCCGACGACGAAACAGTCCACGGAAAAGCCATACTACGGAACGTGTCAGGGACAAAGCCGCCGATGTAAAGACGTAAAAACTCGTATGCGCGACACGCGGGGGCGGATTTAGTCTGCGTGTTTTTCTTCAAATTCACCACACAGCGTTCAAGTATTCCATTTGAGTACTCCGTCAAATAATAATATCTTACTATACATCCGTGTGACGTCATAGTTTTATAAAATGTACGAGGAATTTTCTATTGGATAATTATAATTTCTATCTCATAAATTTATAATCCCGTTAAATTTCCAAGATCTTTTTCGCCCGGCCGACATCGTTTTATCGACAAATTACGAAAAAAAAACCAAGAAAGTGCATCGGTTGAAACTTCAACTTTCTACGATTGTTTCTTTTTGAATCACGATTAAAACAAATTATATAATACAAATAAATATATAAATTGATTCTAACGAAAACCATTCAGTAACATTTCACACGTTGCTCTTTTTCATCATTTTTCTTCGGTTATTCTAAACAATCAAGAATATATTTTCTTTACTAGATTTTATCTACATCGTTCACAAAACGTAATATGAATCGATAATATTACATAGTACGAGAGAACGAAAAAAGCGATATGTAACTTGGGTACATCTAGGGCGGCTGACATATTATAAATAATTGTTTATTTCGTCAACCCGTCGATAAACAATTTTTAATCGATTTTCAATGAATAAACTGAGATTACAAGTTTATAATTAAGTACGAGTTGTGATAAAATTCCCGCAATAGATTTTAAATTCGTCTGCCGTCGACTTTTAATTCCAAAAACTACCGTAAATGAAACATTCTCAAAGTGGTCGATATCGACATATTGTATAATATAGTTTAGCAATTAAACTTTCGTCTACCTCTCTTTACATCTCACGTAAACCCCAATGGTTTTTTCGCTCACAAACCGCAAGTAGTCGATACAGAGTATTTTTGGGAATCTTTGATCTCGAGTTACGGACGGTGGCGCGAGAGTAAATAGAAAAACAATTTAAAGTGAGATGTCGACGATTAGTAAAATCAAACCGGTGTAGATTACAATATTCTCGCGCAAACGCCGCGCGTTGTTTACCGGATTCAGATTTTCGCCCGTTTCGTACACACCGCGTACGCGAGAGAAGTTTCCCGTCGCACTCGTAGTTACGCGAAAAATGTCTGCTCCGAACGGTGTTTGCTCGGTCGCACCAGTCGTTTCGCATTTTATTCGTTCCCCGTCTCGAACGAACAAAACTTTCGGTTTTCATACGCCGAGCCAACGTTTTATACCGCGCACGTCCCCGCAGCCCAGCGGTGCCGATCGGCCGGATCTGAACAGTTCGAATAATAATTCCTGGCCCGTGTTCTCGCAACTTTCGATTGTGTTTGGATCGAGTCGAAGGAAAAACATATAATAGTACACTCGCGATTGTAATCGTTTCGCGAAATAATTGTTCGTTATCTCGGAAGACGGACCCGGAGCGGTAATCGTGATATTATTTATTTTTTTAGGAATTTCGCGTCAAGTCCATCGCCGGTCTATGTGTTTTTTTTTTTTTTTTTTTTATGACGATTTTGTAACTGACATTATAATTTAGCCGAAAAATGAAAACATCATTCCCCGGATCCCGTTTTCAACAGCTTTCGCGAAAAGTACTCCTCGCTATTCACCTTGACGCTTCTTCTTTTTTTTTCACTATCATTATTATTATTATTATTATTTGCCTAATGACGTTCAAAACGCTTTGTCTTCGTTTATAATAATGAACGCCAGCTGCTGGGTATCGGTACACGAGATGACATCGGTGTTCCGACTTTTCTCCCGTCTCGATGCATTGTTTGTTAAACGTGATAGCTCTTCTTTGACGGGGTACAATTACTTTTGGAACGACTTTACTGCACTTATATGATAATATCATTGTACGCGCTTATACGGCGATTATATTATTCACAAGCTCTGCAGTGGATATCAAATGAAGTTTTAATTAATATGTAAAGCGCAGTACAGTCGTGTGCGGCTCGGAATTATTTTCCAGACGTAATTCAACTGAAATTTCGAAGAGCTCCTCACGACAAAATGGTCTCTATTATTATTCTTATTATTATAATTATTATTAATACATCGTGCTTTACAGTTAGCACGCGACAGTCACGTTATGAATAAATATTTTATTACCACACCAAAGGCCAAGGTCGGTAATTTTTTTTTCTATTCAAAGCGACGCGCGTCTTTCGTTATAATATATCCAATGCGTTTTTCGTCAGGATTTCCCCGTTTTCCGCGTTATGCGTACAACACGATATTATATTACATTCGATTAGCGAAAATAGTTAAAAGCCAACGGTATTTTATGTCACGCGGCTAAAACAAACGAGAAATTCGATTAATCAAGTGTTGTTTCCCCTAAAGCGGCGTTTAAGGAGGAATTGTAATAATAATAATAATAATAAAAAAACTCAAACTTGAACTCATTGTTTTCATTAGCTAAAAGCATATAATACGGTAAACGGGTGCTCGTAATATTGACTATGGTCGACGGCGACGTAACCGGGGATAAACAGAAAAGAGAGAAAGAGAAAAAAAAACGGGTATCGAACGGGGCGAAAAAAAAACAAAAAAAAAACGAGGGGGAACTTTAAACTTGATATGGGCGAGTAGGCTAAGTGAATCACTCCGGGAGTTTTTAATGTTATGAAATATAATACAACGGGCAAAACAACAACAATAATAATCCACTCGTGCAATTAGTGTGTTTTCAAACTGCAGGCGGTGGCGGCGGCGGCGTACCGAATATAGGGTAGGTAATAATAATAATTATTATTATTGATAATTTATCGCCGGATTTAGTGGCCGGCTGATAGGAATAACACTCGAGCGTGCGCATGTGAAAACTACGGCTAAAAACTCCGCATGTTATTTCACGCGGGGCCCGATCCACGAGGGGGGGTAAGCTGACCCTCGGGTTTTTTTCTTCTCAATATTATGTGACGCTCGATTTTGACGTTAAACCATCGAAATAGTATTGATTCGAAAAACTATGTTGAGGTTTAATAATCTGTGCTTCGAGCACACTTCTCGAAAACACCACGTGTTAATAGATCATTATGTGTTACGTCTGGTAATTTTTTTCGAAAACTAACATTGGGTTTTCTCTCGGTAACTCGTGTACTCGTATAACTGTTGACGTCGGTATAGTAAAATTGTGCCTTTGTTTGAGACGCGATTTTTTTACTAATACTTATGATACACGTTCTACGAGATACGGCGTGTTCCCTCGACGATAACATTTTGTCTGCGATTCGTCCGAAAATGAATAATATTATTTATGTTTTTAAAATCTACCGTATAGAAAATGAATTACGTCAACAACAACTCTAACATAATATTATCATAACGTCGAGTAAATGAGATGAATAGCGAGCAAAGCGCACACGCCGACTTCTAGTAAATTAATCGACTCGCAGTACAAGCAGTTCTTGGCGTGCCACTGATTTCACGGGTAGGAGGTACTTATTTATAATACGGCACCCGCGGTCGCTCAAAAAATACAAATAATAAAAACACGGGCGCTGTTGTATTACAAAACGTGAACGGGCTAAGTACTATATGGAAACTTCATTTATTTTCATATGGGGTAAAAAATTAGCCTATTATGAACATCCGCTCAAGCGATATATATTTATGTTAGTTTATTGTTTAAAACACAATGCGTGTACTTACATACTAGCTACGCGTGCCTACTCGAAGTTTGCCGTACGCGCTTTTTTGATTTTACTATCGTATAACAGAGAAGAAAAAACTGTATATTTTCGTTCGTTCGCGGACACGGCAACGATGACGTACTAAAAAAATGAAGAAAAAGTCACGCGGAAAAAAACAAATACTCGACGGTGAAAAATTCAAAATCGACAAACACGCACAATCGACGGCGTATCGAGTCGACGATTGTCGAAAGCCCCGAGACGATGGAAACGGCGACAACGATGATTTGATGAAACTTTAAGTACCCGCGTGGTATTATTACGTCCGTCGGCGCATCGAGGGCATTAATTGAGAGAAAAAGTTTAATGAGGTTTTTTGGTACGGCGCGGCGCGGCGGCTTTGTACACGTCATGTACGATATTATTGTCGCCGAGGCACTTGTTCGGCGAAAATCCTTCGTAATCGATATCAACAGTGCGCGTGACACAATGCACGGCGGAAGAATTGATCGGAAGAGAGAAAAAAAAGTGGCCGACGAAACGTCCGACGGCCAGAGTACAAAGAAATACAATTGTGTTTTGTCAGAGAATAAGGGATTTCGTTCGGAATATCCAACCGAAATACGATTAAAAAGAAAATATACGTCTCTTTCGCCGCGGCAACGGCAGAAGAATAAAACGTAATAATTTCCGACTCCGGATTTATTTAATCGCGATTTCGACCAGATGCAGGCACAACGCACTATAGATTCCCAATGAAATTTCGAATCGGACGAGCACACTATTATGGTGTTACAATCAAACGAATAATTTCGGCAAACACTTGAAAACCGTGCAATTCAAATGGCGAAACGTGCAAAACCGTGCGTCAATGCGATTTTACTGAACCTATTAGAAATTATACTCATATTCTTTCGATCATAAGTAAAGTACCGTTTTAAATTACATTTTCGTCACTTTTTTTTCTTATTTTAATATTAGCGACGGTCAATTGATATAATATGTCGCTAGTACGATATGACGTCGATATAATTTGGGAATAATTCGATAGCTATTTATTTATCATTTTTACTTCTTTCTGTTTTGAAACTAAAAGAAACTACACGCGTTAGGGTTCGGAAATTCCGATATTCTATCGCTCACTCTCTTTGATATAGTTACATATTATAATTGTATGATTTATATCATATATACTTTACAAATCGTTACGATAGGTAAAGCAATCGTTCTATAAAAAAAAAAATTGAAATATGCCGTTTACATCTAATAATATTCCGGTTTCGTGTTGTTTTTCCATTTCGTAGGACTGTACGTCAATGTTTTTCGTCCGTAACGTAACGTTTTATTTAGTTACGAGTAAACGATTTAAAAAAATGTAAATTAGAGTCTTTACTTGGGGCTAAAAATGACATCAAGACAGGTTTTTGATTTTAAATAAATGAAAATAGTACAATATTAGACCAAAAAAAAAAAATAAATATGTTTTTTTCGTTCGCGTTATAATGTTCAAAATATATCAAATTCGAATTCACATTTTCAACAGTGTTTAAAAGATCGAAACCGAATGAGAGCAGCCCATCGATTTTAACACGTTTCAAAGAATCAAAAGCAAAACTTCCTCTCATAAGCAAAAGGAGAGAATAATTTTCGAAAGGTTTGATGAAATTTTATAGTTAAAGATCTAAAAGCTTGAGTATAGTAAAAATATAAGTGCATTTTTATATTATCTTAGTTTTAATATACTTCACCCGAACAAAGTACACGAAGTATAACACAATTAATTGAACAGATCGCGATTTTTATTAATATTTTTATTCATCAATATACCATATGATATTTTTATTTCATAAATACAATATAGTTTTGCATTATTTGTTTTGTTTTTTTTTTTTCAGATTCCGGATGAAACAAGAAATCTCTCTTTTTTTTTAATTGTTCCTTCGGCCGCCGGCGCTCTTGCCTTTTAGTGGTTGGTTAATTGAGTCACTGCATCAGCATATACCGGATTAACTCTCGGAACGCTTTACCGGCCAACTTAATTTTATTTATTGTTTTGGCAATTTTGACTTTTGCCAGTTCAGCAGGATAATATATCGAGCCTATTTTGTAAAACGTAGCCAATAAGATATTGCTGGTTATTTGAACGAACACTTTTTGTTACACCGTCCTCACAAGTAGTGTAATAAGTACATCCGATCTCCTAACAAATTTTTTAAATAATATGCCGACAATAATAATAATTATATTCAGTAAAAATTAACGATTAATACGATTCCGATAATTTCAGTGATACCTTTAATTTTTTCTCGGAAAACATAAACTGTTTATAAAAAACTTACCGCTGCAAATATTGTGGAAATATATAAAACATTATTATCGAGGCGCGTATTTTTCAAATTTACGACTAAAGCGTTATTTCAATTTTTAACACTTATAAATTTGAAAGCGCGATTAAAATGATAACTAAAATATGATAAAGTACGAATAGCGTCAATTAACAACACGTGGTCGTCGCTGTTATAATTGATTAATTAAATTACTATTATCGTGGTTTTAATTATTCTTTTGTTGATCGTTATTTAATTTTATATTAGTCGTCGTCGGAGCCGTGAACTTCTAAAATATCATAAAAAAAAAAAAATAAAACACTAAAATATAAGAGCGAAATTATACAACAACTGTGCAGTCTGACGGAGAAAAAATTTGAAACTATACACTTCAAACAAAAAAAAAAAAAAAAAAAACGATATGAAAAAAAGCACAATTTGTTCGCGAATTAAATATTAAATTTAGATTTCATACTGTTTACGCGCTCGTGGCCTTTTCGCATTTCTTAAGGCCAAACAGTGACCTCGTCCCACTTGTTATTTTTTTTAATCTTTTACACGTCTCGGACGGTTTTCTTAAATGTATCTATAACAACGTAAACACTTTCGTCGAGTCGGGTTAAATTTTTAAATAGTTATGCCGTCGGCCACTGACCAACGATAGTGCGGGCCGCGAACTACCGATCGCCGCACCAGCGCATCGCATACGTTTTTCAGTAAACATTTTTGACGATCGATTAAAAACTAAATAAAACTTTTTCCACGCGAGATTCTATTTTATATCATCGCGCGGGCTAGAGCGTTTATATGCGGCGTAATAAACTAAACAGATCTGAAATCAAACGCTCGTAGTTTAAAACACATGTTTTATCGGAAAGTTTCTAGTTTAAACGCGTAATAAACATCCGTAAACACAGATTTCAGTTGGATTTCTCAATTTCACAAATGCCTCGTAAAAATCGATCCGTTTTCCGACCTCCGGTGCGTCAAGGTTAAAACAATAATAATCTCGCGCCAATCAATATCGTTCGTCTATTTCTCATAATATCACATTTTTATTTCCACATAAACCCACACACGGTCGTACAAAATAACATTTATGGTTTGTTTTTTTTTCAACATTAAAACTCTTCTCGAATTACACGTTTGCACCACAGTGTCATCACGGCTGATGATTTCACATATTATGATATTATTATAGTAATTTTAAACTTAAATAATACTCGTGTCAACTTTAAGTTTTTAAAATACATTTACCATAAAAAAAAAAAAAAAACATTTTAACATATTAATCGACTTCTTTTGTCATTGGAAAAAAAAAACGAGTAAAAAGTATTTTTTAATTTGTATCACTCTGAGGCATATTATAACAATGGACGATGGACGTACACGTTTACGTTGAACGACGTTGTTGATAATATTAATTGACATACATGTTTCGGCAAAAATAACGCGTCACTCGGGCGTGGAATATTTTATGCGTATTTAGGCGTCGTCGTCGCGACAAATATTTATAAAGTCGTCCGTCGCGCGTTCTAATATTTCGGGGTCGTTTATTATTTATAAAAGTGCTCTTAAAAAAACGATCCGGCCAACAAATAAACAACAAAAACATAACGAATAACAATAATAAATACAGACGCGCTGAAATATTCGTTTTGGACTTCTAATTATTATACCGAGTGTAGCGCGTCAAATCGACCGAAACGGACGCGATTCTCTAGCCGTGATAAACACGGCGGCGTAAAAAGCTTCTGACCTCGCTTAGAAGTCTAGAATCCTCGTACGACGATATGTGAAACATTATAATAATATTTATTTTATTTTATTTTTTTTCAGCAGTGGTAGAACGGTCGTGCCGGTGTATCTAGGATTGCGACCGTCGCGTGCGGTTTGCGACAGGTCACGGAGAAAATTCGTAAAAGAATCAAACGCATATCCTGGTAGAGAAAAGGAGAGCGAAGAAGCGCGTAAGATTTTTCTACAATCTTCGAAAAATAACCGTTTGAATTATTTTCGATGGGTAATAATTTTAAAACGAACGTTTTTTTTTTTTTTTTATTTTCAATGCTCGTCCGTATAATATCATTATTCACTCAATACGTACTCGATAGGTCGGACACGGATCGTACAATACGATTTGTTGTGAAACCCGAAAAACAGCTGAAAATCGAGTTGTATCAATCGATCGCGATCGTTGAAATTTCAGTTTTAATGGTAGGTATACCGTTTAATTGTACTCGGAGTGGTTGTTATTATCGCGTGTTCTCGCGTCACTAAATAAAATACAAATCGTTTTCGTCGATCGTGTACACGACATTATGCTATCGATGTGTGTCTGTGTGTGTGTGTTTCAAACCAATACGTACGTTTCAAATGAGTAAATTTCAAAATGTTTTCGATCGGATTTTTACACGCTTCTGGAGCCTATCCGTAAGCCGGCGCTGCGTTTCCACCCCCACCCCCTCCCTCACTGCTCGTGAAAAATTCAGGATTCGCTCCTGATTAGAATCCTGCACCGCGGCCCGTCTCGATTTAAAACGCACCGCCGCGAAAAGGGTACGAAAGTTATTAATTGCGAGTGCACACTCGGCCGGGAGGCAAAGGGGCGGAGAGCGATTAATAATTTACAGCCGAAAAACCGTACCGCGTGCCCGCTGGACTGAAACGACTCGCAGCGGTGTGATATTATAACGGCGCTGATATTGTAATGGTATTCCGGAAAATTTAAGTCGACCTTTGCACCGCCGCCGACGCGTAATAAAACGAACGTCCGCCGCCGCTCGCGATATTTCCGAAACGGAGACGGATAATAATAATAATGATAATGATAATAATAATAACGACTGATGCGCGTGTACCTGCGGCGATAGTAAAATATTAAGCCCCGACACAGTACGCTCGCGAGCGCGTCGTTCCGGCGAGGCGTGCCGATTTAGCTCCTTTTGCGCGCGGGTCACTTGGAGAAACGAAAAAACGTCGCGTTCAAAGAGAAAACTGTTGTGAAAAAATACGCGCGTCGAACGAGCCGCCGCGCCGCGCCGCCGGGCTCACTGTGATCAGAAGCATTTCGGCGCGTTCGTATATTTTTTTTCGCGGGAGATGCCCGTATTCGAGTTTTGAGAATAGCTCAATAGTTGTGGCGAAATAATTATATCGTTTGAAATTTATTAAGACCAAAACAAAAAAGAAAACCAAACCAAACCGAAAATCATGTAGTCCCATATAGTCGCGGAAATGTGGGCATGTGTGAAGTGTACGCCGCGCCGCAGCGGTGGCGAACGAAGGAAGTTCGGTCCCGGCCGAAACCCTCGAGTCTGGCGGCAGACGGGGACGGCGTATTTAATTGACTTTGGCTCTTCGGACCGCCGCGCCGCCGTGACCCGCTACAAAAGACGAGGGGAAAAAAAAACAACACACGACCATAATTCAACGTGAGTATATACGGTTTTTAAAAGATCACATTGTTTCTCGTATATATTCTCATAAATATAATGTACGTGTGTGTACACAAACAAGCCGGGACCCCGTCCGGGGGGTGCAGCGGTGTGGCACGCGAGAGACCCCAGCTGGAAAATAATAATCATAATAATAATAAATCGCCGGTCTTTTGTGCGCGCCACGGGAAGACGCGAAAAAATCTAATAAGAAATACTAGGCGGCGTTATTATTATTATTATTATCACGAGATTATTGAATTTTTTTCTTTTTTCTCTTCTCCTCGTCTTTTCTAATCGATATTTTTCCCTTTAAACACATAATGCACGCGCGCGGGCGGTCGGCATGTAAACGCGTTATGTACGCGGAGGAGTAAATATCCGTGGGCCGATGTTTTTCGTCGTATCCACTCTGGTCCCGGCCACCGTACGAACGCGCGGGCTCGTTTTTTTCAACGCCTTGGGACCGGAATTTTCAATCGTATCGTGTTCGAAACGGCGCGGCGCGTGGTAAACTCCCGTTCGATAATCGTAATTTTCTGATTCAAATATGATGAACAGTTCTCCGATTGGATATATTATATTACTGGTTCTTAATTTTTTCATAATAATTCTTCCTAATTTTCGAAAACGCTTTTTCAGGAAAACAGGAAAACACATCAATCAATGACTTTTCGTTATGCTCTTTCCAAAATATACATGTATATTCGATAAGAAATAATAATTACAATAAAGCGTATGACGTAAGCCCTTAAAAATATCTCGTGACCCAATAAATATACTACTTATCACCCGCTTCCTATAACCCGGGCTCGGGTGAGTACTCGTGTATTCATTTTTTTAATTTGACGTGTGCACGCCGTAACTGTTCAAATTCGTATTGCGTTCGCGTATTGTAAAATCAGTACGTTTTAAATACTCCAAACATTTCTTGTTACCTATTACACACGATAGTAAGTACGCGTTATTTCCATAACGACTGCGACGACGGTGTGAAAATCGCGATCCGAGTTCGTCCGACTGAGATCGAATGCATAACGGTCTCGTCCGAATTATTTATCGTTTCGCGGCGGCTTACGATTTCGAAACAGTTCTCATTATCCCTATACGATTAAGACCCTCTTGTTCGAATCGTTTCCTTTTTCCACAGCTATAATTTTATAAGTTATATATTATATTTGAAAGTACACACGCGCGCGTGCACGCGTGCGCTTACACACCACACACACACACACACACACTTCGTAGTCAATTCGTCGGTAATATGGTCGTTAAAAAAAATAAATAAATATATACGTTTATACATATTAAAAGGGTAAGAAATCAGGTGGCCGTTTGTGGTACGAGAATTCTCGGATGGGTCGATGGAACGCCATATGGCTGGCGCACGTAATTACACGTCAAAATTCAATTTGTTCATATTTTTTTTTTCTCCCCATTATTTCGAACCTTTTGTCATTCCGAGACATCCGACGTCAGCCAGTTGTGGTTTTGAAAAATCGTTTTTCTTCGGGTGTGGTTTTTTTTTTTTTTTTTTCTTAAACTTTCTTCTTCGTCGCCCCGTGACCTGTATATAGACTGTATTCTTCATCCGGTCTTTATCGCGCGCGCGCGAGCGAGGCTCTTCCGTTTTACCGTCGACATAATGATCGGTTCCGATGAATCGCTATTTATACACACACAAGGGGACGCAAACGATTTGTTTTCCTCTCGTGCGTTTATTTCTTTTTTTCTCGCATATTAACGAACGAATGATTTTTACCGAATTACATTTTATTCTTCCGTCCCGTTTTCGCTCTCGCATTGTTGTTATTATCTTTGAATTCTAATCGTAAATATTGCAAACGCGTTTACCTACATTATTGTACGCGCATAATATCGGCAGCTTTCTATTTTCATCAATAGTATTATTGTTCTCGTGCACTTTTCTACGGACTTAAAGGCCGCGGCGGAGGTTTTATTTGCTTTTGAAAATATCTCATATTTTTTTTCCCAAGCTCGTCTGTAGGCGCTTAGGTACGCGCCGTATTTTAGTGTAAAACTAATTTTCTGGTGTGTGCAATGTAATCATCGCGGCGGTCGTAAAAAACACGAGATGTTTTAATGGACGTTTTATTATTTTACCGAGAAAAAAAAAATAGGAAAAGAACCCTCGGACGTCGTCGCGCGGAAACCATTATATTTGTATAATACGCAATAAAACGGAGTATGCAAATGTTTGGTTAGTGATTTATTTTTTCTTACGAGCGGCGCTTATAACCTAACGGGTTTTCTAGGTATCTATAAATCACAATAGATAAAATTTCAATATCGCGCGGTCGACCGTCGCGTCGTCGCCGACGCGTGTCTCGGATCGTCTAAAATCAGGCGATCTGTTTAATCGTTTTCGGCGTGTGCGTTTTCGCAAAGTCCGAACGACGTGGGCGTCGCGCGTCGTCGTCGTGGCGCTGATTTATTAGGTATTATTATTATTGTACGTCCGAAACGGTCGCCGACGAGGATCGCGGTGTATATTTTTCGGACGTTTTCTTTTTTTGTGCCGAACAAATGGGGACGATACTACGGCGAATGTCTCGTGTAATTGCTGAAAATTGACCTTTTTATATATGTCGTGTGTGCGCTATGTGGATTCGTTCGCGCGCTATTGCAGATCGTCACAAGTAACCGCTTAATCGGAATATTTTTAGATCAGACCGTTCGTACCGCGAAGACCGAGCGGATAAAATCCGCCGTCGTCCGCGCTATATAGTTCGCGCGTGTTTAATAATTTCGGGCCGACACACGCCGCCGGCGACTGTTAATATCAAACGCGTTGTTTCAAAGGAGTTTCTATAACTACAAAGCGCCTGCGATTACTTTCGGGTCAGTTTGATACGCGCGGAGTGGCGTGTTGGCGAATTCGTGTTACCGTCGATTATTAATGACTTTGTAAATGTCATTTTATGATACAAATCGAATCGTCAAATTTACAAAAACTAGTGGCTCATTAATTCGGTTTGTGACGATCGTCTATGGAGAACTCGAGAAAAAAAAAACCCGAGAAATACGTATACGCCGACGACGATCGAGTTAGCGCTATAAATAATGATCATTTTGATGCAACAATTTTTTACCGCGTAAATTAGGTCTCGTGTCGAAGCGATTTCCAATAATCGAATCCGCGAGCAAATTATCCGCACAGTGTTTTTTTCAACCGACCGTTACCAAACAATGTGATCGCGATAATGTACCCGAGTATTACTACGTAAAACCGTGTCGTTTTGTTTTTTTTCGTTTTTTCCGTCTTGTCGGTCGCTCGATTAAGTCAAAATAGGCAATAAATATAATATAAACGTTTTTCTTTTTCTGCGGTCGTTATAGTATTTCATTTCGGTGGACACCTCGCTCTAAAGTCAACCCGACTGTGCCACCGGGCACTCCACTCGCTAATAATGTACGCTTTATTGGCCGGTGACCAAAACGTCGGCGCAATAGAGACCGCGTCGCAGTCCTACGTGCCACCGGAGTTGGCCTGTAGAGGACTGGACGTGCCAGCACCGAGAGAGCCCCATTAGAATTTAACGGATACTTAAATGTCTAATAGTGCTCCTTTAAACAGCAAAATAATGAAACCCGTGATTGGCCCATTAAATTTTAACGATCCGTTAAATTTATCAAAATGTTTGTACGGCCCCGACATTAGACTTGATTGCGTTAGGTTACTCTCGCGTCAGTAATTTCATTAGATACCTTTTCTTTTTTCTTTTTCACCCCGCGATAAATGCGTTTTTTTCCATCGACGTACGTTAGTCAGAGGGATGTTTTGAGTTTAAAAACGACAGGGGCTATTTAATGCCAACGTGAACTACCTATTTAAACACGAACAAAATGTTTTTGTTTTTTTTTATTCCATTTAATTTGACTCTAGACATTTGGTACACATTTGCTAATGATATCGAGTACTGACAGAGAACATCAAATGCGATCTGGTACGATTGATGTGAAACCTATTAATACAATCGAATAAACGATGCGATATCGTAAAGTAAGGAACCAACAATTTAAACTTCTGAAATGATTCGTAAAAGTATTATTTTTTTTTTATTTTTAGAAGTTTCTGCATGAAATCCCAAAGTACGACTTAAATATTTTTGAAATCAACCTTTATTATAGTTCTCAGTCCTCGTGATGTTATTGCATTTTCAAAGAGGTGCCCGTGAAATGTTCGTTTCATTACTATTTTTCTCGTCTAATTTTAAATAAGTGATCTTTTCTATTTTGACATTCTAACGAATAAAATTATTAACACACTGTTTTTCATAGTACAAGTTTAATAATTAAATAAAAATTATTTTTCTCAGATCGAAATTTTCAAATATTTAACATTGAAAGTTATTTTTGTTGTTTATAAAATGTTATATAACACATACTTCTATATAAAACACTAATATTAATATTTGTGAACAATGTAAAAACAACTTGTAAAAACTTACGCTTGTTATAAAACATAGGTATATCTCATTGTTAGAGAAGATCGAACAACTCTCTCGATAAAAGTCATAAAATAAATTATATTATTATGTACCGGTTTTTTTTTTTTTTGTTTACTTATTCAAGAAAAATAAAATAAAAGCTGTTTTTTCATCGTTACTAACGGAAAATTAAAATCATATTTATTAGAGACTCTGTTTGAATTAAAAACGAAAATCTACAACATGCGTTGTTTCGCGAATAAAACCGAGAAAACTTATAATATTCATAAAAGGTACTTAACTTCCGAATTCGTAGCTATATCAATTAAAACGGTCTCGGAAATTTCGTCGACACATTTATTATATTTTATTTTATCAATTTCTCAAAATTAATCTCATAATTTATCGACGATTGTTATTATTAATTGTTTTCAAATACAAATCGTGTTCGACATAATATTGTTTGAATGCATTTCTCGGTCAGAGACGCGCTTTTATTTTCATTGAGACATTTTACTGTCATTTTTAGGACATTTTAGGACAAATATCATTGTCACGCGATACTGAAAAGTTGGACTGTCACGCCGCGGCATGGTACACGCTGACAAACTGTCGTGCTGACATACCTGCAGAAATAGTAGCTCAAAGCGTGCACGATTGTTTTGAATTCGTTCGGGAATATATTGTGTGTAGATAATAGAACGAAGAAAATGCGACGCTCGTTGACGACAAAACAACGAATTTATAAACTTTGGCCGGTCATGTTAATGCAGCCGGATGAGTGATACGTAATATCACACCGACGACGGTTACGTAGGTACAATAGAGTACTCTTCGATGACGATTTCGATCCGTGTTTTTTCCTTCGCGAGCATAATATATTATACTATGCTGATTCTGAACTTTGTCGGAACTGAAATATTAAGACCGAAGACACGCGATAAACATTATTCTCGCACTCTACGCAATACGTAGAAGCGAGTTAAAATTTCCAATCCGAATTGTCACGATCACAACAAGACGGTAATCGGATCGAATTTTCGGGAAGAGTAAAACGGGTTGAATTACCCCTCAAATGCCATACAGATGCCCATATTAACCGGTGCCCATATTAAGCGGAATCCACTGTATATACCATCACCAGTGTTAGAACTTTGGACGAGAAACGTGACGTATTCTTTTGACAATGATTGTTTTTAGTTTGGATTTTTGAAAATCGGTTGACAATAATAAACGGCGATGAAAATATCGACTAAATGACTTCGTGGTTTGTGTATCTTGCAGAATCAGACGAAACTACTATAAAATAAATCTCTAAATAAACGCGATAAATGTGGGGGTCGACGATCGCATAACTTCATATCGTCGAAGTAGATAAGCAACGCGGTAAGTCGTGGGACATGAACTATACTTTTACCAGTACTTTTAAGCTGTACAGTGTAATGAGATTGAAAATTCAAACGAAATTTTCGTCACGGCGGCGTACGCTATACTGATTATAACACTACACTATACGCGGATTAAATTTAAATAACTCGTCGATATATTTTCTTCGACTCGTATAAAACGGATTATTTAATTGTTCGCGCGAGTGAATATCTACTAATCGACGTATAGACGTGCGTGCGTTTTTTAATTGATTATTTCACATTATTGACACTAGTAGATTGAAAAAAAAAAACCTACTACTATATAGCGGTTTATTCGACACGCAGACACCGAAACGTTTTGACGTGTCGCCCGCCGGTTATAACATCATTATGGTAATCCCGTAAGAAATCTAAAAAAACGTGTTGGTTCGTTCGCGTACGATTAATTTACTATATTAGAGCTCGCGATGTGTTCGAATGGTTTTTTTTTTCTCTCTCAATCCCTCGAATTCGCACAAACAGATAATGAACACGTCGTCGTGCGAGAGCCGAGAGGAGAAATAAACGAAACTGCTGCGTGTTAAAAATGACCGATCGATTTCATTAGAAAACTACCACAAAGCGGTTATAACGCATACGCGAACAACACACTGTATGCCATACACATTTCGCCGATGAAAATGGCCGTGTCTATAATTGGTACTTGACATCTGGCAAATGTATTCGGCATCTCTCCTACGTGTATTATTCGTTAATATGTTTTTCTCCGGCTTCGTTTCAAATAACAACTGTTATACGCCATTAAACAGGCCATCGTTTCTGATGTCAACGTCCGCCGTCATATTGTAGTCTGTAAACACGTAATAATAATTAAAGTGGTAGCCCGGCGGATGTGTGTCCGACACGTTGTAATTTTTATCGCGCAGTAAAATAAAAACTTCCATTCGTTATCCCCGGAACGATAAATTTAATGTTTAAGGGTTAAGGCGCGTTCGATTCGACGGAAATCTACTAGGAATCCGTCGTACGTTTTTTTTTTTTTTTTTTTTTTTACATCCCATTATACATTTATGAGACGAAACAAATAAAAAAAAAACTAAGTAATTTTTATTTTACGACGATTTTATGCCGGAGAATAAGCGTCTCTGTACTCGAAAACTGTTGAACTTTCCAGACATAATTCAATAGGTATTAAAACTTTCTTTTTTTTTTTTTTTCATGTAACAAAATAAAAACGCAGTTATTATTATTATTATTATCATTGTGATTCGAACATTAATTACCACTCAAAAATTCATCTCGCCAGCGAAATCAAAACCAGCCCTACGGCCTACAACATAGTACATGTCCATTGCATTTGTTGGTAAAAATAATCCGAAAAATCACACGAGACCGTAGACGAAAACCGTGCACATTGAAAATAAATGTAATTCATTACATTGCAGAGATTCGACCAGTGGGGATTCACTATAGTTTGAAAATCGGCTAAAAAAAATAGTATCGAACATTTAAAACTGCACAGCAATACTGAAAGTTTGAATCGTCGATGAAATTGTTGACCGTCAAAACTCGACCGTTTCAGACGACGTCGGTTTAGCAGCATAATATTTTGATTAGATTTAAAATATCTCAAGAACAATAGCAAAATATTGAGCTTTTAAAAACAATACAGTACCCTAGTGAGTAAAATAATCTCAGCACGAAATTATTGTTCTTCGAATGCCATGGTTTATCGTTGCTTTCAAATGTGTGTGGGGCGCCTGTGTATGCTTACAAGAGTGTACACTTTTTTTTTTCTAAGGGAGACAAATTTAGTTTCACATTATCTTTAATATTTCATCGACTTAGAAAACAGAATCTGCGGTGGCTTTGAAAACGGGGCAAGAATAAAGACGTCGGAATTTTCGTATTCAACAAAGTCCGATATACGTATTGTTTTCGATTTGTCCGACTTTTTAAATCATTTCAAATAATTTCCACAGAAAATCTAATCACCATCTCTCACCCGTATGAGTGGATATAAGTACGTACTGATTTTCTCATATTGTATTATTGTCGTCAAATCAGAAATAATTATTGACCTTTAAACTGCTCGTTTTTTTTTTTCAGAATAATTTTCCCAATTTCAATGACAAAATTCTTTTGGAAATAATATTGTTGGTCTCGTTTAGAAAATATTTACCAGGTATTATTTTCTCTTGATTTTAATTCGAACTTTGTTTTTTTTTTTTATTTCAACATGATTCATTTCAATTAACATAATACTACAGTAGTTAATGTAGAGAAAACACATCTCTCACACTGAGCTCTTTAAGTCGTTATTAGGGCTAGTAGGTGCTACTGGTATTAGGTACACTTACTCGACGAGATACATTTATTATGTAAATTATAAAAAAAATAATTTACTACACTCGCAAGACATTTCCCGATTATATGGAAAATTATATTTCACTCTTCGGAACTGACGGTACTGTTGAAAACTCTAGAGGATTTCGTTTTGAAATAATAAATATGTAAAAACTAAAAATTCAATTAATTTTAAAGTTTTCAAGAATATTTAGTGGGTTATTAAAAAAAGTTAGATAAATAGGAACGAAAAATTACGTTTAAATAAAGCTAACGACATTTAAAACTTTCTAATTTACACACCAACACATTACCAACTCTGATGTGAAAATTACAATCTAAATATTTTACTTTGATTATAATAAAACATACAAAACTAAATTTAAAAATGTTTATTTTACAGTTCGATGTAACTTTCATGAAATCCGCCGCAACTCGTGATGTTTTATATACTAGAAATTATATCTATTCAACATTTTCAAATATGTATAGTCATACGAGTAATATTGTTAAAGTTGTTTTTTTTTATAATTAGACGTTTTGATTTTTTAATTTAAAATTTTAATCATAACATTATATTCCAAGTAAATTCCAAATGTTCACACGATATCAATGAGTATGGGGAAATTTTTTTTTCTTAATTATTATATTTTAAATGATTATAGTTCCGCGTTAATGGCATAACATCGTGTAAGTAGCTACCTATTGCATACAATTTTATTGTTTTCAAGTGAAAATCTTGTTATTAGCGAAGATAATTAAATTCTACCGTTGGTTAAACATGTAACCAACGGTTGATTGTTTGTACATTTTTAATAATTTACACTTTATTCGAGTTTCAGTGAAACACACACGCGTACGTATATAATAGATGAAATTAAATATTATTTCTAATAAACTCGTGTTTTTAAAACAATTATTACCAAACATTATAGACCGATTATCATAACACTTATGTTTGTTGTTTGATTTATCAACAAATCTACATAACCAATATTGATAATAATTCTATATCAGCTTCGAGTAACATAAACATATTATATACGTGTGTATTTATTTTGTCCACTGAACGATGTTTGTCCAAGAAGAAACTATGATAAAGTACAAACAACGAAAAGGAATTAAAATCGTTACTTATAATATGTGGAGAGTGTGATTTCGCCGTACGATTCAAACACATATCCTCGCCTCGCCCGATACATATATTTGAAAGAATTTTTCTACACGGTAAGGATAATTCGAATTTATATCGAGAGTATACTTTTGGTCGCGCCTTTGAAATGCGTCGTGTTCAATAAACCAGAAACATTAAACATCACAAGACGCACCCGACTATTTCTATCAATTTTTCGAACTCAAATTCAATTCTGTTTTCCGGATACACGAAGCGAAAATTCTACGCGAAGATTCTCCGTCGTTATGTTTTTCGTCCGTCCACAAAATATGCGGTTTCTCGTATTTTCTCATATAGTGTAAAATCATTCGGTAACGTGTCGCGTGAACGTGGACGGACGTTGTCGTCGATTTCAATAGAATAACTCGCCGAGGATCGTAATATTGTCACGATTTACCATAAATAGTGTGATTAAAATTGTATTGGTCATATTCGATTTGAAACGTAGAAAGTGATCGATTATTATCGTTGTTTTCGATTCGTTACGTCTCGTGATGCTTTCGTGAGTATCATAGGAGTATTGTGCTCGGCGATTTGACTATTCAATTTGCATAGACACGACGAACGCGGCGGTGACAATGGTGTCCGAGAAACCGCCGAGACTAAAAGTAATATTTATTAGCCAGTAGTGTAAAGTTATTGAAAAAAGGGTGGAAAAGATAATATTACAGCCGTTTATAGACTAAGCCGAGCGAAATAATAGGCGCCGGTTCACTTCGAAACGCAATATTATGTGAAAATGTTTATTAAAACTCAAAAACAATAACGGGACGTTTTGTTATTGTTTGGTTCGTTGGTTTATCATCACTACAAAATCGTTTTAACGGAATCCGCTTGCCGTGTAAGTACGTTGTAGGTCTATGACTCCGAGGTATTATTTTTTTTTTGTAATTTCGTAAATATTTATCCGACGGCTACCACGTCAGAACTCCGACTGAACTCCGAAAAAAAATGCGCGCGAAGAAAACTAGTCTACTGTTTTACCTATGGATCGTGTTTCGTTTTCGTACGAAAAAATGGAATTTCAATATCGTCACGGTGATACTAGAGAAATTTCGAACGATTATATCTGGCAAGGCGTCTCAAACATAAAGTCTTTGCGTTTTCGGATACTATTTCGAAAATCGTGTTTTTCTTGCGTCCACTAACAATAACACACATTATTTCTACTTCAGTTGCCCATCTCGGCGAAACGCGAGGCAATATATTATTCACAGCACGTCGCGCGTGGAAGCGAACGAAAACGATTTTCCACAATCGCACACAAGAACGTCGCGAGTTATCCAGCGTTTGTCAAGGTGCGGAGAGACGTTTGAAAACAAGACCCCCTCCGCTCCGAGTGTCGAATCGACGAAAAGCCCACAATGTCGCTGTCTTCTTGCGAAGTGTAAAAAGAAGGCCACCCACGACGGCGGACGTTAAAGGGATTGCGAGCCGTCGGCTGTTCCGACCAAAACGCACCGGTCTTTTGTCAATCACGCCGCCGCCGCCGCGCGCCGGGTCGAACCGATAACGCGATGAAACTTTTGTAAACTATTTTGAATTCGTTATTACGTCCATTCGACATAACGAAATATTAACATATATATATATTATTATTTTAGATTGCGATGGTATTATTTTATATAATAAGTTATATATTATTATATTAATAGACTCGACTTCTATTCAGTGGTGGGACGTAGAGCTGTTTAGAGAGCCATCGTCTGCAGTGGCGCCGATAATACGATTCGCGAAATTATTCGAATTCAAAAGCACACACAACACACACACACACACACACACAAAGGCAGAACTTTGCAAGGGATCGTTGTTTGCCGTGAACAAATATTATACGTATATATACATATTATTACATAATATACCACTTGCCCTGTCAAAGTCCCAGTGTGTCGCATTGCGCGCGCGGGCTGGGTGATGTTATTGGTTAGAGGGACGGTAATGGTTCGTGGAATAATTTATAACGAACATCAATGGAACGACACTGCACACCCACAGGAGGTGGTTCCTCTCCTGCCATCCGACGAGGATTCGACGTGGCACTTCGGCGGCGGCATGTACATTATGCCGCAATATAAATTATTATAACATTCCCACGGTCGTGTCCTGCCGTCGCCGCCGCCGCCGTCCTGCAAACTTTTCACGAAATTTTCGAATTCGGGCGACAAAACTCCCTTATCTCTCGTATACTCCGGAGTAGGGGAGAACGATAACATAAGCCCCGCAGAAAATGGAGATTTCACCCCGAGGGCTGAGACGCGTCTTCGCTGTCGGCGGTTACACAATATCGCGAGGAGTCGGTGTCCAAATCCATACGCAATACACACGCGTAGATGTGGATGCACAATACGTACACTCGGAACACAATATATTATCGCGTTTGCAAAAAGAAAAAAAGCGTCTCGTATTATGTAAATTGTAAACGCGCGGGCTTTTATTCGTTCGCCATCGATCCCAATAGATCAAAACCGTTTCCGTGCCCGGAAACACTGCGCGTCTTCACAATAGTCTTGAACATCGTGGAAATAGGAACGAGACAGTCGTATAAGCCCCGTGACATCCTTTGTCGCCGTTTCGAAGAAAACGTCACGTCGACGCCCTCGAGACATTTATGAATATGGTTTCTCGCGAATTGAACGGCAGCGCGTCTCCGGGAATATACGTCGAAACGTAAAAGCGATAACCGGATTTTTGAACAGCCGAAATCCTTGAGCTTTATTATTAACAGTAATGAAATTTAGATTCTCTGATCCAGTTCGCAGTATTCGAACCTATTGGTTCTATGTGCGACTGATTTTTCTCTCTAAACGTCGCTCTAACATCGACTATATTTAATACAAAGACGAAAAAATAAATTCTCTAAAGCAATAGTACAAAAATGGCAATAATAAATTTATTATTGCCATCACATAAACTTAATATCTATCGAAATGTTATTTTAAAAATTCCAAGATACAAGACTTGGGTAATCAGATGAGATCATTATGACGAGTAATTAATAATGTCTAATCGGTCTTTTGAATCAATGACATTGATTTTCCTTTAAGAAGGATAATCAAAAAAATAAATAAATAAATATATATAATTTGATAAAAACTCGTTGAAAAAGGTACTCGATTTTGTTAAAATTTAATTTTAACTGATATACTTTTTTTGTAAGTTAATTATTATTTTTTTTTTCACTAAAAAGAGAAACTTATGTAAAATATTGTATATTTTTTTTCAAAAAATATTGAAAATGTAATAAACTTTAACTACAATCATTTCCAGATTTTCTTTATTTTATCAAAATTTCAAAATCAAAACGCTTTTGAAAAAAAATAAAAAAAAACAGTGCCAGTGATATTTTTCCAGTTAACGAGTACTCATGTAATTTTTCATAATTTTTTTCACAATTATTTTGAAAACATTTTCGGAAATTGAAAAAACAACTTTCCGAATGCACCAACTAGACAACATTTGTTATCAGAACCCATCATTACATACACGATGATTATGATGATCGGTCCAAGTCTTTTTGTCAAAATAGTGTGCGTTCGAGCATAGACACGGCAAATAAAACGACACATTCAACGAGGTAAAATACTACTCCTCGTTGCACTTTGAATCTAAAATGTCGAAAACATATTCATATCGAGATCACTTTTGACCGTATAACTACTGTGGCTCATACGGACCGCGCTGGTCGAACAAAGTTTATAATTATTCGTTTATTATATATCGTTTATCGTTCATACAACACAAACGGAGTCTGCCTGCAATAACGAATTTGACTATGCGATTTAATCATGAATCGTTCTATACGCGTATAAAAGGCAGTACCCCCCGAGAAGCATAACCATGTCATATCGATGACAAGTAGAGATTATCATTGAATCAAACGCGTCACTTTCTCGAATCACCGAGACGCCGCGCCGTCGTCGTCGTCCGGAGTCGGGGTGTGAAAATATCAAACCCTCGACCCGTCCGAATATATTTACCCGAATCCCTAGAGCTCAACCAGAGCATCAAATCGAACTCGCAATATTAATTCCTAAGACTTGCCAAGCCGAACGATGCAGTGGCGTGTCATACATGTGTGCAATGTGTGCAAATGCCACGGGCCCTTGGCCCGATGGGGCCCATTATTGATCAATGTTCCACAAAAAAAAAGAAGAAATTAAATAAATACAATATTATGTACGAAAATGTAAAAAAATTGTTTTCAATTTCAAAAGATTTTCAAAACGATCGAGCTCGTCAATTAAATCTAAAAGAAATAATTAATAATTTTGCAGAAAAAAAAGCACGCAAACGAAATTTCCATTGAATTGTTATTATTATAGTCCTATCGTTTTATCAATAGAACATAATATTATTTTATTTGTATGTAATTTCCTCTTGTTTTTTATGTCGTTAAAATTTTAATAAAAATAGAAAGTACCTACCTATTGCATAAGATATTAGAATTTTAGAATAAAAACTCTACTTTAAATTTGAATTGATGTATCTATATATTATTAAGAATAAAAAAATGAAGGGGCCTTTTTTTAGTTTTGTACACAGGCCCATCTTTGGGATAAACTGGAACGATGTTATATGATTTCATCGTATTTCGCGTGTGTATCGTATTAAGTTTCGGCGAATACGCTTGCACGCTAGTCGGAACCGTTTACTTACCTCGACAGAAACGACCGGAAACGTTACTCGTACCCCATGCAAATAATTATAGAATTTCGTTACCTTTTCAGTATACAATTAGTATAGTGTAACGCGACGTGGCAATCGGGAGAAAGCTGGAAAACAGCGGGAAATATTTCGGCGAGTGCGATTTTCAACACGTCAATGAATTGGCAATGGCAAACGGCGGATCGCCAAAAGAACAACGAGGATTTTCGAAATACGATCGGGTCCCGTTTCCGTAGAGCGACGGCGCGGCGCTCGAAACGGACGTTTTCGGGCGCGCGTGTTTGCCCTCCGTCGAGAAACGTCGAACGGTCGCGGTTTACCTCGTCGCGAAAGCAAAAACGCTCGCCGATATTTCACCGACGGTAATTATTACGTTGTACTGACCTTGTTTTTTCCTCCCGCCGCCGCCGCAGACATCTTTCCGACGCTATGCGACCCGGAGTTTATAAAACAAAACGAGATCTCGCCGTTAATCTCGCCGGAGGTATATTTTTACCGGCAACAATAATATTATGCAACGCATATTGCACGTCGTTGCGGACGCGGTCGGAAATGTTTCAATTCCCTCGGCGGTGTAACTGCACGCGCCACGGGGTCGATAACTATAATATATTATTATTGTCGCCGTCGCACAGCGGCGCGTACTTTAACGCCGTTCCGCTAAACAATACGGTACAAAAACAACGACGGCGGCGCAATTCGAGCGGACGGCCAAATCCAAAGCAAACAGCGGCGTCGCGGTGCGCACTCGACATCGTTGTACCTGCGTGTACGAGTATATACTTTATTATTATTGTCGCGCGTCGAACGGCAGCGTCACGCGGGGTGTTTAAAAAAACATTCGATAACACTATACGTTCGTATTTTATGTTTTTTCGGTGGCGCGGCGAGAAGTTTGGAAACGCTTCGGTCGAAACCGGCGGCGACGGGGTTGATAATATACAACTCAGATAATATGCTTAGAGGCCCCTCTCTTATTTTTGGATTCACCAAAACGAGCGCGAAAACACGTGCGAATTACAACAGAACGCTAAGTTTTCGCACAGTTTTTGGAAAAAAACAATTTTAAATGCAAGTGGTTACTCGTCGATTATTTGAATTATTTAATCGTTGGCCAATCGATAGTTTATTAATTTATTTCGTTTTTTTTTTTTTACGCGTCGAACGCGTTTCGCATTCGAACGGTTTTCGTATGTGAAAACATCTGCGTGTTTATTACATAAAAATGTATATTTATATGCTAACCTAACCGTTTTTCAATTATCTGTCGAACAAATCGAATCACGCACTTCGGGCGCGTCGATCTTAAAGCAACCCCCCCGTCTCCCGAACAAATTATCACCGTACGTTGTATAGAAATCAGGGTCCAAATAACATTCTATTAAGAAAGAAAAAGACGTTTCACGCGTCCGCGGCCGAAACGCTTTATCGATTTTATTGTAAATAATATAAACCTTTCGAATCGGTCGGCGACTCAGTCGGTGTTTCTCCTCTCAGTCTGCTACGTATATTATCTGGAACGGAATGACTCCAGACACGTTTTGCTCTCGTTATTGTCGTTTTAATTTGAGAATTACTGCGTCGTCGTCGTTGACGACGGAGAGAATTCCGTTAATCCAATTGAAACGCCCGCGAATTTCTCACGTCCCCGTCGTCATCAGCGACGGTCACCTGCCCGACTGACCGTCGGAGCACTCCCACTGGTACGATATTGCCGGCCGTGACGACGTATACTTGTTTTACCGAGTGCTTTTAACGCTTATTTCGGCTATTTCGCCCGAACGAGCACACAATAGCCGTTGACCGTGTTTTTCTTTCGATCTATCGATAATTACTTTTAAATTTAAAATTAATTCTAGTAATCGGACAATGACGTTCGGAGCCAAAAACACCTGACAACAGTGTCTTGGCAGCTGCTAAAATATATATGTACATCGAACAACCATTCGTGTAATTTTCTTTTGATAAATTCCATTAAAACAAAACAAAAAAAACCACTTATAATAATAATTATCAATTACAGTTTTTCAAACTACATAGTACAACTACATTACGATATAATATTATATGACATGCATTACATCGTTCAATTCTAACTGCACATTTGATTGAGTACCTGCCGCGTATTAAACTCGATTTAAATATATACACACATAATATAATATTGTGCATAGTTAACAAAGATAAATTTGACCGAATGCGAGTTGTTTTCGTTTTATATTTTCAATCGATTAAAACTCGTGTTTGTATTGTTAATATTGTCCGTTGCGAGAAAATAATTTTCGAAATAAATATAATATATTATTTTAGGAAAATGAAAAAAAAAAAACACACACATATAGGGGCTGCGAGGTTAGCGGGGGTTGGACTCGCTTTTCCCACTGGCCGGCTTTTCGGAAGAATAAAAATACAACGACAATGCGTTTGGCCGATGAAAGGAATAGATGTCACAAAAACTGCCACACAAAAGCCGACAGTAATTCGGTCCATAGATAATAAAACGCCAGAGTTGGTCAATTCGGAGTCTATTTTGTGCGGCGAAAAGGGAATATTTTCTTATCGCCGACTAGTGGGCAATTCGCTATACACATCACAGTGCCTTGCGCGCACTGTACGGAACTAAAAGTAGATTTGAAAATTTATCCGACAAAACTGTTCAAAAGCTCACAAACTAGTGAGAATTCCAAACTTTGGAGGCGTACACTACTACAAGACGAAATATCCGAAATTCTCGAGTATATAACGTTATGGCAACAACTAAAATATATACGTCTTCATCGACGATAGGTAATATAATCGATTATTTTATCAAATGTCATGGCGTCGTTTTTCATCCGTCGACGAGCCTATTAATTTGCTCGAATCGCGTGAACAAAATCGCTGTCTGTCGACGAACGCGTTTCTCAGGTAAAAAAGGTGAATTTATTTCGTTTGTTTACTTATCAACAAATCGTCCATAGAAACTCGGTAAAATCCCCGATTCGACTGGAAAGGTAGTTGGCTGCACGAGAAGGCTTACTCGTATTAAAGTACAAGTACGCAACACAAAGCGTTATATCTTAACATAATATCGCAGTAATTATGTAATATATACAGACCGAAACTTACGTTAAACAAATTACGGTTATTCATATATATTTTAAAATCATTATTTATAATATAACATCGCGTCTCAAAAACACCCTCTGCGATCATTTATTTTTATTACGAGTTCGTGGTTTTATGGTTATAGACTATACATATATATATATATATTCTTTTTATTTTTATTTTTTCTACTTCGCAAATGGTGCGCACATATTTTTTTGCAACTCAGCAATAGGTTTTTGTCTCGCTACTATTAAATTACTCTGACTATCCTCTCTCTCTCTCTCTCAACTTTAACATTTTGTGTCACAATTATTCTTCGTTTCCGGTTTTCCTTTGCCCCGCGGTTAAATTCCAAAATCAATTCACGCTTCCGTCAGTGTAGGTGCTTTACGACGACGATTATTGCTATACGCGTGAGCATAGATAAATTCGAAAATAACCATAAATCGTCCGATCGGAAATTTTTTTGCCGCCGTGTTCAGAGCGGCGTACTTATAAGATATTTTAAACGAAGGCTGCTTTTGCTTTGGAAAACAAAATACGTATAAACGTGTCACGTTTATCGAGTGCTCCCTACGTCTCGTTTGCCGTTTAATGAATTGATTCGCGAAACTGTTGCAATTATGTTGCTTTCGCTAATTTCGATAGACCGAGTAAAAATATTTGAAAAATTCAAAACAAGACGAGCACAACAAAGACGATGCTATTATATATTAATCTGCTAACAGATAAAATGAAAAAAAACGAATATGCGTAATAATAGTTTTAATAATACACTTCGAAGAAATTCAACTCGTTTTATTGATGCTATGAATGATTTCGGACGAGTTCATTTCAACGAGAAAATAATATTAAACAACGCCCGATCATCTTTACTGTTTTTTTTTTTTTTTATGAAAATGGCATTTATTTATTATTATTTAACGGCATCTCGGAGCGCATGTTTTTTTTTGTCTGCAGAAATAAATTCATAAATATAATCATTTTATTTTGCATGTTTCACATATTTAACCATTTTTTTACAACTTGAAAACGCATGCATGTTTGGCTATTTTCAGATATTTTTTGCTCGTTTTCATAAGTTATATACACTTTTAATTAAATAAAAATGTAAATATTTTTAATAAAAAAAAAAACGGTTTTTTTTTTGTTCTTTTTCCAAGTATAAAAGTTAACGTTGCGATAATTGTAGTGTTAATTTACCAACAAATTTACCAGAAAAATTACTCGACTCGTAATACGTAAAATACATAATGGTAAATTTATACGTACAATTATTATATACACAATATAATACCCATTATATTATTATAATGGCTTCTACGAACGTATCTATATTCATATTGTAAAAAATGTTTTCTACATTGAAATATCGAAATAATAATAATAATAAAAAACTTCATGGTGCATCGGATTCCGACGATATTTTTTAGTCGAACCAATGCCATTATTTGCCGTAGAATCCGACGAGAACCGTCACGAGAATTCAGCAACGATAAGTCTGGGAATGCGCACATAAACGTTTGCTCTCGAAACGTTCGCGTCGGACGGAATAAAAAGACTCGGAAACTCTGTGTGTCTGTTCGAAATATGCCATTCGGCCGGCGTCGAAAGTTTACTTAACGTTCTCAAAGCCAATACGGAATCCTACTCGCGCGGGGTAGTGTAAGCGATTCCGACACCGAGGTAACGCGACTTCAGATTTCGGACCGTCGTCGGACAGCCGGAAAAACGAATATTTGTCTCCTCCTCACGACTCTCTCTCTCTCTCCCTGACATTGTTTGAAGTCCGTCCAAAATGCTTTTCAATAGTTCACGTCCAATCAATACGCAAGCGATTGTGTGGAAAATACATTTTCATTTACTAACGCGCGCATTTACAACAGACCAAGCGAACTCCTTATAATCAAGGTCGGCTATTGATGAGTTCATAAACTAAGTAATGTGTTATTACTTATTACTCTTTTAATTAAGTTACTTTTTATTCATTTTTTTATAGTCAATGCGAACTCTACGAATTCAATTGTTTTCCACGATCAGCAGTTACAAATCGATCATCGCTCTTAGATAAATTATATTATAAATAACAGGGCGAAAATTCGCGAGCCAGTGGTACGCGAAAAACTGTTTTATATAATATGACAAACTCGCCAAGTTGAACTATTGTCCATCGATCGTTTTAATGCGTAAACAAAAAATGTATCCTAATTGAAGAATAATTTTATGCGAAATACGTTTTTTTACGTACAACGTTGCGGTGTAATTGAGCCGTATTATCGATTTACATTTTTGAAAACGGATGCGATTTTAATAATTTTAAAAATGGTTCCCTCTAAAACACGGCTCCGATGTATATTTATTTGTTTGAATTTGGTAGAAATACCCTATTTTCTCGTCGGTTGATTTTATTCGTAAATTTCCGTCACCGAATCCGAGACTTCGGGCAGTGGCGGAGATGGAAAAAGTACGCGAGACGATTACGCAAGGCCTACCCGGAATTATTGTTTGTTTCGTTTTCAGTGGAAACGAGAGTGGATTTAGTAAACTCGAGGGAAAAAAACAACCGTCATTAATCGTACGATCAATGAGTTATGCCGTAATTCAAACTAGAACGTTCATGCAAATAAAATAAAATTAAATCATTCATTTTTTTTTTTCTTTTTTTCTTTCTCATTACTATGCACGATAAATTTACATTTTCAAGCCATAAAACACACACATTTCAAATTTTTTCCCAACAAAACGGCATTGCAAACGCTTCGAGCACACGGGTCTCGTTCGACGAAATTCAACATTTTTCGAATACGGTTCGAGCATAATATTGCCGATAGAATCGAAATATTTCAACTTTTAATTATTGCGTTTCAATGCGTACGGATTTGAAAAAAAAAGAAAAAAGAAAAGGTTTACGAATTCATTACTTTGCTCGTAGCGGGGGCACGTGAAAAATATTAATTAAAAACAAATTTAAGTATTTCCGGACGAAGGAATCGACCCCCCTCGCGCGCGCGCGAGATCAATTAAAATGGTTTTTTTTTTCTACTTTTAAACACTGTTTGATTTTATAAATAATCATCGCTTATTAATAATTATTATTCGAGTACCTCGAGATACATAATATATATATATTATGACGTATAGCGTTTGAAATAAAGACGTTCGTTTATTTTCGCGCAATACGAGCGTAGTATTTATTTTCTTTTTCTTTCTAATTTATGCATAAGAAACTCGGTCGTTTAAACACTAAAAGTCACGAATTCCGGGAAATCCAACGCATAAAAATATATAATATGACCATTAAATTTTACAACGTGGCCCTTAACGAATCTCGTCCTCCGTACATAATATCATTAATGCGTAAACGATTCGCATAGGATTCGAGTCGTTGTAAAAATGTCGAGTTTTAATCTTTCGACACTCGGAACGCGATAGGTACCGTGGTGCAATTTTTACGTCTGTATCGTTATAATTGTGTGCATTTTTTTTTTTTTTCTTCAACTCGAAACGAAGTTCCCTCCACACACAGCCCCATGCGTACATGCGCACGCTCTTGAAAAATCGTCACGTTTTTAATAATTGTTATGGCCTTAAACATCGAGGGGGGAGAGAATCTTTTCTCGTTAATATTTATTTAATTCCTTCTTTCTTTTTTTTTTTAATTTCGTTCGGTCAAAATATTGTTACACCGTCCGCCGCTGATTAAAGTTAATGATGACGATAACAATTGAGTCGTACGAGACTACAGAAACGTTTTCGTTGTTTAAACTTCCGGTCTTCGTACGGGGTATATAATCAACTCGGTAAAATTGTTTTATTATTCCGAGCCGCCTTATTTATCAAGAATAAAACCCCGATGCACGATTTAAGGTCGAAACATTACTTTTTAACTATTTTCAAATAATTTTAATCACGTACAATATTCAAAAACGGGAAACAGTTCCCCCGCGTCTCTCAATTCGTTCTGAATACATAATCGTCCGCCATAAATTATTCTACGCCGTGTACGACGCTATATTAATTATTACTCGTTCCCAGAGTTTTTTTTTTTTTTTTTTTTTTAATAGCGTATTAAACGTTTTAAACATTCAGAGTTCAAACAATAACAAATACGATAGGTTTTCCTCCGTCGTCGTTTTGTAATAGCGTTCAAACATTTTTTTTTTTGTTTAGTTTATTCGAAAAAGTCTTACTCTCGATTAGTAACCCGGAAACGATCGTCAAGCGAGTGCCATAAACGACGCGGGTAACTTTCGAGACGGTCCACGTCGAATTGCAATAATTCAATACTACAAGAATATTACAAGATACAATAATATTCTGTCGTCATTACGTTGTTGATTTCGAAGCGCGGTTTCGACAACATACGTTATTTTTTCTATATCGCCGGGAATCGCCGGAAAGTTAATCGAATCCGTCGAAATGAACTCGACGCGACGTCGGGGAAATATCAAGTGATATTGAAACGGACTTTGAGTTATTTTGTTCACGCGAAATAACTGTTTTACGCTGTTGTAGAGCATAAAGTCTTACGCGAAAAAAAACCAAACCGTATTGTATACGTCTTCAATTAACTACCGACAAAATATCGAAAGTTTTCTTTTTTTTCCTTTACTTTTAATAAATTTTCTTTCTTTTTTTTAATTTCGGCCGTAATTGCCGAGAAATAATTACGATAATAAACGAGTAAATTATAATAACGAGCCATCGGAACGATTTTTCGAGTTCCTAATTGGCCTAATTAATTATGTGCGCTTGTACGAATATTATTATAAAAAAAAAATGTTGGCACGCCTATGTTTTCCACCCCGTGGTATTATATTGAATATTTTGTTCGTCTGTTTCGTAGCCGAGAAAAGACTTTCTCGGGTCTTCGATTTTGTTTTCTGTCGAATCGATCGACCGACATTGTAACTGATAATTTTTAAAAACGTCGACCGAATCAGATGGATAATTTTTATCCGAGTTAATCGTCAGCTTCGGGCATTGCGATACCCGTTGGCGTAATATTAAAGCACGTGCTAAATCATCGTGCGACCCTACGAGCGCAACGGTACACGTGACTTTGTCAACAAAACAATAATTATTTTATCCGACGGCCAATATACATTTTTTAGGAAGTACGGTGGTGTACACCCTATCGATGTCGATTGAACATCACGAAGTCTGAACATTTTTTTATCGAATAGTTTCTCTATACCGCGTTTCAAAGTATTCAATTTTTACGCTTTCGTACTGTCGTCGATTTTGAATTTTAGAATTTTTTTTTTTGTTTTTTGCTTTTGAACCGTTCAAGTCAATCGGTAGTGCGTACGATTTGGATTGCCTAATGTTTAATTGTTATAATAACACATTTTCATTCCATTAAAATAATAAAAATTATAAAACTCGAGTAAAATACACGAGGGCGACTTATTGATATTGACGAATCGTTCTAGTAAATCTGAAATCGATGTAGATATATTTACTATCGAAAAGTAATTATTAACGAACGAGAACGGGTGAAGCGGTCTTTATTTTGTTGTTTATGATAATATTAATGATTTTTTACTCGTGATTCAGTAGGTCGAAAATAATTTGACCGAAAAAAAAAAAAAAAACCGAATCGCGTGTAATGAATAATCGTTGTTGTAGTTGTTTTTTTTTTTTTTTTGAATAACTTGTTTTTTTTAAGTTTAATATTCGATCGCTCATAAAAAAAAAAAAAAAAACCGTTTGAAATATTTCCATTGTTATTCATCGTGGACATAAGAACGTAAACGACTAGTGAAGAAAACATTTTTAAAAATTTTCTAACTACAGCAAAGTTTACGACTTTTCGTGTTTTTACCAAATCGTCATTGAAATTTTGAACTCTCAAACTATCATGTATAAATACAATTTTTAAAAACGCGTCTTTTCAATTTTGATAATTTTATAATATTCAAGTAAGAACAATTATTTAAAACTGTTACGATTTTACCTCGTGAAAGATTTTCAAATTTTAAAACCAATTATTGTTAAACATGTTGTATTATAGTCAAACTCGTATATTAGTTATCAAACTATAGTCGATTAAAAATTTTAAGTAATTTCAAAATTCAAACGCCTATAAGGAACGCGGAATTCAGTAGCCATTTTCAAAACACATAAATTTTAATCACGCAATTGTTATAAAAAAGCATTGTATAAATGTTTCAAGTAATTGAAATTAATATTTTTAAAATGGCAATAATAAAACAGTGTTATTACCTATGTATAGTTTAATGGAAACTCGTTGGTGTGTACACGATTTCATCAATATTTTATTTTCTAACGGTTATACAATTTTCAACAACGTTCTCGAAATTTTTTTAATTCGAAACAATAACTTATAAAGAATTTCGCATTGCATTTCTCGGCAGTAAATGTTTTAATTGAATTTTTTTTATGAATTTTTAATCCCTAACGAACATTTTTTCAACAGTTATTTTTATGATTTTGTCGAAATAAAAACATCAAAGAATTATAAGAAAAATAAAAATTACGACAATGAATGATTTTAATTTATTTATATTATCACACAGAATAACGTTTCCGGAGTTTCGTATGATAATTTAAAACTTTTACATGCAAAAAATGTATTTTATCGATGATCGCCAAGAAAACTCGAAAATTGTAAATATTTATAATAGCAGAAAAAGTACCCCAAAACCTTTCTGGTAATCCTTTATTTATATATATATAAAAGAACAGGCTTTTTTTATGTTCCCATTTTGTGAAGACGCTATCTAACTTTTTTCCAATTTTTTTCACAGAGTTATTTCAAATACCCTCCCGAGTGTCACCACGTCGTCCGATTTTCAAAATTCGACCCCTACCGGAGTTAAAAGGGGTAAAAGGGATGAAAATGAAAAAAAAACCGATAAAATAAAAAGTTATACTGCACACGGGCGAAGCCGGGTTATTCAGCTATGGTTTAATAAACGCGAGCGTTCGAGTACGTCACTATTTTTCGAGTTACAAAGACTAAACAAATTCAATATGTATTTGAAAACACTCGGCACACCATAAATGTTGACATTTTGATTTTTTTTTTTTTTGGAATTAATCTCAATTATTAGGAAAATTGTAAAGGGAAGTTAAAAAAATATGCTCCTATATTATACGAGTATGATATAATTTATGTATTTACTATATAACACTATGTCTACATTCATAGGTTTGACCAAGTATGACGTGTAAAATGACAGTAGATAAAACAAATTATCGTAAAACCAATCCTCGCCTTACTCAGAATCTAAAAGGGAAAATCGATAGGAAAAATATTAAATTGTCCTTAGTGTAAAACGACAACGTTTTTCTTATCGCTTATTACACTTAATAAGTAAATAGGCGGTATTTACTTTTATTTTTTTTCCATACAAAATTAATTCAGTCAAAATTTAAAAATCTTACGTAATTTATTTATTTTACTCGGACGTTCAAATAGCTTTGTCAATATTTATACTTTTCAACGTTTGACGATTTTCATTTTTATCATACAATTATTGTCATTATAATTATAATATAAATCATAATTGTAGTATTCCGAGTGCAGTTTGACGACCACGTTTTCTGAGAATTGAAATTATTTTTCAGAACTCGACGAAAAAATATTTTACAAGTTATTTCGTTAACAATTTATTATATAACGGGATTTAACGTGGTTTTTTTTTTGTTTTCCAAATATTTGATCAGATTTCACTAAAATCACTGACGTTTGTGTTTTCTGAAAATTTCATATTTCTCTAACACCTCCGACAAAAACAGACAAAACAAACACTGGCGCTCACTAGTAATACTAGTGTCTAGTTTCCAGTATGTACTTTGAAAAAACGAAAAACAACAATAATAGTTCGTACGAAAAAATAATAACTAGATCAATGATAACAATAACAATCGAGATTTACTGGTGAAAAAGCAACCGTTACGAGATAAATAAAAACAATCGGTCGGAAATATAATATGCACGAGTAATGAAAAAAAAGAAAAAGAAAAGGGTTTCGTTAAAGAAGTCGCGTTTTAATTTCAACGCCGTTCGACGCCTCCCGTGATTTCGGCACAAACGCGTTTTTATGCGTCGCGCGTCGATGGCATTGTATAAGCACGTGATATAGTATGTTCTAAATTGTTCTAAATTTGTACATTTTGAAGTATTAGTGTAAACAATATGCTTCATATAGCTTTTATACACGCTATATACGTACATATATACTCGTATATATAAATTGCTCTGGGAAAGCAAACAACAATTTGCGGAAACAACGATTTTGATCATCTTAAGATAACGAGAACTAAAACCAAGCATTACATTAAATTAGGAGATGATTGTGTGTATCGTCTGTGTGAAGTTGAGAGTTTATTAAAATAAAAACGACTTAATTATAGCAGATATAAACGTTTTTGACGCGCAAACGCGTCGCTGGCCCGTCAACGGCGTCTAAAGTGTTAAAAGCAAAGACGAGTCATTTCGTTTCGGAAACGATTCCGAGAAAATTAGCTTGCCTAATGTCATACTCGTCGACGAGTAAGTCAAAACGGTTAAATTAAATCGTATTAACGATACGATTTGGCGCCGGATTCCGAGAATTTTTCGAACGTTTGTGATTTTCACAACGATAGTACGATACTACGATTTCGAGCGGAAATTTCAATCGTTTATCGTTTCAGAAATGCATTTTTCTGCAAACAAATGAAAATAGGTAGTAGTAATATCGACTAGTCGCCAAAAAACAAGAAAAAAAAACCGCGTGAGGTAAAATCAATGAATATTGAAAAGAAAAAATAAGAGACGTCCCGCGCTGAATTATTATAGTGCATGAAAATAATAATCGTAATTATTAAGAGTAGAGTGAATTTCCCATCCAGTGTATTCCGAGACCGTCTTATATTCGAATGATCATTAAGCTTTAAATAATGGTAATTTTTCACTTTTACTGTGTAGCAAAGTGCCACATAAAAGTAATTTATGAGCGATTTCATATGCCGCGCGGAGAACTTCGAGTATATTTTACTACCTAAACAGGTGTTAACGCGAGAGAAAAAAAAAACGAAACAACACATAATTGTATAACCAATAGATTACATTACCTATTATATGCACTCTGTTCGGAATAAAGAATAAACAAATAAATAAATACGTAATGGGTGGCCCGCCGTTCCGCCGGGATCGATAGTCAACCGGATCGTAAATTATGCTTATTGTAATTTAATAACTGCATAATAAATTTATCGACTTCCTCGAGAGTCCAAAGTGAAATATAAAATTAGGACGACCCGGGTGGGGGGAGGGGAGAATTGATTTTCGAGCCGTAAACATGGCACGTGTTGAACTTGCCCAACCTACTGACATACTCGATATTGATTTGGCGAATAAATAATAAACAGTGCACAAGTCGAAGGAGAAAGACGATATTTCCAAACGCTACGGGGTGGTTGTTTGGGGCAAGTATGAACGAATACGTATGATTTCGCCGATTGGCGAGGACAGGCGAGGGTGACCGTGCAGTGTATTTGGCGTCGTCGTCGGAATTTTTCAATAATCGAGCGATCGGAGAAAGAGGATTCAAATTTCAAAACTAGGTTTTTGATCCGAGCAGTCCTATTTCGATCGTTTTCGTGACTCTTCCGAACGCGACGGACGGTTGTACGATTTCCGATCTGTCGTCTCGGCGCGGCGCACACACAGCGCTCACCGATAGTGTTCACAGCGTTATCGATGTTATTTTAATAAATATCGCACAGCTGAACGCCTCGACGCAGTGAACGCGAACCGGCCGTTCTACAATAATGTTATTCTAGCCTCGGAGTGTGACGTATCATTACGGTACGTCAAATTTTTTTCCCAAGTGTTCGAAAAAACGTACGATTTCGTGTCGCTCCGATTTAATCAAACCGTACGAAAACTGGCGTAATACTGTCGGATATTGAAGTCGAATCGCTATAGAGACACGATTTTCAGCTGAAAAAGGACGCGTGTATCAGCGTCTATTTCGTAACGGTAAAAGAAGCCGATTTCGTAAAAATGTTATGTTCGAACGCTTGTAATTTTTTTTGGTTTTTTTTTTGTGATTTTCCGGCGAGTTTTTTATCGTCGACTCGAAAGAGCAACTTGTGAAGAATGTTCCATTACATTTTCAAGTTTGACAATATCAAAATTGAAAGTTTTATGATTTTTTAACTACAAAAGTTGCATGCTTTCATAGTTTCGTCGAGTTTTGTTAAAATGTATATTATTTAACTTCGAACGCTTATAAAGAAAGAAAAATCGTCACTTCGGATTTTCGACTGTTGAGATAATTTTAAAATCGATTCCCAAAAATGCCAACCAGACAATATTAATAGTGTTACCATAAACTACCACTGAAGTTTAAAACAGGACCAATTTTTCTAATCGAAAACATCATGAAATGACGCAAAAAAATCTAAACAGTTACGATGTATAACTGAGAATCTAAAAAAAAAAATTTACAAAATCGAAAAGCGTTAACTCTTCTCCTCGTTTCCCCACGTGTAGCGTGCGCGAATAGTCCGTCGCCGTCGTCTCGTCACCTTCGTCGCGGACCTCGAGCACATCGAGCAATGTCCACCATGGCGGCGATATAAACATCGCGACAAGGCGATATCCGCAGATTACAACGGTCCGGCGCCGTGGCTAAGCAAAACAAACGGCTTCGCGTCGACCCGAAACGATCCCGGGCAATTCGTCTGGCGGCAGCGGTATGACGAGGGTATGATTTGCATAACGCCGACGACGACGACGACGGGCGTATTTAGAATTCGATGTGATTTTTACCGTCTTAAAAAGTTTAACCGGAGTTGTGTTTTGCATAAAATAAAAAAATGCTTAACGAGTCGACTCGCAATAGGTATGCCACTGCCGTCGTCGTCCGGTGTCGGCGGAGTGAAATCGTTGGGGGTGGGGGAGGCGATCTACTGCTACTACTTACTCAGTATGTATATACACTTTTATATATAATATACATATATATATATATTCACCGTTCAGAGTTTCCGGTCACGCCCGCGGCAGATGGTCGGGTAAGACACACGCACGCGGAACGAGAATTAAAAAAAAAAACCAATTAAGAAATGTATAATGTAAGTCGCTGCGGACGACGAAACAGGCGTGGTCATACATACAATATAATATAGTACATATTATTATAACGACACACCGCTGGACGTATTTATAATAATACTAGCTGAATAACCCGGCTTCGCCCGTGTGCAGTATAACTTTTTATTTTATCAGTTTTTTTTTCATTTTTACCCCTTTTACCCCTTTTAACTCCGGTAGGTGTCGAATTTAGGAAAATCCTTTCCCATGGGGTCTCCACTATATAAAACGAAACTGTTGACCAAATTTCATACTCAAAGCTCCAGCAGTTCCGGCCAGGCGAATTTTTCTAGTTTCACCTTTTTTACCCCTTTGAACCCCGGTAGGGGTCGAATTTTGGAAAATCCTTTCTTTAGGGGCCTCAGCTATATTAAATGAAACTATTGACAAAATTTAATACCACAAAGCTCCAGTGACTCAGGATTTTTTCCATTTTTACCCCTTTTAACCCCCTTAGGGTTAATTTTCTTAATAATTCTCTCCGTAAAACCATCCTCGTACTTCAAGGAATATTATAAAAAAAGAATTAACGAAATCGGTTCAGGGGTTGTTGAGTTATGCGCTTACAACACATTTTGCGATCCATTTTTATATATATATAAGATAAAACGCACACGGATCGTAGACGTGGGGCCTTTCTCGTTCTCTCCGCGTTCGTCATGTCCCTTCGCGTCCATCTCTCTTGTTTCTCGTCGTGTTTCTGTTCCCGATAAATTCGGGGGGCGCGTGCCGGCGCAAGAGACCAAAATTACACTGCCGCGGTCGAGAGACACGGCGCTCGCGGGACGCGACAAATCTAATGATATTTTATCGTCACACGTACGTCGCGGGCGTAACTTTTGAACATTTGTTTTTCTTTTCTTTTCTAGAGGAGGGGGTGGGAAAACTTTTTCTCTTCTAACGAAATACAGATCGCATAGGCTTTTCGATAGTATCGATTTGTTTCTTTGGAAAAAATTTTACCAAACAGATGTTGCTTAAACTACTACTATATACGGGGGGGGGGGGGGGCAGATGGACGGTCGCCACTTCGCCCTGCAGTTTACATATATGATGGTCACGTCGTTGGCAACATTGTTGTCCGATATTTCGTAAGACGATCGTCTTATCCTTTTGATTTGATTTAATGGCTCTACTATTCTTTCTCGTCACGAACTTCACGTCGGTCGCGTGTGTGCATCGCGGTACATGTAATGCACTTTAATCCTTATCGTTACTCGTCGTGTTCAGTGCACAGAAAAAATATCTACTATTTATTAAAAATAATATCTGCCGTGTCGAATTGATAACTCTGGCGTATTTTCGATTTTTCTTACCAACGCAATAATTATACGAGACAAAACCATCTGGATAAATTAATATCGCCTATTAGGACACGTTGACGGTGGCCGGTTTTCATCATCGACGATATGATTACGTGTGAAGCGCGTCGATCTCGCAACACGGCTTTGGTCCGGACGATCCTGCAGGACGACTCCCCGCCCCGACCATTTTGTCGGCCCGCAATGGCGCAGACCCTCGGCGATTTCAAAAATCCGAAACTCTCGAGGGATCGACAAGCCTCTTCGCTAACTGGACTCGTCGCGCTCGTACGGTCCAATTCCCTACAGGATCTCTACGTCGTCGTTTTCTACGCGCTTTCTCTCAGCACACCCAGGACACGGCCACAGCCGCAGGACGATCGCTCAGACGAACTCCGACACTTATAAACGATGACTGTTGTTCGGGTCTCGTGTCGTATATCGATTGGAATTTTCAGCGGGTCACGCGTGCGTATAATTATCTCAATGTCGATGCAACGCGTTACCTGTTTGAAAAAAAAGAAAAGAAACGCCTTGCCGAATGTCCGGCACGCACGCGCCCGCGTGTCGTCGTTCGCTCGTCACCACACTCTGTCCGCCGACATAATATAATATCGTATTACCGCTGTAAATGTACAGCTCGCGTTATCGATCACTAGCATTATGAATAGCGCGATAAAACAACGGCGGCAAAACGAAAATAACAACTCGGTCGTAATATTTTAATCGAACGATTAAATAGTAACCGTTGCGACTTTATTATTACTATACGTACTACGCGCACTACGTGTGACGGTGCAGATGTTAAGGATTTGGGCGACCGGAGAAAATTAAAATCCGTCTAATTAAAAGATAAAACCTACTCGTTTTAATTAGAATATTTTGTACGTTTCAACCGTTTATACGTGTTATATAATAAGTATAACGTGACATTATCGTCCTGTAGTTAATAACTTTTTCTTTTTTTTTTCGGTTTTTTCGGTTTTTTCACATTAGAGATAAACGTTTTCATTACCTGGGCTGGTGCGCCGCGATGTAGATGCACTCGACATGGTTAGGTTTGTGTCGAATGATTATTTGCCTCTTTGCGCATAGTCCGTCGGCGTATATCACCGTATGGATTGTTAAAATAATTAAATTATTTCACCGGCGCAATAAACATTTTAAACGCGAAAGAAAAGCAATTAAATATTAGACTTAACTCTGCCGTGCGCCAACAACAATTACATCCAGACAAATATTCTATTGTTTTTCATTTACAACGGTAAATATTTTATAAGCATTGTATTTCGCAAATGAAAAAAAAAAAAAATGTATATATACATCCAGGAGTAATCTTTAAAGTACTTTAACGTTACTCGATGACCTTAAATATAAAAACAACATTTTTGTTTTTGTCGTTGTTTTAATCATAACTAAAGTGCAATGTTTTACGTTTTTTCGTAAAAAAAAAAAAGAAAAAAAGACAAACGAGATTCCAAAATAATAATTTCAGACAGTATTATTTCGTATCACAGTGAATAATATTCGTCTAGAAAGAAAATTTTTTTATCCTTTTCAACTGCACCGAGCACAAAATATTTATTATTTTCATCGAGTGTTTATATTATATTTACGTTTGGAAAAGAAAAATAACCACCCTATTGTTTATCGGATTTGAACAAATTGATCCGAAACACGCGAACACGACGAAGCTAAATATTTAATCTTATTTTTGACCTCACTTATCAATAAAATATAAAGCAAAGATAATTACGTTACGGCGGCGGCGGTATGTAATTGCACACAGAAATGTTATAATACGAGTACTTACGTTCCGGCATGGTGTTTTTTTTTTTTTTTTTTTAGTAAAATCGCAAAACGTTGAAAATTATTTGAAGAGCAACGAATCATAATAAAAACATTTGCAAACGACGACGACGCGCGCAAAACGACTAGTACTACGGGTCGGTCCCGTCGAGATTGAAATACCGAATCAAAAGTTTAAATTTGATATTAAAATTTAATACATTTTCTCGACTTTGCGGAACGCGTTAATATAGCAATTTTACTACTGAGCACACGTTAACACTATGGTATATATATATATTTTAATGTCCTCGTTGTAAATAAATAATTATCATTTCCCTGGCACGTTATTGCAGCGCTTTAGTCGCGGCAAAAAAAAAAAAAAAACCGTTTGTAAACGTTCGTTATTTCGTGTGGCGCGTACGACGACGTGCGTCCCGTTCGATAATTTCGCGCGGTAAATTCGAACGGAATAATCAGTCAGTCGGGTGATTCCGTTGACGTTTTCGATTGACGATTTCGCCGAGAGATCGAGTACCCGCCGAGTGCCTTTTAACCGTATGGTATGATAATAGGATACACCCAGCCGTATACCTGCCGGTGTAAAACTATGAACGGCGCGCCCCCTCGGTTACGCGCGGGAGAGGCGGGCGAACGCACAATAGACGGCGCTGTGATTTGCATATTTAATGGCACTGACCACTTAACAGGTGCGGGCGGTGACCGCGGACGGACGACAGGCGGTGCTTGTCCGGTGAATTATGTTTCCCGGTACACGACCGGTATCTAAAAAACCTTTTAGAGAAAACATCGATCGAGCCGATATACGGCGTATTTATATAAATACCGATCATTAAAACCCTAATGGTCCGAGTATCCTTTGTGCGGAACGAGACAATACACATAGGGATCCGCGTACGACCGACGACGACGACGACGACGACGACGTGCGAGCGCCGCGAGTTGTGTACTTTTTTTCTTTTTTTTCAATACGTTCGACGACTGAGGTGTTGCAATACCGGATACTTTACGGCATACAACAGAGGTCGTTTGCACACGCGATTCGGTTCGAGTTTCGAATCGTTAAACCAGCTTCGTCCGCGCGAAATAAAAACCACGATATTATTGTCATCGATATTCTTGAAAACGATATTTTCGACAGACGTAAATCGAGCGCCCGACACGTTTTCTGGCATGTGAATGAATATTCCTCCGAACTAATTCGTGCTGCAAGTATTTTTTCATTCGATATTATCTCTATATACACAGCTCAACACACTACAAATACAATAATTATTATTTAATAAAACATATTTGTTGCTCACTGACACACAGTGACTCCCAAAATCATCCATGATTTGACATTCTCACGCGTGACAATTTTTTTTTCATTTATTTACGTTTATTTCTTCCCGTTTCGTTTCCAGATTAAACCGTCGGTTTTGAAATTCACCGCGAGCGAAAGGATTGTGAAACTGTTCATTGTCAAGAAGGCGCCAGAAGACGCCGAAACCAATTACGTATACATCCCCAGAAGGGGGCCAAGAGCGAAAAATTACGAAGGTGAAACATTATAATACGTATTTATACGGAGAGAGACGACCGCCTTTCCATTCGTGGCGTGACAGAAACCTATACGGTACACCTACCCCGGTCGACACGGCCACGCGCGACAGTAAAAGATTATGACAAAACGACGACGCGCGACGTGGTGAAACGTTTTGCGGTGAACGCGAAACAGAATATTTCCGCGAGATTTCTTTTGCTCGACGACACACTTTTCTCGATACTGCAGACAACGCGCTCGTAATCCGAATACTGATTTCGTAAAATCGTCTGTCCGCCGCTTTCGGTTAAAATTCGTTCGTTTCGACCTATGATTTTAAATCTCTAATTGCTTGAATACAACTATGCGTTTGGGACAGAAAACGTCATTTTATTTTCAATATATTTCAGCCACTAGTACTTCGCGATATTAGTGACCTCGACCTTTTGAACAGTAAAATAATTATGTTCGTCTAAATGCAATGTGACATTCAAGCAATAATTTTAGATTTAAAATCATAAGTCAAGACGAACGAATTTAAACCGAAGGCGATCTGCAGTGATAATTATTAGTAAATTAGTAGACTAGGTAGTTCGATTCCAGTGATTAGACTAAATTTTTACGATTAAAAAAAATAATTGTATCGCACATAGTTACGATACTATGTTATTTATTATGTAAACAGATGGAAAAGCAGAGGATGTTCATAATTTAGTTCACCATCTGCTTTTCCATAAATATTAGTTTTAAGAATAATTATTGAAATTAAATTGAATATAAACGTATGATGGAAACACAACGGAAGGATAGAAATTCTAAGTAGAGATTCGTAATCTTTGAAAGCACTTTTCGAAAGTAATTTGTATTAGAATTATTGAAACTTTGATCCGCTGAAATTCAGCGTATTCAAACGAGATAAAATAAAAAAATTGTTCAAAAAAATTTTATTTTTAAATATAAGGGATGACCTTAATACCGGGTTTCGGTTCTTTGAACATTCACCAAATAAAAGGATTATAAATTTTAAATTTCTATCGTACCGTGTATTTTAACGACCTTTATTCTGCGAAAAAATACCGATTTTACTTTGGTAAAGGTCAACACATACAAAACTTTTCTTACTTGCTTTGTAAATTAGAAACATAAATACGTGTACGTAATATACTATAATATAATATATTATAATATGTTACGAGCAGTGCACGAAATATCAATTATATTATATAAAATTATAAACATATTATTTAATACCGAAGTCAGAAAATCGAATATCTACGATTATACGTGGATCTACGTAAGGGCTCTGTGTCCGACGCGTCCAAAACCGTAGTCTGACGGACTAACCGCCGTTGCCAAAAACATAATAATATATTTTATGAAACGTTAACAACGCCGATCGCTTGTATTGTTTGCCGCGTCCAACGTTTAAAAAGGCTCTTCTACAGACGCGGACGATATTTTCGAAAAATTTTAAATTCGAACTCATCTCGACTGCTATTCGATATTTTCAATCGAAGGATATTTGATTCGATGTCTCTGGCGGCAGCGGGTACACGCATACGACTGTAATAGTCACGTCAGATTTATGTAAAATTCGCGAAAAAAATGCAACGGAGTTATTAGTTTTCCAATAGTAGTAAGCTCGCGCGGAACTTTTGCTTCGAATTTCTTGTACGGATTAAATTCAATTGTCTAATTAACATGTTAATTATCACGTACCTATATTATTATTATCATTATTATTATTACGAGCACAATGCTTTAGATATTTTCAAACTATTATTGTGAAATATTATAATGGCGCACAATGAATGAGCCGAAACGGAGCTGGCTTATTGTAATGTAAGTAGCTGCGCTCTCGAATGAGAACCGTAATGAAAGCCGTACATCAAATGAACAAACTCCGGGACGAGTACGAATTTCACGGATCACGTACAACGTTGTGTTCTATGGCGGTCGTTCGCGATTAATACAGAAGCAGGTACACAATATGAATTCGTGTTTATCGAGTATAAATAATTATCCAATAATAATAATTAGTTTTATAAAGATATTATACATCGTGTGCGCATATTATAATTATTATAACATACTAGTTGAATAATCCGGCTTCGCCCGTGTGCAGTATAACTTTTTATTTTATCAGTTTTTTTCATTTTAACCCCTTTTACCCCTTTTAACTCCGGTAGGTGTCGAATTTAGGAAAATCCTTTCCCATGGGGTCTCCACTATATAAAACGAAACTGTTGACCAAATTTCATACTCAAAGCTCCAGCAGTTCCGGCTAGGCGAATTTTTCTAGTTTTACCTTTTTTACCCCTTTTAACCCCCTTAGGGTAATTTTCTTAATAATTCTCTCCGTAAAAACCATCCTCGTACTTCAAGGAATATTATAAAAAAAGAATTAGCGAAATCGGTTCAGGGGTTGTTGAGTTATGCGCTTACAACACATTTTGCGATTCATTTTTATATATACGTAAGTATTAGTAACAAACTTTCGACGAGTTTTCAAACTTTTTCCATGTGTTGGTTTGTTTTTTATTCCCAAATAATAATATTTAAATTAAAACCACGCGGGTATTACGTTGTTTTTGTAATTCGTGGTTTTTTTTTTTCTTCCCGACCAGTTCCAGTAAAATGATGTCGAACGGAGGTAAAAACAAGAACATAAAACGACCGCGACACGGCGACAACAAACATTGGCGACTAATAAAAGGTCATCGGCAGATGTTCGGATGTTGAAAAAAAAAAAAAACTGAATATTCGTAATGAAAACAGTTGCTCGGAACGTGATTAGCACCCGGTTTGGCGATTATGTTACACGACGACGACGAGTATCTTTGCGCGTGTTCAAAACGACTGCGATGATCTGCGAAGTAATCGAAACGCCAAAACTACTCGTATTAAACGTATCGATCGATTATCGAGCGTCGTCTGTGATCGCGTCCGCGATCGATTTCCGTTCTCTCCTCGTGCTGTATATCCTACTGATATCGCTCGCGTCAACTCGGAACCGAGTGTAACGCGTAAACGACCCGGAAAGAAAATCTTTTCGAATCCGTTCGTTCTCGAAATGTGTTTAGACATGTCGACAGCGTGAACGCGTTCACGTCTTGGAATCGTCGGAAACTGGCCCGACCGTCGTCGTAGCCCCCCCAGTATTCTCGTGAAAGTTTACAAACTATACGACCGATCCGCGAGACGAGTGTGTATCGCGAAAGACACGGCGAATGACCGCCGCGACCGGAAATCAGTCGAACTCATGCCAGAGCAAAAGTATATTTGGGTCAGTGCCGACGTAATGGTCCGACTTTGAAGGTCCCGACGACGTTTTGCCAACGTTATTGCGGGTAAATTAAAAGTTTAAAGGCTTCGGGTCTATTTATTTTTTTTTCGGCGGGGCTCCGGAGTTTCAAAAGAAAACAAGGTAAGTAATAGTTCTGCGTACGACGCGGAAATTCGTTTACTTTACGATGTGGCCGGCGCGGAGTTCAATCGTCAAACGAGTTGATGTTGTACGTATTCTCAAGTACCAGCAATACTTCAAGTCGGGAAAAAATGTTCAAAACTCGATGCATACAATTACTTACGACCACTACAATGGCGGAATAGTAAACACGGACGCGATGCAGAAACGTGCAGTGTAAACATAATAGGAATAATAATGTAAATATTACGATATAGAAATACATATATACGTATTATCTTAATATATATAAATCTCGTGTCACAATGTTTGTCCTCAATGGACTCCTAAACCACTTAACCGATTTTGATGAAATTTTTTACACCGCGTGTAATTTGGTCCAACTTAAAAGATAGGATAGTTTTTATTTCAAATTTTTTAATACATTAAATATTTTAATTAACTTTTTAATAAAGTCCTGAGTCAATGGAGCTTTGTGGTATTAAATTTTGTCAATAGTTTCATTTAATATAGCAGAGGCCCCATGGGAAAGGATTTTTCGAAATTCGACCCCTACCGGGGTTAAAAGGGGTAAAAAGGGTGAAACTAGAAAAATTCGCCTGGCTGGAACTGCTGGAGCTTTGAGTATGAAATTTGGGCAGCAGTTTCGTTTTATATAGTGGAGACCCCATTGGAAAGGATTTTTCGAAATTCGACACCTACCGGAGTTAAAAGGGGTAAAAGGGGTAAAAATGAAAAAAAAACTGATAAAATAAAAAGTTATACTGCACACGGGCGAAGCCGGGTTATTCAGCTAGAAAATTGAAAAAAAAAAAAAACAGTTCAAAATCTTACTCTTTATAACTGCGAAAGCTCGACCGCAGAAGAGTAAGATTTTGAACTGTTTTTTTTTTTTTTCAATTTTCTAGCTGAATAACCCTGCGGTCGAGCTTTCGCAGTTATATTTACTACGCGGCTACTCATCAGTCTTCCTGGACTGCGGATTCCTGTCGCCAGTTGTTTTTTCGCAGTCCGAGCAAATGTTCCAGCATGGAAACGGTTCGCTTGGGCAGGACGACGCCGTCCGGCGTGCATCCTCGCGTCCTGCATGCCTCGAGCTCCCTGTACACTTCTTTCAGGGAAAACTTGCTTTTCGACTTGTTCACCTGAAGAGCGGGGGGGGGGGACAGAAAGAAAAATACGTGTCCGATCATACGCGAACACTATCATAACGCGGATTCGTACGCGATTTAATTACTTTTTTGAATCTCGGTCCCACGACCGTCAGTAGGACGCTCAGGCATTCCAGCGAATTCGCGCTCGGCGACGCCACGAACTTGCCGACGACGTGCGACACGAAACAGAATAGTTTCAGTGGACTATCGTTCTGCATGAACAAATATCCGATAAACCTGCGAATCGAATGTCGTTCGTGTTAGAAAACACGCGCAACCCTACGCGATAATCCACCACTGAGAGCGATTCTGCGATTTTACACGCGCGAAGTCCACTAGCGATTTCGACGGGGACGCCTATAAGCGATTTTACATGCATTTTTACCTAGCGCGTGTTCGTTTTATTTCGTTTCATCTGCCTATTCGATCGTCGACCAAAATGACGGTCCGTAAAATGTTGCTGTCTGAAAGCGCTGCTTTGATTGATATTAAAACTAAATTTGGTCAAGTGCCGTTTTGGGGTTCACGAAATAAATGAGCACAGGCTATCTGAACGGGAATTCCATACACTATTCGGTAAATTGAAAAAAATCATCCAGTCAAGTTTTTTGAGTACTGTCGCATGAGTGAATCTACTTTTTGTATAATTTTGGAAGCTATAAGAAGCGAAATAGAAAAAGAAGACACCAACAAAGAACAATTCCGAAAAAAAACGTTTTTGGCGTTTTCAAAGCAGCGGCAGCTATTTGTTCGGTACACAACCAACGTAGAAGACATTTTGACAGCGATTAATCGCCGAATATTATCTATTTTGTTCTTTCGGCGATTACGCGCTTAGTGGGGCGCCACTACATATGAATCACATACTATTGTTAAAATCGCTAAAACGCAAAATCGCAAATCGCTCTCAGCGCGTAGCTTAAGGAATACGAAAACCGCGAACACGGTCGTATCGTGTCTAACGTACTTGCACGTCTGAAGGACACGGAGGTGCTCGTCCAAATTGCACACGCGCGGTTGTTTCGCGGCGTCCCACAAATACGCGGCGCACGAATCCAGCAATTGCCGTTTGAACACGTCGGGGATGACGTTCCGGACTTCGGGCCTCTCGTCGGTCGATGTGTTTTTCACGATCTCGGAGCAGAGCGTCGCCATCAACAGGGTCTCGTCGTCGGACGCCTGGGAGGCCTGTAAATATAATTTCAAAAACGTAACGTTAGCGTTGTAAAAGACGACGTGCGACGACGTGATTATTACGAGGACCTTTTCCATAATCATCTGTACGATCAACTTGAAGTACGCCCTTTCCGTCGTGTTGGCCGCGACGAGTAAGATCGACATCAGTTCCGTCGTGATCGATAGCGAGTCGTCCGACAGGTTGTCCAGCAGAGTCATCGCGCTTTCGACGAAGTGCTGTGCGGAGAGAAAAAAAAGAAGGAAAGACATATGATTAATACATTTTCTCAAGGCGTAAAACGTGTCAATTTCGTCGAGATATTCACATCGTACGATCCCTTCTTGTAGTCCATGGGCCGTTTGGCTTCTTCGGGCCACGCGACGGGCGGATCGGTTTTCGTTTGGTCCGGAGTTTCGGCACTCTGGACGATCGGTTGTTGTTCGTCTGGGGACCGGTCGTCGGCACCGCGGGTATCCACACGTTCCTTCGCCACTATTGTTTCGGCAGTAGCATCAGTCTGTAACGACAAAAAGGGGTTATTTACAAAAATAGGGGCTATTTGTATTTTTTTACGAAATCGCACGCGAATTATGATTTTCGAGAAAACTATTGTTCGGCGCGCGCTCGCCAACGAACTACTACTCTATACTGCACGTACCTCGGGATTTTCTGTCGGCGTTTTCGGCTGTTCCGACAAATCTGTCGTACACTGGACGACCGAGGTAGCCGATTTGTCGCGGCACTCGGAAGATTCTCGGCCGTCATTTTTGCCGTTTTCATTTGGCGACGGTGATACGACGACCGTGGTCGCGGTCTCGTCGATCACAGTTTCCAACTCCGCGGCCGTCTGCAGGTGGCGGTCCACAGTTTCCGACTCTCGTGTTGAGTCTGAACTTTCCGCGCATTTTCCCTCTTCGACGCACACAGTCAAGACGTCCGCCTGAAACATTATTGATTTAACGTCCGCCTATATTGTATTGGTTTTGTATATTGTCTTGGTGACTAGTAGTCACGCGATCGTTACCTGGTTTTGGATCTCCAGACTCGTGTCGTCGTCGCTGCCGATCGAAAAATGCGTCAGCTTTTCCAGAACTTGGAATTTGCACTCTTGTTCGCAAATCTGTGAAAAATGTGAATTACAACGTGTGATGCGCGTTCGCGAATACGAAGCGATCGGATGAAAATATATCCGTCCGCACACTCACCGACTCGTCGAATCCTCGGACCGTCGCTTCAAGCAGCCCGATTCTATATACGACTTGCCACGAATCATCGTCATCGTCGCAAATCGTATTTACCAATATATTGGTGCCCATTATTTTCGAAAAGTCTCGGAGTCGCTCGTCGACCGACCGCCGTTCCATGTGGAGAAGACAGTAATCGGAGAGTTTCTTCGCAAGCTTCTTAATCGTACCACATTTGCCGTTCAAGAAGCTTTGGAACTCCATTTCGATTGTTTTCAAGTCGAAAAAATATCGAACGAAAAATATTATACGAAAATAATATAATAATATAAATATTATCGTTGTAGTATTGCGTACTATATACAACGATGATATAATAAATGACGAGAGAATATTATTCGATTAGATTCGCTCAGTGAAAACGAATTATTCGTCGCGATATCAGATCCTATGAAATTTCTTTTGAACAATTATTAATAACGAATCGTCAAATCAATAAAATATTTCGTTGCCATGGCACGTTGGCCATATTTCATTCAAAACTATTTGTTTTTTTTTTTCTAGGCCAGATATTAAAATATATTGTATTTTACAACGTAAACAGTGGTTGAATCGGAACAACATATGTATTATATGTGTATATATAATATGACCGTTTGGAGTCGACAGGTAATCACGGTTCAGTAGAAAAAAAAAAAAAAAACGAATTTGACCATCTCTCCCCGAGAACAGACGGACAATCGACTTTTAACTCGAGTTCGATGGCAAACAACGAACTGTGGTTAATCAAAATCGATGAGACAATGTCGGTTCGCCATAATTATAGTGTTTACTAATAATCATAGCATTTTTAATTATTTTTTCAAAGCTAGCTGTGTGATGCTCGTTTTTTAACGACTCCCGTTTCCATGTTTGTTCGGACGAGTATCTATAACAATATCCGATTGTATTTCGATTTTTAATTTTCGTCAGGCTCACAGAATAACCGGAAAAAATTAAAACTGATAGCGCGAGCACAATATTTTTACTTACAAACTACAGTAATTAACCTAATATCATACACGGAAAAGGTTCGTTTGAAAAACAATACAGAATCAAAAATTATTACGAAATTACCGAAAAAATTAAATTGGTACTACTACGACGTCGTCGGAACCAAAACAACGAGCGATAACCTGAATATATATTAAATAATCTTACATAATATGTAATGAACCTTTGACAGTTAGATAAAATCGATATCCGTTTTCTGTTTTGAAATTGATCATAGTACAGTTTTATAGAAACATTGTTCTGAGCTCGAAAACAAGATTCTTTTTTTTTGTGTTTTTTTGGGGCGTTACATTTTTGGCTCTAATAAAGATATCATAAAGACAATAGATAATTTATAAAATGTTTTTAAAAAAATACAAAAAAAAAACAAAAATTGTAAATCACGAGATTTCATATATTCGGACGCGAGAAAATCAACGATATTATCTATGGAGTGTTATTCAAAATACCATTGCGTTGGAAATCACGCGATACATACACACCGGATACAGAAGTTACCCAAAAGGAGAGCTTGATTGATGGCAGTATCTTATTATTATTGTTTCGGTGATAATATTTCGTCAGTTTATGGATGTGCCATAAATTCAACGTGAATAATAATTATAATAATATACTAAATAGACATTGAAATATCCAAAGGAAGTGACAACGTTATAAATACAAGTTTGATACCTATCCGTTAACGTTACGGAAGAAGTCACATTCCTTATATCGCATGAATCTCAGGATAATCTTTTGACGTGGGTACCACGTACATATTGAACAAAATTATGATAATGTACAGACACGACGTCAAAATACTCGACATATAGTACGTATATAACACGAGCGAGATACAGAGAGTAGGTCCTTCTCGTGAAAGAGACTTGTGTAGACTGTTAACTCAATGACACGACTCTATTGGGTGTACAAAATATGCAACGCACTCGGGGGTCACTAGCTCTAAGGGGCAATAGCTAAATTTACGTTTATATATATTTTGTTTTCTTTTTTTAGTTTGCTCTACACCGTGAATATTTTACGCTTTACTTATTCCCGAGTTAAATTCAATTTAAAATTGTTTAAGTAAAATGAAATGTCTCATCTGCGAACAAGTTATAAACACAAATTTTCAATATTATACTTTTTTATACTTTTTAAGTAGGTATAGTCACACTCGTGTCACCCGTGTGAAATTATGCCACGGCGTGTACAAATATCGAGCACATAAAATGGCATAAACTGTGGTTACTGGTTTTAAAATTAACCACAAAATTCAACACTTAATTTACGCGGTATATTATTGAAAATAACTTATACTTTTATTTAAATTTCGAATCTCTTCGCATACAGACCCAGAATGGTTTGTAGCTGCGGCATTGTTTGAGCTGTATAAAAGTCTGAAATAATTTTTGATAAATCTCGAAAGTCGAAAACGGTCAAGATTTTATTTATGACACACAATATTACTATAGATGTTGCCTGCAGTATAACATAAATTACACATTTTTAAATAATAAGCACAATGGTTAACGTTCTGTAAGATCGACTTTAAAATCTTGACTGCCGAAGCCACTCCCCACCGACGACACTCCCGAAGTTTAATTTATTGGGTTGGCGGGGGAAGTAGATCACTGTACCACTTCCTTTTCAATATTTCGGGAGGATTGCCAAACATGGGTTTGTTTAAATTTTCTGCGAGGACATTTGTTCAACCAGATACAAAGTTATGATGAAAATGGGGTGTTCGAGGCTGTATAATATCGGAGTTTCTGTTACCGTTTTAGTTTTTAGATGTGAATATGAAAACGTAAATTAGCTATTTAATGGCTTGGATTTCATTTGTGTTCGATTACTCGGAAGAACCCCAAACGTCCTAATAATTTAGCACGATTTCGTATACTATATTCAGCCGAGTAAATGTATTTGTTTTTAATGCGAGCAGCGTAAATTCAATATCTATTAATTTGTTTCCCCCGGTCGTCCGCAATGCAACATTTTGACGAAAGCTCACCGATTAGTCGTGGATATCGTAATCATAATACAAATATCATCGTTTGTGTTGTAAATCCGTTTCGAACCCAATTAGTTAGGTTGTAAGATAAGCTTTGGCGTTTTAGCCCGACCATTAAATTGAGTTGCTCGAAACCTTTGAACTCCAATTACATTTGATTCTAATTAAAAGCATTAGTGGTTTGTACAGCCACTATCCTCTCGAGGTCTCGGTGAAAAAATTCTCTGAACACGCGACACACGTACCCACATAATATAATATGTGTGTAGATAAAGCGAAATTTTTTTCTGAAATACGAACTAAAAATACGAGTCTGAAGAAGTTTTTTCGCCGGTTTCATATGACTCGGCGTTACAGCACTTCTGAGTATTTAGATCCGACGACATCGACGACAGTACAAACGATTACATCAATAATATCGTATTGTACATTATACATCGCTGTCAATATTTTCAAAACAACAGTATAATACTTTTATAGTTACAATTTATTTTAAACGCTATCGATTTTCATGACTTATAGTGTTTTCCGAACGCTTATAGGGGACAAAGATAGTGTGATTTATTTAATTGTCTATATAATGCGATGGAAAAATATTCACCGACTATACGGATTATATTGTAAAATTATCATAAAAGACAATAAGAGACACTGACTACACTACGCGAGTTAAATTTTATTTATCTTGGAGCCTATAGAAAATCTCGTTTGCGTTTTATGTTGTTACCGTTATTGTTATTATTACTATCATTCTTATTATTATTATTGTTATTATTTTCAAAGTCATCAGTCAGCCACTGAAGAAATCCTCAATTGAAAAGTATTCAAAAACAACCGAACCGTTTTGTCGGCGATCAGAAACTTCTACGGTTTATCGACAAAACATTTCCATTAGACCGTAACTATATTCGTACTAAATTAAATTTTTTGTTTTCAAATATTTGTTTTTGCATTTTTATATTTTTTTCAGTAGTAATCGGCTGTTTCGGTGTTTAAATTTCATGAAAAAGACTCTTAAAAAGTGATACAAGAATCGGATGATGTAACAGGTGATTGGTGAATCGATCTTGTAAATTATAAGCCAATCGACTTGGAAAAACATAACAATTAATTCTCACTTGATCGTGAGTACAGTAGTTTTCGATTGTTTTTCATACTTTACAAAGTCGAAAATTTACAAAAACACAAAGAACAACGTCTCCCCCGACGCTCGCGGTATAGTTGTAAAAACTAATCATCTATTGATAATATTAATTTAATAATAGCGATACATATTATAATATTATCGTGTACCTATACGGGCTATGTCCGTGATTCGACACTGATGCGGCGACTATGCCCTGGCAATAATAATAATAATGATTATTAATAAATTATATTACGTATGCGTTGCCGTTATGCATAACTTTAACTCGTGTTTGAACAAGTTATAATTTGCATGAATAATTTTTATAATGTTCTTAATGTTTGAATAATTTACGAACGGAATGAGTAAAAATAATTTTAAATACGAGTGCATAGTAAACACACACACACATACGTATATTATTATTGTTATTATATTGCCAAGAGTTTATAAGGAATAAGAGGTTGTGTACGGGTAAACTGCAGTTACACGCATACGCGTTCGCGTGTGGATTATGAACTCGACGAAACGCTGTAAAAAAAAAATATATTATATTCCATACTACTCGTTTATTTTTCGTTCGCGGGTATCGATGTGGCGCGCGCGGTCGAAAGTAATTAAAAATAAATAAATGCGTGTATCTGGCCGTCGCGTCGGAAGAGGAGACCACCGCCGGAGTCATTTTTAAGCCGTTAGACTTAATGAGTCTTATAATTCAATAACGTGAAAACAACGCATACCGACCGAAAATATATAAATCAGGATTTTGTTTTTTTTTTTTTTTTTTTTATTCATTCGCCCGACCGAATTGATAAATTTACATTTTAATCGAAACGACCGTTCATTCGATAATGATTAATAGAATAATTTAAATACACCTTGGATTGCCTATTGCGTTTCGTTTCGTTTTTATTTCGTTTTATTTTTTTTAATTTACAGTTAATAAGCACCTCTAAGATATCGAAAAACGTTCGGTTAATTAAAGGGGAAAAAAAACACGAATGACGTATTACAGAGAAGAACAAAAAAAAAAAATTAATTAAGTCTCACTCGCTTCCTGTTTACCTAACCTCTTACCGGGCACGGTAGCGTATTGGGTTTCTATACAAACGATAATAATATCATTAACTTCAAACACTGTGATAATACTTTCGGGTGTGGTGTACGTTCGTAAAAGAACTCAAATGATTTTAATATATTATTTTCAATCAAACCTTGGCCCGAAATCGTCGACACGCGTCATAAACGTATGAATAATATATTAGACATATTATATTATAATAATATTGTAGATTCGGTACAATGGGGATCGATTTCGGATTTCCCACGAATCGAGAAAAACCGACGAAACGTTACGAAAATCTGCCCAAAAATTACCTAACGCCGCCGGTTTTCGACCACAAATCTAGTTTCCGTCGTCGTCGTCTCCTTCGCCCGGAATCCTTTTTTCTATAACAATCGGCTCGTAGCATTTAAAAGACCAAAACTATTCACCAATATCGTTTCGCCCGTGCGACTTCGAGACCTACGTGCACTGCGCTTTTTTTCCGTCGAGTGACGTCGACCGATAAATCGCAATAATTATAATTGCAACAAACTGTAGTTGCAATCGTTCGTGAACGTGCGTACACATGCTGCGACGACCACCCTCGAGGTGGTTAGTAGGCTGCCGGTAAACCGATCGTGGACGAAAATATAAATCCGTAATGTTTGGCGGCCTACACGCTCGCCGAAAAACGGCGGACGAACAAAAAAAACAATATTCGGCTAACAGTTTTACCCCTCGCCCGATATCATAATATTATACGTCGCGCTCCCTTTTCTCGTGTGTCCTAGTTAGTTATCGGTGCCTTTTAGATTTTAAATGTGTGTGTTTACAAAGTAATAATTAAAACACGGTTTTCGTTTTTTCGTTTTTTTCCATCATTATTAATATTATTATTATTATTATTGTTATTGTTATGGGTTTTTTCGTGCCCCCCGAAACGCGTGTATACGCGACGCGTAAATACGTTGTTTACGAGATGTTCGCTACACGCAAATGCAAATCCCCGATTCAGACCTCGGGTCATTAACATAATAATATCCACGCGCGTTCGACACGAATAACCCGCGTAATCTTTCAATTTGTATTTACCCTAATTCGGAGTACGGCGCGTATCCCCGAGAATTACGAGAAGGGAAAATAAAAACGAAAGCGAAAAATCACACGCGGCAAAAAACACAAACGGAACACACACGGCGACGGACGGCGGCGTACGTAAAATAATATACTTACATATATAATTTGGGCGTGCCGTAAACAGTTGCGGCCACCTGTGCATAGATAATATTATAATATCGTGTACATTGCAAAATGCACCGGACGACAATACGAGAACGGGGTCGCGACTATTGCGGCACTTTACGTACGTACTAGATGACGCGCGGAGGCGTTTGATCGAATTCGGAACTCCGTTTTTCGCCGTCCGACAATATTATTCGACGCCTGTGTAATTTATCGGACACGTTGACGAAACGATTTCCACTAGTTCTTTGCGTATTCGCCGGCGAATAAACATCTGGCGGCGGCCCGACGATGAAGCGTGGTTCGTTTTTGCGGCGGAGCGGTAACCTCTTAAATAAACGGTGAGAAAAAACGCGAATTTTCTGTGCGGCATCTTATTCGACGGCGGCTCGATTCGGGGGTGACTTCGCGAAGGCGAAAGGGACGATCCTAATAATAGTATATTATATTACATCGTCGTTGGTAATTTTTGTTATATTTTGTAAAACGGATTCATAAAGGCCATTGTATTGATTAATCGTTATAAATAAATGAACATGTACCTAATACAAAATTATTTGTTTTTTTTTGTTTCTCGAAAGATTCACTATAAAACTAGAGCTGATGAGTAAACACCTCCCCTCTGCTACACGTAGGCGTATGAGTGGCTCCGAATTATACCGCTTCGGGTACAAACGCGCCGCGGCGGCGTAGCCGAACTGCAGTCGCTCGCAGGTACACATTTGACTAACTGCACTCGGGGGTTTCGAAAAGAACCGATAAATTACACGGAGTTTCTCATCTCCCACCCCCAACCCCCGGTCACCCGTATTCAATTCGATACGCACCTAATTCAGCCTCCCGCGGCACCGACGCCGCGCCGTGTTCGCGTTTCGCCCTCGGCAATTTTCGATTCATCTACCGCGCCAGAAACGTTGCGGCCGCGTTAAAAAAATAATAATGATAATAATGATAATGAAATAAAGGTAACAACTTGTTGTCGTTTTATGCCGTGCTCAGAGGCCCACTCGAACGAGACTATAATAATAATATAAAATACGAGACGGGGTAGTTAAAATAATAATAATAATAATAATAATAATCGTAATCATAATAATAGCGACCGAGTGGAGTCTTGACGATTCTTCATTACGCTGCAACAGCCACTGCGCAGCTTTCACTATATTATACTATACTATAGGTACCGCGCATTCTTTTGTAAATGAAAATTTTAATTAAAACTCCCAGAGATCAGTGTTCGAGGTCGACCGGATCAACTAACACCTTTAATACGCGCCCGTACACACACACACACACACACACACACACACACACACACCTGTTATTTATATTTATGATATAATATTTATTTATCTCTCAGCCATCATTATCTCGGCCGTACCGACTACCGTTTTTCTTTTTCGTGCGCGAAAAACGGGATAACACGCGAGGTACCTACGTATATATCTATATTAATGCGAATCAAAATTAATTAGATTTCCATGCGATGGCATTTTAATCGATTCTTATAACATCGCGCGTCCTTTTCGAAAACGGCTACCTTGTCACGTGTGTTATAATTGTTATGATACGTGTGTGTTTGAAATCGATTCTCGTACGACGACATGACGTACTGAACGATCGCCGAAGTAAACAAGTAGGCGCAATAATGCTCAATGGTTTTACGCGAACACGCGTGAAAATATAATTATCTCATTAGATAACTCCTCGAAAGACAGATTTTTGTTTCCGACTATTTTTTTTTTCTCAAGAAACCGCATACTGTTTTACTTTCTACACGATAGTGTCAGTAATATTGTGAATTTCCTTTCCGTCTTTTTTCGTTTTTTCGTTTTCTGTAGGTAGGTGTTTTCTTAGGCGCAAAAGAGTCTATTAAATGTGTTTGCTGACATTTCGAATATTCGTCAAAACATTGCTAACGCGATCGAGTAAACTCGAGCGCAAGTCGTAAAAGCGTATAGACTATAAGAATTTCAGCTATCTTGTTTCAAACAAACGCGGTAAATAAACCTCAACAAAAATCAAACTCGATTTATTAAGCGACTAATGTCAAAGATATATAAATGACGGAATAAATTAATAATTATCGTTCACGAGATTAATCATTCATGACGGTTAATCTTATGTCGGTCACAATTCATATCTACTTCGATTTACGGTCGACTGTCATCTCAAACAAACGGTCTCGTCGATTTTATAGTAAATAAAAAAGCGAGAAATCGTATTCTTCAATATAAAAAACAATATTTTCCTCGTGTTTCCGCTCTACAGATAAAACTGTAGTTAGACGTGTGCCCGCGTGACTGACTGTTATATATTATTCAAAATATCAAAACCGTTTTGTTCTTCGTATTATCATATTATTACGACCTGCAGTAGATGTACGTACGAATAGCGTGCGCGATGCAATGCGATGAAAATAATATACATAATATTATTATGTATTATGTACGTTGTTAGCAATCTGTTCGGATCTGAATTTGTTTCGAACTCCTTTTTTTAAAGATAACTTAATTATTAAAAATTACGATAGTTTCCAACTAGTATATAATAAGTAATAACAAAGAAATGTTATTTAACAGAGAAGTTTAAAATAATCTCAAAGAAAAATATTTACGTTTTATCGTTGCTTAAAACAAACAGAAAAAAAAAAAAAAATCCACGCGTATAGAGTTACTCGTGTACCGACTAATGATTTAATTGGAATTATTCGTAAAGGAGAGAAAAAAAAAAGATACCTAGCCGAGATCATTATATAGTTAATATTATGCTAATCGCTGTATTAATATAAACGATGTAGGTATACTGTTTGCCGTCGAGAGAACGCAAACTTTATAACGCGTACGTGCGCGTATTAAAAAAAAAAAAAAAACTTTTTTCTACGTACTTACGTGTACGGCGTGTAATATTATGCAAATCGAGGCGGGACTCGTGATAAATTAATCACGGAAAAAGTCGTGAACATGATTTTGTTTTTTCCCCTCAAACTATTCGAATGGATAATAGATTAGTAGGGTAGATAATTAACGGAGGGGAGGGAAAAAAAAACGATTAATAACATACTTATTATAGATGGTTTATGTATGAAAATAATATGACCGGCGGCGGATGGAAATATAATATATTTTCCAGAGTATACATTTTAATATCGCGTGCGATTACGATAACAGATACACAGACCACCTACTACAGCGGGTACACGAGGTTGTGAATTTGAAATATTTCACTCGAAATAATTGATATATACAACTGATAATTCAACTATCGATCAATGCAGTTATGAAGAATATAATATGTGAGTGTCTCTAACTATACGAATAGCAAATGACTACCGTTGACGATAAATTATTTTTGATGGCTCCGAAACGTTTATGATTATTGCCTATTATCGATTATTGGATCTTATGAAATTTCGTATATACGAGTGTGCGTGCATTGCAGTATTTGCACGTTAGATCCCCTCTCGCTCTAAGCCAGTGGTCTCAAACATGTGGCCCGCGTACCCTTTCCAAGTGGCCCGCAATAAAAATTAATTTTTCTAATTTTTTTTTGAAGTTAATGTTCATCATATTTTTTCAACGATAATTTTGTAGTAATAATAAGTAAATATAAACAACTACTTTGTTTATATTTTTATGAATATTTTTGCAATTATAATAAAAGTAATTTCATTATACATATTAAGTCATTTAGATAAATGCATTTTGGACGACGTATGTTTGCCTTCGTTTTGTCTTCAGTTTTTAGTGTATAAGTAAAAAGAGGACTCTTAGAATTCGGCTCGCGAACATTTTCGAAAAAATATATGGCCCGTAAATGATTTGAGTTTGAGATCACTTTGTAATCGCACGGTTTTACTGTATATTTTTTTTATTTTTGACTCGTATTTATTGTACGCGTAAATGAAACATTTCGCGGAATGATGCGGCGAAACACATTTCACGACATTTTAAAACCCCTCACGATACGATGACGTGTTATTGTAACATGTGCGTTGTATTAAACGCACAGGAAGTCGACGTAAATAATTAAATCAAACGACCGAATTCGGAGATAGGACTTGATGATATTACACAATGACAGCAGCCGCGAGCTGTGTTCGCGTTAAACGTCGTCGTCAACGGTACCTGTACGAGCTAAAGGTCGGGGAAAACGCAAGGTGATTGCGAGGATGTAGACTCGTAGACTCTGACGGGGTATGCGGAATCGCGCGCGGTTTCGTGCGATAAATATTGGTTTATAATACGCGCGTGTAAATACAGACATATAATTCAATATCCGTGTGCCGTAGGTATACCTCTCGAACGACTCGAGCCTCTGGAACACGTGTGTGGGCATCCGACGTAGCGGCTGTAGCGAATGCGTTGAAATTTACCACACGATAGGTATTTAGATCTGTTGTTTTTCCGAGCGAATCAAAGTGCGAACGATGTGTGTTTTGAGCGTTTTCGGTTTTTCGAACGATTCTGAATTTTTCCTGCTCGTGACCTCGATTTCGACCCGGGACGACTCGGTCGAATCGCCGACCGACCTCGGGAGTCGTTTTTATATTATTGAAAACATCGTGTCTGTGAATTCGAGAGAGATCGTTTTTTTTATATAATTTCTCAAAACTTTGAAAATGACGAAAAATGACGTGAAAAAAAAAGACGGAAAAATCTACAGCGTACCAGTTTGCGATAAAATACTCGTTTTTTTTCTTTCTAAACTATTTAAATTCTTAACGAAAAAAATGCTAATCTAAAATTTGCTTCAAAAATTAACTGCCAAGAAACTTATTTTTTCGTTCAAGTCACCGTGTATTTTCGCGTCCGCGTGCTCGCTGTAAATAACACGTTTTTACTAAATAATAAAAACAACCTTTTAATTTTATGGACGCTAGCAGCTGGGCTACAAAACGAGCCAACGGTAATTCTTCCGCTGGAAAGTTATCGTATTTGAACGAATCGTCTATTCACGCGGAGAATACTGTTATTGTTCGCCGTAGAGTTCCGACGTGGATTCAGAATATTTCGTTTATCCCTCCTCGGAGAGTCGGCCGATTTTCTAAAAATGTTGGCAATTCGGACCTTTTAGATACGAAATTCTCATTTTACTAATACGCGTTGTGATTAAATGCAGCGTGTTTTCGCGACAAATCCAACCACGAAATACGCGTGTCTTTTTTCGTCCGACGAGCTCGTCTGTTCGTTCAACGCGACTAAGTGAATCGAGTGAACTACTCGACATTCCGACGATAAACGATGAATTTTTATTTACTTTCCTGTTTCCGTAATGGAATCGCATTTTAAGTCACACGTCCTTCGTCGTGCGCGACGTATATCGTAGTAGTCACGGTGCATTTTCTCGCGGCCAATACTTCGTTCGTCCCGGGTGATAAATCGCAAAACACCGAATTCGCATTGTGTACGCGTGTAACGCCGAAAAGGCCGTGTCGCAATTAAAACGATAACAATGCAACGTAGTGATTTCCGTACGATTTATTCGGTGCGCAATAAGCCCGCGGTAAGCCGGAAAAATCTGTCGGCCTTTTGAGAGGGATGGGTAGATATTCGAACGGGCCGCCGCCGCCGTCGGGGCATCGGTCCCTCGTCACGGCGGGCTTATAGTTTTTGGGTTTTACGTGACAAGACGATTTTTCCAAACGACTTGCGACGACGCGCATATTAATATCCCATGTTAAAACGTGTACGCGATATTATTACACGCTCCGCTGTGCAAATCGGCCGAACATAATGCGTTTTAAATTTTCGATCGTGGACGGGGGGGGGGGGGGGCAGCACAGTGCATCGCGGTCAGCCCTTCGGAGACCTTTGGCTAACCAGAAAACGTCGTCGCAGTCCAGTGTAATAAAAACGACTCCCCCGTGCGCTTCGCGGTTAGCGTCTCCCTCTCTCCCGCTCTCTTTCTATATCTCTTTCGGTCCACCGCAGCCCCTATAATACGCCGAGAGCACGGCCGGTCGGTCATTATTTCGAATGCGAAAGTTTAATCCGAATTTTCTGAAACGTTTACCCGTCCGCGGAGCGGTTCGCCCAGCTCGCGGCCGCAATAAAATTCAAAAGCCGTAATGGCGTGTTAGATTAAACGTATTAAAAAACGCACGGTCGCCGTGGGTTTTAAAAGCAGGCAACGGACGCGTCGTATAATTATTGTATTATCATATGTAGAGCTAGGATTTTGGTGACGTTTGCATTTTTTTTCTTTAAGTGCTATACAATTCTAACCAAAAACTAAATTTCTTTCGTGATATAACAATGTAGAATATGTAATTTTTATTTTGCATTTTTTGCATTTTTTGTGTTAAATGCATTTTATTGCGTTATTAAGGTCATTTTTACGTAATATTACAAATATTACAAATATTACGTTCATTTTGTGTATTTTAACTAATTTTTGTTTATTTTAAGCATTTTTAAGTTCATTTTTTAGAGTTTTTAGGTCATTTTTGCATTTTTTTTAGTCCATTTTTGTGTATTTTTTAGGTCATTAAAATTCTAGCTCTAATCATATGGTTATTCGAATGTCCGCGCACACGCGGCTGGCGCGAACCGCGAAAAGCTTCGAGAACGCTGACAATGATAACCACTGCGCGAAAGCGCACCGCGTTGTCGGCGTTCGTCGCGGAAAGGGAAACGTGACGTGATGGTCCGCGAGGTCTGAAATTTTCTTTCCTGCGCGCTTCGTTTTGGATAAAAGTTCGTTGCTAGTGACGCGCTCGGCTTAAGACGGACCCCGTACCTCCAACACGAGATTAAAATAGAATATTCTGGACACTTTGAAAATGTTTTTTCGTTAGAAGTTAGAACGAATTCTATTCTGGAAAAATAATTTCCACCTTTTCTAAACGATTGGATACTCGAACTAACGAATTTATAATAATAATATAAAAACAAAATTGGAAATCTATAATATACTTACGCGCCGTCGAATTTCGTAGTGTAAATTCGTAGCACTTTTTGAACTCCGCCCACCACAAAGCGTGTCGTATTTAGTTGACCCTGCTGCTCCAGTCGCAATTTAGACGTCATTTATTTTTGCCCGCGTTCAGCTCGAGTGATTTCATCAACGTTAGTTTCGTTAAATTCTACATCTCGTCGACTAAATGTCGGTAAATATACGTCTCACACAACAGACTAGCACACTATCATAATGTGTGCACGTTCGCCTGAATTTAAATTATTTAGCGCGCAGCCGTTTTAATGGTATAGACAAACGTGCAACGTCCTCTCCACTCGTGTTGTTAAATGTTGACCTACCCAAACGACGGGCCATAAAAAGCATTAATTATTATTTCAACTATATATATTATTATAATAGGGAAAATAATATTCGTTATTCGATTACATCCATAATCGTTAGATATTTTATCTCAGTCATTATTCTGATAATTATAATCGTTTTGGCGGACTACTGCTATGCGTTCCTCTGGGCCGTATAATAATAATAATTATTACAATAATAATAAAAATATGATCGAGTAAATATTCTGCGAACCCGGCCGTTTTTACGTTCGAAATAATCAACGCCCGCGGAGGAATTAATGACGGCGGCGACGATAAAACCGTAAAAATGTTATCAATATAATATTTTATAGCAATAATCCGTCAAAGTTATTTCGTTGGGCTTATGTAGTTATGAAAACACGACGACTGTTCTTGGGGGAGACGGGCGTGGAACAGACTGTCGTCTGAAATCACAACTGAATCAGATTGAAAACTACGTACGATAAACACGTAATTTCGATTGCTACACACGCGTTGGGAAATTACATGCACTGGAGGAATTCATAAAGAAAACAGAATTATGACGACCACGAAAGTGATAAAAAAAAAAAAAACAATTTGTACAGTATTTGTCTAAAACGTCTGTGGTTGTTTTTTTTTTTCTTAAACTCGATTATATTAAAGAAATGATTTACGAATGTTTTAAATTATTAGACTTTTTTCATTTTTTTTTTCTTTTTCGTTGAAAAACAAAATGTAGACGAAGGGAAATATTAAGATATGTATCAAACTTGATGAAAAAGTGAATTGTTATTTTAATTTCTATACAATTAATTAATTAACCGTAAAAATACTTGATTAAAATCATAATTAGTTTATACGACGACGGTGAGAATCTTATCATCGACAAATATTTGTTTAGGTTAATTAATAAATAACCACGATTACGTGTCGGTTCTTACAGTGTTGTTTATATATATTTATATATATTTACGAGTTACTTTTGGTATTTGAGGACTTAGCAGAACAAAGTCGAATTATCTCTTGGAACAGTCTGAAAAAAAAATTGTCAAACGAGTTGAAGGTCTTTTGCTAAACCTACGCTGTGCGGAACGTTTAAAAAATAATCGTATAAGACGAACAGAGTTCCAACTTCTTCGAGTTATGTTCTAACAACACCCGACCATTGTCAATCATATATTTTCTATAATAGTTATTGGTACGGAATGAAACGAGGCCCGGCCAATGTGACGAACCGTTCGGCGACGACAATCGATTTTTATTTATTTTGTGACCCAATTAAAAATCGTAACACACGATCAAAACGAACGAATCGCTTTACACCAAAACTAATACATTTCGGCACACATTAATCATTTGAAATCGATATAAATTTATTAATTATACATAAACTGTAAATAAAATAATTTTCAGACAAATGGACAAAATATTGAAACGACCCGTGCACATTTTCAGTGTAGATAAAAAGGTTATTTAACCGCGGTTATTTTGCATTTTCCGGACCTCCGTTTCAACATAGGGATGTAAGTGAAAACTTTTTGACGCACACGTCATGCAGTCACGTACGTCAAAGATACTATATGAGAACGGTATACCGAATTTACCTCGTTCGAAAATCACAACTAAATCCGAGTTCACTGTAAATACACACGTTAACGGTAGAGTACAATATATCGTGAACTGAGGAAAATAGAACGTTTTTCATCGACCGTTTTAAACTGTCAGGACTCGCCGCAATAGTAAGCCAATGTGACGCGACGAGAGACCAGTAAGTCTGCGTTTAACACGGACCGACATCTTTCGCGCGAATTCTGGACATCTACGTATGTCGTAACGTTATAGTTTACAATTATTTACACTGTACTAAATCATTTCGCATGCGGCTGGGGAGCACTTTGAGCATCAGCAACGATCTCCGCCGTTGACGTTCCGGTTTGAACGTTCGAAAAACGCGTGCGGATTTCGTCGAGCAGACTTGACGCCGGATTACTATACGTCCGTCGGCTGTTAATATTTCGCCGGTTATGATATTATTATCACTGTGAACACGGGCGAAAATCACTTATTGCGCTTGCGCCGACGTCGTCGTCGGTAAGCCGATTCGCGACGCGGCGAAGAGTACGGGATCGTCGATATTATGACAATAGTGATATACGTCGATTCGAAAACGACTTGGCGCCGCACGCGCGTATTAAACAGGAGGCGCTCGGATTGTTTCGTTATCGGCGTAGCGTTTTCGTATTATCGTAATAACGTTTTATGAAACGCGCGCGAGGGGACGGGGAAAATATTTTATTTAAACGACACTATAATATACGTATATACTCCGGCACTATTAGCGCGCCGGAGGAGAAAGCGCCGCCGCCGTGGCCGCGGGCCCGTCGACTGTAAACATTTTCTTATTATTATTTCCCCGAGGACTCGCGCGACGGGGGCGGCTCGTCGTCGCGAACGAAATCCGATCCTTCGCCGCCGCCGCCCCCAGGACGACCGCGTGCTCGCTGAACGGTCGCGCGTCGTAAATCGCGGCGGCGTTTTTACGAGCCCCGGGGATCGTCGCGACTGCAGTAGTCACAGACTCACACGTCGAGACGAGAATAAAACCTTTTTAAGCGCCGCGATAAAGCGGCGACAAAAGGCGAGGGGAGTCCGATTAGATTGCACACGGTTTTTACATAATGCGCCGTATCAACGCGCGCCATAACGCATCGCGCGCGCTCGAGCTGTTGCGACGACGACGCGCTGAAACTGCTAAAAGTCGAGCGGCGTGTTTTTTTTTTTTCCGCTTTTTTTTTTTATGCCGAGAAAATATCGAAAGATATTCTTCTCCTCGCGCGCGCGAGGCGCGCGCTCGGTTTAAAACCCTCCGGAGAAAACGCCCGGCCGGGGAGGGGTAGTTTCGAAAGAAGAGGGTGCGAGCCATAAAAGACGGATGACAGCCGTTGTCTCGGGAAATTAACGGCCATCAATCATCGCGCGCAGGACGCGCATAATAAATATATATATACGTACATATTGTAACTGTAAGTGATGCCGGTTTGCGCCCCTCATGTGCAACTTTTGCCCGAGGAATTGACGCCGCGGCACGACGACAGCGATGTTCTCGGCGTACGCGCCGTTATGCGTAAATTATTATTGATATTCTAGCTTAGAAATCACAATGCCCGTCCCGTCGTCGACCCGCCCGCGCGGAAGTAAGAGTATACCGATCATACGCTACGAAACAGGAATATTAACGCGGAATCGTATTACGGTGAAAATAACAACAACAATAATATTTTCATCGCGTGGAATTCAGCGAACGAGCGCGTACGTACGGCTGGTGGCGAAAAGTGCAGCGGTTTAGTAACAATATAACAATATTAATGTTTACGAGTAGTCGAGGCGCGCGAGAGCGACTTGAAAAACGTGAAAATACAAATTTAATCGTTTAGACACAAATCAAACGATTGATAAACCCGAGTACAATATTATTCAACTATTAGTGGCGCTCGATAAACGCCACTGCAGTAGTTGTGGTGTTAGCAGTTTCCACGTTGGAAGTTCGGTGATAAAAAAAAATAAATAAACAATTACTTCCCAAATCGGGTAAACCTATTTCTATTTTATCATTTTATTCTGTTAAAATTGCGTGGTCGTTTCAGCTTTAAGTCATCGAGAACAGGTATTATTCACATCGAAAATTAATTTTTGATCATTTTTTTTCTTTTTTTTTTAATATCTTAATTTTTTACTAGAAATTTTTCAACTAAAATAAGTCACTTTCCCTAAAAAAAAAAAATATCTTATTAAACTACATGACTAACTATATACCACCGCCGCGGAACATAGTATAGGTACTTTAATATAATAAGATATCATGATAACGTTGTAGATGAAAGAATCATTATAGTTTTTTTATTTTTACAAAATATAATCAGCATGAAAATGTAGTCATTTTTTTTTTCGTATAATTAAAGTTGTTTTTATATATTAGATATGACTATAGGTAGTGGATTTAAATGTAAATTCAATTTTTTCTATGAGTTTTATATTATAATACTTTTCGAGCACTCGAATCGTATTACATACGTATTATTATAGCTAGATTGAATAAAATTGAAATTTTATCGCGCATTTTTGAAATTTCCTTTTATTTTTAATGGAATATTGTAATTTTAATAAATTAACTGTTCAGTACATTAAACGTCTCGTTTTCATTGTAAATATTCTAACCGATTGATTTACTCTAACGAAATACAAATAATTACCTTTTCGGTTTTTCGATCGTATTGATCTATTTAAAAGAAAAAAAAATCACCGGATCACTGCTTTCTCTTGTCATCTACTCGCCTCGTGTTTACTCCTATGATTGGCATTTTTTCTTTGCTGCGCATAAAATTATATAAAATTCACATGTATTAGGCATAGGTATTATTATTTTATTTATTTATAATAATATATTATAACTATAATAAGTCTAAAGATTATGATAAAACATGATTAAATTAAACCATAATTAGATAAACACTCAACGAATTTCTTAGGTTTGTTTGTGATAATAAAGTAATATAATGAAATAATTTATAAGATTTTTTTTTTTTTCAAACTATTTTGTCCGAGTAATCGTATTCATACACAAAATATTAAAACATTACTATGTTAATTTTTTCTGTTTATTTTTCGGGCCAGGCACCAGCAGCAGGCCGTTCACAACAAACAGCGCCGGGATTTTTCCCGGTATCCCGGCCGGCTATAATAATAATTTAATCGGCACAGTAAACTTAATTTCCTAGTGATACTTGGAAGAACGATTTAAAAATTCAACATAAAACGTAGGATTTACACAAACGTTATTTTAAAATTCGTTCAAAAAGCGTTTACAATTTACTGCGGCGCATTATTATGGATAGTTTTTAATTTCATCGGTTCCGTTTGGATTTTAATTATTAAAATTTTTCGCTTTTTTAGTCGACGTCATTTTATCGGTTTTTTCCACCGATTTCTGTGTTTTCGACTAACGATTCTCTCCGATACAAAACGAGTAGGATTACTAGTCGTAATACGTTGGGGTCACACTTGCGCGTTAATTTTGGTTAAAAAAAAAAAAATTAAAAAACAACGACAAATCACCACATCGTACACTAGCCAATAAATTCAAATATGATATTTTCGACTCGGGTTCGAAATCCAGACCGACGCGCGACGTTGAAAAATGTTATTCTGGTTTCACGAGTCAAATATTAATCTTGATAAATCGTTTCCGGACGGGGGCAAATTTAAAGATCATATTATACGCTATATATTATTACTCCATAACGCTCGCATATATAAATAATATACCGAGCAGTATAATATGTTATTTTAGAGAAAAAAAAAAAACAACTAACAGCGTTATCCGCGCCGTCGTCGTTAATGAAAACCGAATATACGGGCTTCGTTGCGCCCCGTCACGTGTGTTCGTTTATTTTTTCAATCGGATCCTCGCCGCCGTATACGCACGGGAGGGGGGGGGAGTGGTGTTTATTCTCTAATTTCCAGGAAGCGTTGGAATATTAATATCGCCCGAGTTGCGGGGCTTATGTAAGCTAATCCATGCACGAAACGGCGCGTATACGTCGCCCATAAATCGTGTCAGTGGACTCCGGCGCTCTCGTTTCGCGACGTCTCAGACAAACACCGCGAGCATGATTGCAATAATAATAATAATAATAATAATATATTTTTCCACCTGCTCCGGAAAAATGATATTTTATTTTCTAGACAAACGCGACGACGACGACGTAAAAAAAATGTTTCACAACGCGCGTTCAAATTGGCCGACACTTAAGTGTAACGCGGCGATATGCAATATAATAGGTATCGTAGCAGATAATATACGGACTCGGCTGGCCGGAAAATATGATATTTTCAATTCGTTTGTGCGACGCTAAATCCCGCTGGCCGCCAGCCAGCGACTCTGTCTGAACGCGACAACGGTGTGGTAATGTGGGGTTTGTCAAACCCGTCGCCGGCGGCGGTGGGCCAGAATGTGAAATAACGAAACGACAATAATATTATACCTGACCGTTCGAATTTATCGAACAGCTAATTTCATTGTTCTCTCCATACACAATGTTCGCCCGAAACTCATTTAAAACGTAAACAATTTCCACTGCTCGCTATCCGCTATATCATACGCGACGGTATCGCCGTCTTCAGTGAAAAATCCGAGAGCGCTTGTTAATTAGTTTGAGTTTCGTTCTCTTCAAAGACACGTGCCAAAAGCGAAATTTCGCATCTGGTAAAAGTGTGTTCGGCTTGTAAAATTATGAGATTTTCTCCGATAATATAATATTATTATCAACAGGTGTGACGATACGAGAACGTGGTCGAGTGGATATTTCGTGATATTTCTTTGTGGCGACTTTCGCGTAATGTACACGCGTTCCTTGTGTCGTGTTAAATATTTATCTCTCGGTTCCTTGCACTTTCTTCTGATAGTCGCCGTCCCATGGGACGTAATACCGATTCAATAATTATCTACCCGCGAATCAATGGTCTGCGGACTCTACTCGGCATGCGAAACCACGAATAAAAGTTTACAAATCAATTTACTCGGTACTTGGAATGTTCGTCAAAAACGTCTGAAAATATATTACTTCGTTTATATTCGTTTACTTTTATCGTCGTTTTTTTTCTTCTTCTTCTTTTCCCTGTATCGTGTTCTGACTCATTGTGTTTGACGTATACTTGTGAAACGTACATTAAATACGCAGCCGTACGTACAGGACAGAGAGTTTTCAGAATTTCCAGCCAAGTGCAATCGCACTTAAATTCTTATTTCGTTCTATTCGCGTGCAAACTTTTTCTTTCCCATTTCGTTTCATAAACTTTCTTCAATTTACCGACAAGCAGCAGTTGCCACGTCGTTTTTCTCCCCTTATTTTCTTAAAAATTTTCGATGTCTTTTTTATTTTAACTAGAAAAAAAAAACGAAAAAAAATTTGCGCAACTGGTACATTTAATAAATAACAATATATGAATATTTTTCACTTGTAATATTATCTTTCGAGAACAAAGATTTTTCAATTTCATTATATTATCTTATATCACAGCGCTGTCGTTCTACGGTTTTACCCAGTCCGGGATTCCAATTTCCCATTGAAACTTCATTCGTTTTGCAGCTCAGTACCTACGCGTAATATCTTAACGGTGTCCCGAGGAGATCCGACAAATCGAGTACTCGAGTTCTATTCTATATTAAAAAGTTTTTTTTGGTTTTTTAATAACTCTTGCGCCATAAAAATATAATTTTTTTAATGCATTTTAATTAGGTAAAAAGTAATAATTGAAATGAGAATGTGAAATTATTTTCTATTTAAATAACAATATTAAATAACTATGAACAAAAAAATAAAAAAATTATCAACATTGCCATTTTGTAAATACAACTGGTTAAACAAATGTTAGTGTTTTAAACTTTTAATTGGACAAGTCGGTGACTTTCAAACTATTTTTTATTAATATATATTTCTCTTGGTATTAAACTATTAAATGTTAGTCATGTTCAATGGCCTGTGGCTGCCGCCATTGTATAAAATTAAAATTTTCGTTAGTTTCTAAAAGTTGTCGGAATCCAAGGACGAACAGACGAATTAAATGTTCCAGACTCTACATTTTTTTTTACCGAAAATAAAATTATAAAAGTAGCTCGTTCGGGATTTGAAATTTTTTTAAGTCGAATAAAAATATACAATCGAATAACGCACGCACCGCGACGCAGAGTTCAAGTATTTTTTACAAAAAAAAAAACCATGCGAAACACAAGAGTTATGTTATTTTTTTGTAAATCTCTGTTGGACATCTTACATTATTATGAATGTATATACGTATATAAACCACAGTTATTGTACACTTTAAAAACGTTATAAAATATCAAACACGAATTATTTATTCGACCGTATATAACGCGTTGTTATCATCGCCGTCTATCGGTAAACAAATATAATATAGGAATAGGAAAAACAAATGGAAATCAATTTGCATAAAACGTCATATTTTTTTTTCCCCCTCTAACGGCGCGTCCGATTACCGCAGGATAACGCGATGACGGCGTCTCCGGGCCGGAAGTCACTGACGTAGAATCCGTTTGAAAACAATAATAACGATATTATAATAACGACGCCGCCGCCGCGGTTTCGATCGCTCACATAACGGGCAACGCGACTGACGGCCTAAATATAGGCACACTTGATATTATAATAATATTATTGTGTCGATTATGATATTATTTTTTATTATACACGCCGTTACGACGCGTCCCTATAGTGCATCTGACCGCGTAATTCCGTTGCATATAACGGTGGCACGGCGGTGCTGGATGGCGACGAGTGACGGGAAGAAAAAAGAAACCGAACGGATAAAATATAACATAAACAAACGACCGTCTATTGCTATTATCCCCGAGCACACTCTGTCGGCGGATGAACTCCCGCGTACTGAACTCAAATCCTATGAAAGCGATACAAACATTTCGAAAAAAGCACGGCGCGTAGGGGTGTTCCTACACATAGTTAGATCTTAGAACCAAACGAATCAAAACATTTTATTTTAACCCGAGATCACTCGGGTGTCAGATTTTTTCTTACAATTTACTGATTTCGTTGAAAAACGATTTCCATTTATATTTATCGCATTATAAACTAGATTTGTTGCACCCACTTCATTACACACCCACCGCGAAAATACTGTACTTTTTACTAGTATTTTAAGTTTTAATTTATCGCTGCTAATTATAATAATTACAAACAAATATACAGTGTTTTTATAATTGTTAATCATAACAGATCGATTCAATAAGGGTGTAAAATTAAACTTCGATTACTTCTAACCTGTTAAAGTCATACTTGTTATTATTTTACAAAACATATTCAATTTGATACGGGATAAATGAACAAATTTAGTTTTTAGTTGCACTCTTCGCCTTTATGAATTTAATTTTATCGACAATAATTATATTCGTAAAAAAAAAGTCAATATAATTTTTTCGAGACAATTGTTTTCTTAAACTTTAAGTATTCAGTGTGCTTATTGCACGATGTATTTTATCAATGTTGGAGATTTTTTCGAAAACCAACACAATAAATCAGAACAATGCAGCACGTTGTAAAATACCAATTGAAAGTACATTTTTAATAATAGATTGCTAAAAACGAAAATTATTTAATTATTGCGTGTCGTTATTAGTTTAACTTATTTGACGAAACATCTGCTTGAAAACGGATTCGGTCCCGTCAAAATCAGGACACCTGGTAAAGACTACGGAATAATATGTATAATCGTTGTTCACGATCCGTGCCAGCTCGGACCTTTTTCCTCATCATGATACGTTTCAGATGAATTCGGAGCTCGTCGATTTCGATTCGAAAACAACGTCATTACGATTCGTGACGAAAAGAAATTAAATAAAAAAAAGGACGACGCTCGCGAATAGAGGAACGCTCGGCTGTGCCCGAGCCTCGCTGTAACGAAACACGTCGTCGTTATACGTGGTGAATCGAAAATCGCGATCGCGTTTTAACGGGGAAATCCGGCGGCGGCGGCGGCGGTGCGGTTCGCGTCATGTCCGCGTTATTATTATTACCGACAGTGCGACGTCGTCGTCGCTAACGAGGAGGAAACGTCGGACCACGAAAACGTTACGATAAAAAATATCACGCGACCTACGCCGTCGCGCGTCGGCTTGTGTTGTCATTTCTGGCCCGCGGTTGAAGTCTCCGCCAGCCGAGCGACTCGCCCCCTCGCGTTCCATATCGTACGGCCGACACGGCCGGGCTGCGGTCGACCGTCGTCGTCGCCGCGCCACACTGTTTACCGTCTGCGGGTGCGTTCACGATAATAATAATTACCCGCGCCGCCACCGGATCTCCCGGCGTTTTGTTATTTACACGGCACGGTTTTATAGTCCGTCGTTTTTTTTTTTTTTTTTTGGTACGTGTCGAGAACGATCAACGGAGACACGACCACAATGGGCGCACATTATTATAATACTACTGCGGCACCACAGCCGTGCGTATTATATTGTACGCGAGCAGCGCTTAGTGAATCGTTACCGCGGCGGCGGCGTACACAATAATATAATAGTGTGGCGGGTGTACGAGGAAAAAAAAAAATAAACAAATAATAAAAAAATAAAATAAAACCGACGACAAATATCTACACGACGAGACGGGAGGAAATCGTCCGTGAAAACAAACACACAGATATTATTAGGCGATGGCTATTATACCTACGCGTCGTCTTTTATATAATATCATCTCGTCCGTCGCTCGGCGAACGCGCGCGCGCGCGCGCGAGCAGTCATTCAATTCTTTTCTGGAGACGAGGAAGCGTTTATCGCCTCGTAGTCCGCCTAATTGTTAGCAGCGCGACGGCGGCGGCGGCCGTGGCGGCTGTGTGTTGTACGTCGGTCGTAGGAACTCATTTTTTTTATTTCCGAGCCATACACAATGGGTACAGTGTGCGCGCCGTCTAGAAAAGAGGGGCGGCAAAACAACACCGTATCGTCGTAATAGGACTCGGAGTCTCGGACGGGTTTTGTTTTTTTTTTTTATTTTTCTTCTTTCTTTCGTTTCCATTTTATTTTTTTTTATTTTTTCTACTTATTCGTCGCGCAGCGTACGCCGTCAGACCGCGGAGGCCAACGGCCGGCGAGCGCGCGCGCACAGTGCTACTCAAACACGCGCCGATCCGATGCGTAATGGTTTTCATGATAAAAATATATCCTTATTCACGCGCATAGTGTATAATTTATATTATTTTAATAAACCTAGGAGCTACTAGGACAACTCCTACCCGCGGTTTCTCCAATAGTCCCATTCGCCGTTTGTTCCGTCTGTTTTTCTTATTTTATAAACAATTATTCTTCTACCAGTCCGGGGTTTTTTTTATTGAAGTCTTCATACCGCTCTTTTAGCCAAATATTAAGTTCCTATTTCCTATACGTCTTTACGATGTCTCGAGTGTTGTGTGACTAAAAATATACTGTAAGAATAGTGTGAATAAAAACACGCCGATTACGGCAAATGTCTATTTGAGCCGTTGACTACCTTCGTTCGAATTTCGACTTGAGTTTCTCTTATACCTTTGGAATACACAATGCGATTACGGACAGTAGAAACGCGTTACGGTGAAAATTAGAAATTGTGATCGTTTAGAAACTACGGTTATACTGTCGCCGCACATCGTCGCGCTCCACTACAACACGACTACAGATAAAACATTGTTTTTCCTCGAGCGCATTGAACACGCACTTCGCTTCTCGCTGTAAACGCTAAATCGGTCTCGCAAGAACGGACCGTCCGAATGTATATAACATACAGGTACGCGATTGTATCGATATAAGTGCTTACAGGGTGTCTCTCAGCTAGAGGTCTGTCTTTGCTACAGTTTTCCGCGTCGAGAGACAACCAAACGCTGTTTCTCTTTCAATAACTCGAACCTATATACTCGGGCTACGTTTGTCGATTTTCAACGAAAACAAATACGAATGTTTGCGAAAAAATACCATATAATTTCGTTTCGTTATTTTCCGGGTGGAACTCAAAGACAATCTTTTTTTTTATATTTATATCAGGGACTGGAACCTTTACGATTTTAAGGGTTCTGGTTTCGGTTCCGGTTCTTTAATATTTAAAATCTCGGTTCCGGTTTGGGTTTCGGTACTTAAAAATACAAAATTAGGGTTTCGGTTCCGGTTCCGGTTTCGGTTAATAAGGGTTTTAACCGGTTCAAATTTTTTTTTGATAACATGGAAAAAAGTATATAACATGCATTTTAATTTAAAATATCACACATTCTTATTAAAAAATCAAAATATCTGGTAAAAATTATACTTAGAAATTAGAACACGAGACAAATAATTTTGTTTTGTAAATATTTACAAATTTGAACGTCATTCATTATTATGTATGTTTTTATATTGTTGTAATTGTTAAAATCGGTTTTTCGTTGTACAGTTATAGAATTCTTAACCTTCTAGCGGTCGCGCCAGCGGTGTTTACACCGCACTTTTTGGAAAAACCATTTTCTTTAATAATATTTATCGAAAAAATTAGTATGACTTCCTGCTATTCCTACACAATGTATTTATAAACATATTGCAATAGTCAGGGGTTTACTAATTATACGCAATGAGACGCGTCTCGCCGTCCGTAATAGCGTGTTATCGCAATCATTATCGACGTTGACCAAAATAAATACAATTTTGTAGGAGAAATACAAATAGTGTAACATATTATTTCTTTTGAAATATGAAATACATAATAATATGTCCTAAGAACCGAAAAGAACCGTTTAGAACCGAAAGTAATAACACTTTTTTGATCGAGGTTCCGGTTCAGGTTTGGGTTCTTTAAAATTTTAATTAAAGGTTTTTTAAAGGTTAAGGTTCTATAATTTGGCCAAGGTTCCGGTTCTAGAACCGGTTCTTTTCGGTTCGGTTCCAGTCCCTGATTTATATATATATAGGGTTTATTTTTCTGAAAAAAACGACAAGTCTTTCTCTTCGGTTTCATAGAGAAACCGTGGTTTTCGTTGCTTCGTATTTCCACTTTAATTCACGAAAAACGGTGTGTTTTTATTTACTCGCTCGTCGTGTTCTGATACGTCGTGTCGGGACGTGAGTGCCTAATATGAAAAAAGAAAAAAATTCGATTTGTATAATATTATACGGACGCTCGCGATTAGCGATTTCTCGCGGGACATACTGTATATTATATAATTATACGTCATATTATTGTATTCACGAGTTTCGACCGGTGGAAACGAATCGTGTTCTCCCGATCTCTCGGTCGTGTGCCCCGCGGAGAGCCTCACGACGTCGTCGCGTGGCGCCGTCCGGTTTTTACGACGACGACGACGACGACGGCTGCGGCAGCCGCGCCGACCGCGCACGTGCACGCTCACACACACACACACACACACACAGTACGACGGCCAATGCCACCGACCGCCCGGTGCAACGATTGCTGCAGCAGTTTGCAGTCCGGTCTTCACGCGATGAAGGGGGCGAGGGAGAGGGGAATAGAAATATAAACGTAGAGAGATAGAAAAAAAAAGAAGAAAAACTTGGCCGCCGATGACCGGTGGCAGTCCGTCGCGAGAGGGGCACGTGCGGAGGCGCTCGTGACATTGCCCGAGCCCGCGAATCCGTGCCGCACGCGTTTGAAGAAAGAAAAAAAAACGAAACGATAAAAAACAAAACAACGGCACGAAGTAAAACGTGCCGCGGCGTTTCCGTTGAAATAATGTAATCGTCGTCGAACGATACCGCAATACGATTATTCTAAACCCGCGAAAACGTACCGTCGTCGTCGATCGTGTGCGCGGGCACGAGGGACCGCCGCCGCGGTTATCGCCGTGAAACGGCCGAAAAAAAAGAACGCTAATTCGCTTCCGAACGATTACAATATCGTCAAAGAAGGGATAGCCGGAGATAGCCACCCTTCAGAATATTACGACTAAATGAAAAAAAGTTTCTCGCGATATTATAATATAGCCGCGGTGTTTCGATTTAACTTTTCGCGAGAACTCTGTCGACACTTTTCGTTTCTTTTCTTTTTTCTTTGCGTTTTCTCTTGCGCGCTTCTTCTTCTTTATTTTCGACGCGAATAATTCGTTTCTACGTCGTCGTTTCTAGATTAGGTTCGAACGCTTTATATTTCCGTGTGACTTAATGTATTTTCAATTTTGTCATCGAATTCGAGAACAGACCATCATGATAATGAACCTCGACGAATGGTTTTTAGTTGGTTTATTACATTATTTCTACTCAAACGTGTTCAATGAATACGATAGTAATTTTATTTCTTATTAGCAAAATAGCTGTAACTTTGACAAACAGTTTAACTTGTTTCGGGTTTTTAAGAGTCTGTTTTTTTTTTTTTTTTATAATAACTTGTCGAATTATTCTTTCAATATTCTTTCAGAATATTGTTTTAGGATTCGATTACAACGGTAAACAGAAAACGATTGTTCTATATTAGCACTGCAATATAGAGAAAAGATTTCGACGAGTATAAGTAGAAACAAAGTTGAATATTGTTGTATGATAAAACAGTATATTATTATATTTTATTTTACGGTTTTAGAAAATGTTCGGAATTCGTGTTACTACAGAGAGATTTACCAACGAACAATTTTCGAGAACGTTTCTTCCTAATTATTTTACTGCCGCCGCGCTGGTAGAATTAGTATTGTGTGGCTTTTACGACATATTAAAATAATGACTAAAATATTTATCATAAACAGATATTATAGTATGCATTGTTTTACTAAATTATAAACTCGTAATAATTTTCCTCGTAACGTATAATACAGCCGAGAAGATCCTTTGTTAACGTGCCAGTACCCGATAAAAGTAAACATCTCAGACATTGTTTCATGACTGAAAGAATCCCCTACGCACACAACAGTCTGTAGAATATGCCGTTTAATAACGAGTATACGCGGTACACAAACGCGTCGGTTTAATTCGATACGCGTCTTTCTAGTCGCAACATCCAGGGGCACCGATCAAAACAGTGCGTTCTAAAATCAACAAAAGACCGACGTTCGAGATCCGGACGAGACGCGCGGGTGACTGATATTGTCGAACTATGTTCTCGTTATGAATTCGATATCAATATTTAGGTGGTAACACAAAACGATTACGAGTGGAAAACGAATCGTCGATCTCTGTTTCTATTTTCCACGTACGCGAATACGTAAATTCTTCGAGACATTTTTTTTTTTTAAATTTTCGATTCAAAGTTCGTCGAATCACCCGATCTCGTAAAAATGAAATTTACCAACACTGCTTAACAATACACGTATTGTTGTGACTTTTCGGGAAAACTGCGTCCCCCCCGTAACTACGACGTAGAATCGAAACCGAGTGTGCCGTGTTGTGTATATTTTCCGAGAAATCTAATATTATGGCGGACGCTCGAATTATTTATCAAAGGCATATTATACGTTTTTCGTTATACGTACGCCGCGCCGCCGCCGTCATCGTGCGCGCGCACTAAAGTCGACAAATTATTTTCGCCCGATAAAAGTCGTCACGTATGATATTACAATACGTAATATAATACCCGTTAGGCATACCTAACCGGCGGCGGCGTCCGATTCTGACGTGGTCCAGAATTTCGCGCGATACATCGGTCCCGGACATTATTCGCCGAGCTCTTTATTTCGCCGGGCTGTTTTCCCGCAACAATTATTATACGCAAAACCTGGAAAATCTCGCCGGCGTTGGACAAAACGAAACGCCAAAACGTCCGTGGCAAAGCGATCGCGGTGAAAACCGTATATCGAGACCTCCCACGTGTACACACTTCTCGCGGGGCAGACCGATCGACGGTTTCAGTAAGCCGCGTGGCATAACATTAAAAAAAACAAAAATAATGATACGTGTTTACCTTATTATGTTACGCGTTACAGTGCCCACTGCTGCGCGAGCGATTACAACGATTTCTCCGGTTTTTCGTTTTAGACACACGAATGCGACGTGTACGCCGCCGCCGCCGCCGCCGCCGCGGATATTGCGGTCGGAAATCTCAATCTCGCCGGGTTTTTATTTCTTTTTCTTTCCTTTTTTTCGAACTATGACTAGGTTAATAATACGACGTAACACTCAGTAACAGGAGGAAAAACACCACGATTATACGTCCACTTGTTTTTATCGGCATTTTATTTTTTCATTTTTCCAGACTTTCGAATCTGCCACGCGTAAAAGCCACTGCCGTTCGAAAAAGAAATATGTACGAGTAAAGCACAGTCGTCTATGACGTGTGTTGACGCGTCATGTGACGATATTACGTCGAGAATTAAAACGATAATTTATTCACATAAAATACATCATTATGTATAATCCGAAGCCGTTTAGAAGTGCAATAAATATTATGACGGAATTAGTAGATTCATTTAATTACTATTATATTCGTTTAAAATTCCGAATCTCGCGTAAATATTTAATTTCAAACTCTATGATACGATTATTTAAAATCTGATAAGGTATATTATGATATTATTTGTACTCGTAATATCTTCGAGCTTTTAACCTTCCTCGAGTACAAACTACAATACTTTGACAGAACGTAAGCTAAGAAAACGTATACTTTATGAATTTCGTCGTCGTCATAATATTATTAAAAACACTTATTCATTATAAAGTTGTAAATATATTATATAATTGATCATTCACCACACCGGGTCGCTTTTAATAGAGTATACTTCATAATAGTTTGAAAGTTGAAACGGTTGCACGATGAAAATATACCGTCGGTCGGTTCGCCATAATATGTAGGTGGATGCGGATTTGAAAATCTGAAACAATGCGATCGCAAAACGTATTAAAATAATTAATTAATGTGGCAAATGGCAATAAATATTCGTCATCCGTCGAAAAATCTTTCAGGTCGTCCCGTCCGCTCGTCGCATTAAAAATGTATCGCGTAGAAGCACGTTATACGGAACGAATTCACAAACTTTCGTCGGTCGTGCATATTCGAACAGACTTAACTACGTATATTATAGTAACGTGTAGTCAGAGGTAACCGAACGGATAATATTACGTTGACAAAAGACCAAAGTTATTTGTCCCGGTGGAAAAAAATTATACGGTTTTACATAATATCGTGTAGTTTTTACTCTTTTTTTTCTTTTTTTTTTATCGACGGTTTTAATTTTTTATGCAAAAGTTTTTCTCTTTTTCCACGGACATGAAAATCGTCGATTTTAATGAAATAATTCTCAAACGTTCAGTTTTTTTTTTTTTGTTTTTTTTTTACGATGCGTTATTGCATCGTGTCGCGTGTGCACGTGTAAGTAACCATTACGCATTACACTGCAGTTGTTGTTTATATAAATTCTTAATACGATCTCAACGAAACCCGTTTGTGCTTGGCAGTCGTTAGCGAAATATATAATTAAATATTATAAAATATAATATGCACTTATACGTCGTCGTCGTATGGCGAAAACATTATCATAAAACGTCGTTTTTTTTTTCTCTCTTTTTCCCCGGGATATCGTGTACAGCAGCGGTTCCCAAACTTTTTTTTCCGCGGTGCCCTTCTGTGAATAACACGAAAGACAGAACAAAAATATAAATACTCATTGACAGCCAATTTTATTGATTTTATTAAACCTAATACAATCTAAGCATCATTCTGAGCCAAGTACACAACTAACTTAATTATAAATTAATGCATTTTTAAACTTAAAAAAAAAAAAAAAAACATACATACATACATTTTAAACTATTTGTTATGGGCCGTAGAACGCGGTGCCCTTAGAAAGTGCTCGCGGTGCCCCCAGGGCACCGCGGTGCACAGTTTGGGAACCGCTGGTGTACAGCATAATAGCGACCGAAACACGAGGGGGCCGATTATAATATTAGTATCGATTATTATTATTGTCGTTGTCGTTAATATTATTTTGTCCGTGATGTTTTTTCATACTCATTCGCAAAAACCATCGGCCGGCCGATCTCGCGAGATGTATCGAAACGGATCGTTAATAATAAAACGGTCTCGCAATCGTTCGCAAACTTACATCCACGCGTCGTCGTTATACACCCGCTAGGCTTTTTTCGCCTCCGTGCAGCTGTGATTCTCGGACGCGTGGGCGGAAGACTTAAACATCGGCTGGTGCGAAACGCGCGCGCGTTCCGGGTAAATTATAGATCTATTTCCGTACGGCTTCCATTCGTCGATCGTAAATCATTCGCGACGAGTGCGCGCGCGAAGCGATATAATATATTATTATTAAAAATTTGGTGTTTTTTTTTTCTTCTTTTCTTTCGCTTGTGGGAGGAATAAAACTAACGGACTGTTAACAAGCTATTATTGTGTTTTCCAATACAATGTTCACGATTTCCGTCCGTTTCGACAAGTCGGCATAATTCGCGAATGATTTATTGTGTTTCACAAAAACTCGTGATCTACACTGCTGTATACGCGATACGTCATTATGAACTAGCAATTATTATTATATTATTATTATTATTATCGTCGTAAATTGAAACCGTCGAAGAGTTAAAATGTCGGACCGATTCGATTCGCCTTTCCCGAACATCGAAAACCCGATACCATTGTGTCGGCCCGTTTTTTTTTTAAACGCGTCGCGTAGACAATATCGAAATAAATATAATATGAATAATATCCATATGAAATCCGAAGGTTCAACTGTTATGCTCACATAAATATTGCCAACGATATCAGTTGATAGAACGGCTCTTACTATTATTGTTACTATTTTCGTTGTTATTGCAGTCAATTTTATTGCCGTTCGGGACGATTTTCAATATGGATATTTTTCATTTTAAAGTAACTATAAGTTTGTATCATTACCGTACTTTTCAATAATCCGTTCTTCAATATGCGATGAAGAATCAATAAAACAAATAATGAACGTGACTTCTGCAACAGTGAATAATAATTCGATGAAAAAAAAAACAAACAAGTCTGAGGAGGAAATAATACGAATACGAACTTACCTACCGTAATGGTATAGTGTACGCGGGCGTGTACGTAGGTATTATCGGTTTTTGTTTCGATAGACCGCACGACGACGCGAGCGGGATCATTTTTAATTTCCAGTTCGGTTGACGCGGCGCGGCGTTCCGTTGTGCGGCGGCGAATTACGATTAATTTCAACTACGAATTTCCTTCCTACCCGAGCCTCTTTTATTGTTATTCACTGACAACGAGCTGATTAATATTCCAAACTTATGTCAAACATATTATTATCTCTGTACGTGTACCTCTTTGAAGTGATTATTATTTATCCGATGTCTGTATCAATATGAATTCGAGGAAACGGAAAATTGTATAAAAAAAAAAAAAAAAACCCATTGTCCCGAAAGGAAATAATACATTACTACTTTCAAATGAATTTACCCGTTATAATATATTCGAATAACTTGTAGTATAGATCAAATGATTATTTGTATTTATTTTTTTTTTACTATTTAATGCGATGAAAGCCAAGTTCGAGTGAAAAATGAAAACAAATGAATATCCTGGGATTCAATTACACGGACTATTGGAATGGTATTGGAATTCGCAAATAAAGCCATAAAGGTAGCTACTATTAATTGTTAATCATAAACAATAATTACATTGAATAATACAAATATAATATTTTACAGAATATGTTTATCGATTTGTAATTAAAATTTTGAGATTTATTTAAATCGAGCGTATTTTTTTTACCACAGTTGTATAAAACAATGTTTTCGATCATTTTAAACCAAAATAAACCAATAATAATGACTATCTAATTTTTTTTAAATAATGTCTGTAATTTTATTTTTGGTCACATACACATTATATATTTTATTGATTAGGCTCTATTCGTTGATTTATTATATATTATACTAGATGACCCAGCAAACGTAGTTTTGCCATATATTTCTAGTGAATTTTTTAGTATAAAAATAACTGACTTATTGTAAGTATTTGGGGATGGTGTTTATAATTAAAAGAGGAATGGAGCGATGACGGCCTATAAAAATAACAAAACGCCAGCCATTCGTTTAAATGCAATTTATAATCTATTTGTTATATGAAATCAAAATTACCACGCACTCAATGATCGCGTTGCATTTCAAAATCTAGCCCGTGAAAAGTTTTTTCCGGTATGAGGGAGAAATAACGTTTTTAACACTCTTTTACCCCCTTGGGGGTTGAATTTTGTAAAAATTGAAAATGTAAAAACGTTTTCACTTTAAATCACTTTTAATGTAACAAATTGAAGTGCTTAATAACTAACTTATTGTAAGTACTCGTATATGAAAAGTATATGAAACACGTATATATTTTTAATTGAAAATGATTCGCAAAAAAATATAAAAACAATGATTATGTTTGCTATGGTTACATAATAGGTTTGAATATAAAACGTTAAATTTTTAAAAATATTTCTGGTGGGGGCCACCCTTAACAGCTAGGGGTTTAAACAATAGTTTATGTTCTATTCTCTGAGCTACCAAATATAAAAAATTTCATGAAAATCGGTCGAGCCGTTCCGGAGGAGTTCGATAAGAAACATTGTGACGCGTGAAGGGAATGACGGGAGAATTTTATTTATAAGCTAATAAATTAGGTACCGATTAATAACCGATCTGTTGTATTTTTTATACGTTTCTGGTGCAAAAAATCACGATTTTCGTGGCTTAATGTGGCGAAAATAGCGATTTTTTTTATAAAATAGGGCGAAAATCACGATTTCGCTACCTCGCGAAGAGAGGCGCCTATGACCTAACTTTAGACCGTAAATAAATATAATCAGTACTACTTACGGCTTGTCGGTGGACTGCTGTTGAGTTTCGGCGTCGGTTCGTGAAAATATACAGTAAGCACTGACAGATACACAAAAGTCACGATTAAAAGTTTCATCGGTCGTCGGACGAGACCAATAATAAACACTGATGACATTATCGACACTATCACGGAGAAAAATTAAAACTGCGACGAACAACTTTCCGAACCGCTGTTGACACTAGGCCGGTCGTCAGAGCACTGTGCATCCGGTTAGCCGATGTACTTCCTCGCGAGCGTCTCTCGATCGGCGGGTTGCGTGCGCAGAAACGGCTGTCATTGGTCGGGCGGCGCGATTTCATTGGCACGCAGTATCTCACTCGTGTTCCTATTTACATATATTCCTCATTACTATTGTTACATAATCATGTTGTCACAATGAACTATCTTATATAATAATTACGTAATACCTATTAATGACTAATCTCTTCGATCGTTGTACGTTTCCGGTGCAAAAATCACGATTTTTTTCCATAGAATAGCAAAAAAAAAGAGATATTGCCTCGTGGCAATGTGGGGTGTCGGTCGCCACCACTATGATTTAAGGGAGACTATAATTTATGTTTGATTTTAAGCGCCCCCGTGTCTTTTTAGTACACATTAAGGGGAAAAAGTCAAAGGTGACACATAAAAGTTTGATCAGAACTCGGGAGACCTGTATTGCCCCTGCTGCGTTCCCCTCCGATTCAACTACTGCTCCCGCTAAACCTATTCTGCTCGCGAAAAAATCTCCCTTAAAATATTAACAATATATATATTATTGCTGAATAACCCGGCTTCGCCCGTTTGCAACTTTTTATTTTTTTCATTTTTACCCCTTTTACCCCTCTTAGGAGTGGAATTTTGAAAATCAGGTGACGTCACGACACTCAGAAAGGTATCTGAAACAACTCTGTGAAAAAAAATTGGAAAAAAGTTAAATAGCGTCGTCACAAAATGGGAACATAAAAAAGGCCTGTTCTTTTATACATATAATAGATATTATCGAAGGATAATTCCTTGTTCATATAAAATTACACACTAATGAATTAATAATTGTGTTGATTTTTGGTATTTTTTCAAATGTTTTATACATTAAAATGTAAAAAGCCGCTTGAAGCGTTGACGATATTTTTCAAAAAATTCGTAATTTGAAAAAGACGACAAGCTGTTGAATAATAATAATCATTATTACATTTTTGAGAACATTAGATTCAAAGGATGGTGTAAATCTCGTTGTTGCAGATTTTCTGTGAGTTTCTCGAATAAAACTCGTTGGCAAAGTCGAAGTCAAAGACAAAGAGTTATTGCATAGTTTATTTTACTATTGCTATAAATGCTACAGTAAAAAAAAAATTTCTACATTACCAAATTGTTATTATGTATTTACGAGCAAAGACTACAAATAAAAGACGGAGCTCTGGATAAAAAAAAAAATGAAAATGAAAATAAAGGAAAGGTCGTGAGATTTCCATTTGGTCCGAAACCCCGTTTTCGCTATGCACACGAGAACGAATATGCTGCTAGATTAAATTACTACACGTAACGTAAAGAATAATAATAATAAAAAAAAAAAAGGAGTGACCGTTTCAGGAATTACTTTTAATACGGACACGTTTAAGGACTATTTTGTACGTGTGTGTTATGTTGGTAATAATAATAATAATCAGTAGAGTCGGTATTCGGAAAATTACTTTTGTAACCGTTTTGCTTTGTTGCTGAAAAAGACCTTGATTTTTTGTTTTTCAAAGTCGTATAATTTTCTAATCAAAATTGAACAGCACGAAACACTCGTTCGATTTAAGTGACAGGACGACGGTTTCCGCAGTAGTCGGCTAGAGAAACAAAAATCCGCCTTTACACGGTCGTGATGACGTGTGTGAGTGTGCGTTTTCGGGTATTCCTATTCACAACATCCGCCGTCGCTGTGTAAAACACAATAACAATGTATTTTATATATCCTATAAATCGTCCGTTTTCCCATGGCTAATTATTCGAAAAACAACGGAATGAAAAATAATAAACACACTCTCGCGCGCGAGCGTACGAATTCGCGCCGGACACCGGGCCGGTCGTCGTCGGCGCGCGCGAGTGCGTCCATCTTGCGTACGGACTACTAATAAAACAGGTATCACGCGGTACGACGACGTGTAGCGGCTGTGTGATGATATTATTATTATTACAACCATCTACGCGGTACGAAAATATCGTATCTAGAAACTCGAACCGGTGTCCGGACCAGAAATCGCGACGCGCGCACGTACCCGTCGTGTTATTATTATCGCGTTGTCGTGTGCCGTACTCGGAAACGAACGCGAACGCGACAAAAGGGAATAGTTAAAAAGCGTTTCGCTAGCGACTTCCGAAATGCATTTTTCACGCGGCAAAAGGGCCTCCCCGCGCCTATCCTTTTCGCCCCGTCCGTCCCGAAGACGCGTATTTTATTCACGAGAGTGTTGTACAAAACGCGCGCGCGACGACGACGTGGCGGCGGCGGCGGGCACTTCTCACGTCGTCGATCGTTATCGTTCGGAATAATAATATTGTGTTTTTTAGTGCTATCGCCGTACGATCGCTTTCGGTTCGATCGATTCGATTGCTTCCGAATTACAAAAACGTACACGCGACCGATCGCACGATTTCGACTCGTTATATTATAATATGGGGTTCGCGCCGACGACTGTGTAACGCACACGGTGTGGTTGTAAATGTGAAACCAACCGCTTTTGTAATACATTACGACGTCTACTCGTCAAAATAAAATAATATCTATATATATAAAAATTTCGTGTCACGATGTATGTTCCCGATAAACTCCGAAACTACAGAACGGATTTTGATAAAATTTGGTAACCATTTATAATATGGTCCAATTAAAAGATAGAATAGTTTTTTTTTCAATATTTATATGTGGCGAGCGCCGAGAATATTCTGGAACGGAATATATATATACAGTATGATCACGATTTATGGTAACATTAAATATCTCTGGTGGATGAGTTTGTATTGAAGTGAATTTTTTAGAGGGTCTAGGGAGTACTTAAATACACATTTTTTTATGATTTTCAAATTTTTAAGACTTAAGGCCTGCGCATGCGCAATACAACTTACATTATTTTAAATGGGAACACCCTTTTTTTTCTACATATTCGGATAGATTATTTTTTTTAAAACATTTTTTGTATGAACAATTTTTTTCTATCTTCAAAACTGACCAAGTTAGAGTGAGTCAAAATTTGAATTTTTGCATAATTTTTTTTTAGTGAAATTTTCGCTTATAACCACTGTAAATAATAAAATAAGTGTCAAATCAATGTTTAATTTACTTTATATGTTTACAAATAATAATTTAACAATATTGTATGTCACCAGAATGTTCGTCAATTAGGCATGTTGCCCGCGAAATTGGATTTTCGTATGGTTTTGTCCAAAAAATTAAAAAAAAAACACAAAATGCGCCCATATAAAATCGATTTTGTCCAACATTTGCGTGCAGGAGATTCTATTAGTAGGTTGGAATTTATAGCTTGGGTCAATATTAAATTTTAGAATAACCCTTTAATTGTCAATTGTATTCTTGGGAGTGATGAATCAAAATTTACTAATTCACTGGAAATATATGGCAAAACAACGTTTGCCGGGTCAGCTATATACATTTATATATATATATTATATATACTTACATACTCTTGAAAATAGTACTGATAAAGTCAAACTGCGTTCAATACGTTTTGCACAAGTCCTCCCGAATTCGAATTAACAAGATTCGATTGGGTTATAGATTTATTTTTCCGATAACCCTGTCTCCGAGACGTGGCGTTTTGTATACTTTCCCCAGGGTGCCGAATCTCTAAACGCGACTTTGAAATCTACAACCACATGATAAATACACAATTAATATTATATTATTTAACTAATTAATTTAATCGAATTAAATTACATATTATATTTAATACTCTCGGTTTGTGCCAACGATTTCGAATTCCACGTGGATAACGAGAAATAACGCCATTTGTACCACGACTACCAAAATCTAGTAATCATTTCCATTCAATGAAAGAACCTCGAAACGCATTTTGTCATTACACTAAACTCTTAGCGTGGTGTATAGTTTGTGCAAATGTCGATAAATCTAACCGTATTTTTCTCAGGTCCTATTTTTAGCAATGTAATTTATCATGAACTGCATATAAATTTATGTATACAAGCAGCGTACATGGTGTGAATTTGGAGAGTAGGGGTAAATTTAAAATTTAACATTGCTTTGATCCGACGCGAACCTAAGCCAATAACGGTCCTTGACGTGTAGTGCAGTTTTATTAAAATTCTTCGACGGCTTATAAGCCGTCTTCCAAATGAGCTTTTCACGTGATGTGTTCTTTCATCACGTACACGTCCAGTTTGTCGAGACGAATTTACGAAAAAACCTTCGAATCATTCCTACCAGAACCGTATAACGATTTCACGTTATCGCTTGACAGCTAAAATTAATTTAAAAAATAAAAAAAAACTGTCATTTCGGTCGACTGGCAATATTACCAGTCGCAGTATTTTACAATGCAAAAAAGGCGAACAGCAATAGTTATAAATCGTTTCTACGCTCGTGATCGGATCGTATAAATAGACGCGTTTGACGTTTTGTCGTTCACGCTCCAAGCTCCGAACCGACCTCATAAAATATAATATTATAACTACGTTTCCTGAAAATTATTCGAATCGGCTAGTGCTCGGTTTAAACGAAACGAACAATAACGACCGTACGCGGGGTCGAATATTTTTTAGACGAGTCGCCGCCGATTCATGTTTTTTGTTCCGAATCTCTTTCTATATCGATAACAATGGAAAGTATCTCTGTACCACTGGTAGGCACTAAAAAACGCGTTTATCTCTAAGCGTCAGTTACAAACGAATAAACTTGCCGGCGGCGGTTCTCTATATTAGCATTGAGCAACGAACCCCTAGCTAAAACTAAAAATAGTACCGAAGACGTTTCCCTCTTTTATATATTACTCTCACAAAAGCGGCTTTCCCTGTCTTTGTTTCAAAATTATGTCGCAAAGTGCAAACGATAATATAAAGGGAAATTAATTCTGAAATTGATTTCACTATTTCTTTGAAGTTCACGCGGTTTTTACTACTGCTAAATATAATATATTATGGACAATAATATCGACTCGATAAATACGTAGTAAATATGACAACGCGACCAGAAGTCTGATAATTACTCGCAGTATCCTCGTGTTTCTTAAACTCGTCGTTATTTAGATGTATTTCAACACGCGAGCACGTTGCAATCGTCACTTGATGTTGATTTTCAAATTGTCCGAGACGAGAGAAATCGTTCGTTTCTATTATTATAGTCGGTCAAGTGTTATAATTTTTTGTTCGCTCGGCGGGCCCCCTAACATCGACCCGTGGTCCCCCGGGGGTCCACGGACCACGTTTTGGGAACCATTGGTATAAACTGTTAAAAATAGTGATGGATCGATGTTCGCGGCGCCCGTCAGAAATGCAACAATAAAACAAAAATCTCTCTTAATCGCGCATTCGTGAGCATTCGCGTCGTCGCCGCCTCGAAACGATCCGTCCAAATCCGAGAACAGACGCTGCTGATATCGTATCGTATTGTGTTGCGTTTAAAACGACGCCGTCTCCGGCTCGGAGCCGGCCGGGCTCGAGTGTGTGGCGTGTACGTGAATTAATAACAATTTACGCCGCGTACGGCGAACCCGGCTCGTCGGGTCCGGTTGAATAAATGCGCCGCGGCCGGTCGAATCTCGTATCCATTAACGCGATATTATACTATAATATGTGTACACACATTAACGAGCCATAACGAGCCTTTTACACGCGAGCCGCGCTAATGAACCGTTTTCGGTCTTTTTACACACTCCTTTTCTTTTTGGTCTTTGATAACCGGCTCATTATTATCGACCGGTATCACGGATCGACGGTCACTGCGCGTCTACCTCCTTGCCCGTCGTCGTCGTCGTCGCCACCGCCTAATGATCCTCTTCGCACGTTTACACTAGGACCATTGTACACAGAAACACGTGCGTACTCTCAAACGCATATAACCACCTATGTCTGTGTGTGCGCGCGCGCGCCTTGAGCTCGGTATGAGACGGAGCGATCATTATAATGTTAGGGTTGACTCCTCAAGCCATTCAACAAGTTCGACACTAATCGTCTACAGATTTGTTAGAAATCCTTTCTAAATCACATAGCTATGACTTCTAGATGTATATACGTGTTGCATACATAATACGTGTGTAATATGTCGTGAAACGTTCGAAACGTCCGTGGAAATTATCCTTCTCTTTCTCTCTCTACTAAGAGCCGGCCGACTTTTTTTTTTCGTCGGTCTTGCTGGTATTTCAAATGCAGCAGATTTCAACATTTGCTCTGTTTTTGAAAAAAATATAAAAACTGCGAGCTAAAAAGTTTCAAAACAATGTGGTTATTACATGATTTATTGATTTTGCTCAAAAGGTGATATTGTATTCGTGTGTTTTTTGTTCAATGAACTAAAAAATCACCTGATCTGCAACTGTAAATTTGTATTAAACTTGTACGCACAAAACCATATAATAATTATGTATGTAATAATCATGTCTTTGAGTGAAAGTAAAAAAAAAGAAGCAAATGGCTAACCAACCCTTTGCAAAAAAAACCTCAATAAATCTCAAACGGCCTACGACTTATACAAGTGTGTACATACGTGGGACAGCGGTTCCGTTGAAGTGCGAGTAAAAAGAAAAAAAATTCGCTTTTCATCGCTGTCGTGTACTCGAATAAAAATAAAACCTCTCTTCACACGAGTAATAATTAAAACGAGGTATTTTTCTCTTGTTGTTTTTAGACCTGTTGTAAGGTTTCGTAACGCCACAGAGAAGCAGACACGGAAAAACGACACGAATTAAATTCATCAAAACGCCATTGTAATTATTATTATGCGATTTACGTTACTTTACGATAAAGTGCAAATCTACGCACAATTTTGATTCCACGTGACATTCGTATCATGTCAAATTTATGTTTACCTATATTATATTCGTAACGACTAATCTTTGTTTGTTCGTGATGATCAAAGCGCGTCGTAAATTCAAGCGGTATGGATGCGTAGGTATTAATTTCCTAGAAATCGTAAAGAGTTTACAGACTAAATCGTCGAACGATCGGCGTGTTTCCGGACGAAACCGAAACCGTCGACAGATTTGTTCCCGTCGACTCTCCTCGTATCACGCCACTGCCGCGAATGAAAGACATCGTCGCTTTCCTTCATATCCGACCACACGTCGTATTAAAATAATTGATAACAACACGACGACAACTAGTATTTACATATACTCAAGGACTATCCCGACCGGACGAGGTGTGATCCAAACACACTATATTATCATGGCGAACGAAATGTACGACAAAAAAACAATATCGCGTTGGCCACAAACGACGACGACGACGACGACGGGCGTTTTGCGCCATAAGCCCCGTGACAGCTGGTACTTGTGGACAGCAGCGCGTCGTTTCCCGATAGCCCGCCGATTATTTATTGCGGTCGTTTAAGAAAACGGAGGGAAGAAAGGGGACGCCCAAACACACGAGTCGGAAAAAAAAAAAGAAACCTATAACAAAACAAATAATAACCGTTAAAGGGCGTTTATTGCGCGCGCGCGTGTATGCATTATCGCTACACACCCACGTTATCGCCACTATCAAAATAACATACGTACGTTTTATTTATTACGTGCACCGTACACTTCATCTATTGACTGTTTTATTCAAAACAGTGTGTGTGTGTGTGCACCACTCTGCGCGCCCGTACGCGTATGGAAGCGAGACTTCTTCTGTGCGTGTACTGTCCGAGTGGCCGCCACTCGTCTCCTGCGGCTGCTGCCCGCCACCGTGTCTGACGGCGCATTGATTGAAAACCTTCGTCGTCATCATCCCTGCCCCGCCTACCCTACGCACTCGAGTCGACGTCAAGAGCATCTCTCTCGACGGCAACACGCGCTCGTATATATTAAAATAATGACGATATCAATTTTGACGTGTAAGTGGGGCACGTGTCCCGTACACGGCCGTTAATAGACGGACACACACACACACACACACACAATTATTATAATAGTATACGAGAGTGAAAGACAAATAACGGTTAGAAGAGAGCGTATATAATATATTATACGTAGTAGTGATGGAAAACAATAATTTACTATCGTCGACCGACTGACGACGTTGAAGTGGAGAAGTGCCGTCGCCGGAGCAGCGGCCCAAAGGGTCGTCGTAACCCTTCGCCGTCCGTCGGTCGAGAGGACCGAGCTCTGGGAGAGACCGTATACTTATGGTGTATTTTGCGCATATTATCGCGATGGTACGCGTTTCCTCGCGATTTATCCATTGCCCACGCCGCCGCGCCGGCCGGCCGACCGGTAAACGAACAATAACGATGAAATCGACGAGGGCTACGGGTCCGTGACCATAGGCGTTCGCGTCGTTTGTTCCGCGGCGCGAGGAATTATCTCGACCGGCGGCACTATTGCACGGCGAACGAGACGAAAATGTCCGACTTCTTATCGCGACGTTACAGTTGCGCTCCGGGCCCAGGGGTGAAACGCGCGGAGAGAGTCTTCCGCTGCAGTCGGCCGAATCATTATAGCGGTGCACAACGTATAATCTCCGTATCGCCGCCGGCAAAACTATTGGGAAATCGCATTGTTATTGCGCGAGTTGACACGGTTCGCCGGGAAGAAAACGTATTCGTCGAATCACGCCGAAACATTCGCAAGGATTCGATCTGTGCTCACTCGACGATCGTTCGTATAGTTGAGACGCTCGGAAGTGTTCGACTTGATAACGAAAACCCGACAACTGCATCACTCTAAACTCGAGAGAAAAAAAACACAATTTTTTTTAAACGTACGGTTTCACTCGAACCAATACTATTTTCCAGCATCGCCGTCAGACACGTACGTATGCCGTCGATTTCATTCGAGGAAATCGTATTGAGAATAAAATACGAGCTTTTTCTCTTTATTTTAATTCGTTATGAGTCTCGGAGTCTGCTGCAGCTTCACTTTTCCGCCAACGTTCGATCGAAATGTTGTTTACGATTTCTAGTACGAATTGAAATGCGTTTTTCACGCGCTCGAGCTAATTATTGTCATAAGAAATATGACGTACGGTGCGCGGCGACTTGGACACACCCAATAAATAAGTTGTAGTTCGAAAAAAACAAGGTTAACGAATATAAATAATTAATAATGAAAAATATCTCCTCGATACAATCGTAAACTGTTGAACAATTTATTACTTATCGCCAATGGGCAGCTTCCTCCTCATGTTTGGATCGTGATAATAATAATATGTAATATGTAAATAAGCTCTGAACACACGCGTAGTACTCGTTATGCTAAAACATATGGATTATAATTAATATATTCAGATGCGTAGTAAAGATTACGGCGGTACGTATATATTTTTGGATTTTTTTTTTTGATTTTTTTTCGGTAAAAACGAAAATCGCAACACAACAACAAACGCAGAGCAATGGCGATATTGATCAGCAGCCAAAAGTTGCGCGACAATACCGAAAATAAGTACTCCGTATCACTGTAATACTACTGTATAACGCATAATAATATAACGAGTATAACTGGCATTTTACGATTTACTATCGTACTGCAGTTCGACGCTCGTTTCAGTACAAATCCTAAACGTTCGTAAAAACGTGGACAATTATATCAATTACGAGGACCCAGCATTGTTAATCAACATGCCTGCAAGCCGTTAAAAGCTTTACAAATTTAGCCGTTTTCTGGGACATTTGTTTGTGCCAGCGCCGAGTATTCTTTAGCCCAATTTTGTCGATATCGTCGAAATTCACGCTGTACAACAAGAACAAGCGGTTTCAGAAATTAAACGAACGTCCGAGATAAGAAGGATAGAGATAAGAGGAGGTAACTTGCGCTCTCTTTCGATTTCGAAATGTAAACGACCGAAGTCGACTCGTTCTCCGTGGAACGCCTCGCGTAACGAATACGAGACGTGTCGATGGTCGGCTGTTTTGATATTTTCACACGTTTCCACGCGTATAGCTTTCGTATTATTTTTCTGTAACAACACGTTTTACTCGTTTCACTCTATTTATTATACGTATAATTTACACGTGCGTTAACGCGAGCGACTACGTTAATAGTTTAAAAAAAAATATGTGTTTTCGGAGGACGCAGAGTATATTATTATTACGTTTGGGCGAAAAACGAATCGGTCGTATCGTATAATAACGTGTTACTGCGGAGTGCGTGTTAATAACGACTCGCGCGCACATCTCGTGACTATCGGATCGAAACAGAACCGTCCGCGGTCCACGCCGCACGCGGCCGATGTCATCGAGACTCCGGTAAACGAAAATTCGGCCGCGTTTGACCGTACGATGCGGTGCGGCGGAGCGAAATAATCGTATCATGATAAACAACAATACATTTATTTATTTCGAAATCACGGTTAGGCGTGATTTCGATTCCGTCGAGTACGGTCGATTTTACGAATTTCAATCGTGGACGATAACGATTCGCCGACGACGTTATTCCTAAAATAAGGAAATATCGAGTTCCGATCCGGGGCGTTCCTAAAAGCGAAAACAAAAAACGAACATTGTTTAGAAAACTCGCCGCACCGACCACAATAAAAAAAAACGGCGACTCTAAAACAACGCGCAGTTTTTTAAACAGAATCTGCCGCGTACGACGTCGTGGGATCGCGGCGATCGAAAATTTTCTATTAGCAAATAGATAACACTAATAACACTATACGCGAAGTTAGCGCCATCGATGCGTATATTATGTGCGCGCGGCATTATCGTATATTATTATCCCGCGTAATGCACTCCGTATAATATACGTTTTGTGAATGTCAAAATACTGATTAATGTCTAAAATACGGCTCGCACATAGTTTCGTATATTATTATTGGGCGCCAGTAAACTGTTTGTAAATTGTTCGCTCGACTTCACACCGCGCGCGAGCGCGCGCGCGCGTACAATAATATGCCGGTCGCCGCCGTCGCCGACCCCGGTAGAAGACAAACGGTCGACCCAAATTCGAAATAATCCCCGTACCTTTGCCGTTTACAAATCGCATCAATTATCGTGCTTTTAGTTTAAACGTTACCCGCAACACAACTACTACTACTACTACTACTACTAATGCGCCGTCGAATATCGAGAATATGAGATTAAACGAATATAATGATAAGATACAACGGCCAAGGCGAGAGAAAAACATATCGTGTTTTGAATCGGTTTCAATTCTATCCAGTGTGCATTTCACCCCTATTCCCCGGCACCCCTCGAAAAAATCACTCTCGTCCACACTGCGATTTTGGATCGCCACACTGTTTTGCGACGGTACGTTTTGCCCGACAACTAGTGGCCAGAGGATAAATCGATTGCCGCTGACGTGTGCTACGTGCACTAACTAATAAACGCAAGTCACGTTAGAACACTATCGTTATCAGCGTTTAGAAGAAACGAGTCTCGAGAGCAACGGATTCCTTTTTAAAGAACAGCACGTAGAAATAATTTCTTTTTTATAAAAAATACTATATCTAAATTACCCGATTTCGCCCGGGTTTGAACGTGATAATTATTGTACTCTGTGTTTTGCGAAATGTGTACGGTGTTATGAACATACTTGATTAGAGGTACAAAAAGCAATGGGAAGGAGAAAAACATTTTTCGAGGGGGGCACTCCCTGCTCCGTTGAAACCATGTTTCGTATGCATCTCATTGACTTAACCGATCAGTGACGGCTTTCGGGGTGCGTAAAGGCAGGTGGTGTCTCACACTTGAATTTTTAAAAGTAATAACGCTCGACATGGGTGTTTTATTGATATTTTTCCTAGTTTGATAGCCCAAATGTTTGAATAATATACATATATATATAAATATTAATTTTTTATCTGTTATTAATTAAGTATATTTAAGTGTAGCGTTGAATAAAGTGTTATGAAATTTAGAAAATAACAATCGTAGCCGGTCGTCTGCGATGACGGAATAAATGCAGTTGTGTTCAAAGTTCAAATAAACAAAAAAAAAAAAAAAAAAAACGATTACCGTGGCCATTGTCACAACACAAACTATCTGGCAAGATAATGGTGCTCAAGTCTGCTAAGGGTCGGGTTCAAAGTTTAAACAAACTACCAAACGAAACCTGTTGTTATCTTTGCCTCGACTGCTATACCTGACAATACAATGGTGGACCCGGAAATAGGAATAATAAGGTGAAATCGATTCGGACCAAAGTCGACGACTTTCTTTATTCAACGTTTGTCGTCGTCGGAAATATTTCTTTGTTTGCCGTTCCACGCGTGGGCGGAAATTTTTTTTTTTTAATCGCTAGTTTTTTTTTTCTCTCTTCTCGATTAAATTACATTGTTTTTTAATGCGAAAATATGCGAAATAAAATTTTGAAACGAACAGAATTTATACTTAAATCTGCTACTTTTTACATCATTCAAGAAAACTACGCAAATACTACTATACATAATAATATTATACTACAGTTGACATATTTATTTTGAGAAAATATATTTTCGTCACCCGGTGAAAATGCCTTAAAAAAACGCGCCGCACTGGGCACCTGTTAAATCCGCGGCAGTAGTCGTCGACAGTCTTCCGGCGAGCTCTTTATATCGTTTAAACGTACCTGGCGGTACTGGGAATTATATTGACACTCTGTTGGCGTAGTATACAAGTCGAAAAGTTTACCGCTCAATTAAGACGTTTGTTGTAGAACGATTTCGAACGACGCTACGATGGCGCTCGCGCGATTTAACGCAACGTCAACAGTGCACATGCACATACGTATTATACTCGTACGTAGATTGTGTTAATGCGTTATCAATGTTTCATTATACCTACGGGGCGAATGACGTTTCAAGTGCATAATAATATGCGACTAAAACGCATTATTGTTTCGCGAGCTGACGCGTTCGAGTACGCGTCCGCCCGTCGATTACTGTTCCGTGTCCGTCCGTTGTTCGCACTGACCGTTGACGCCGAATTCGTGTGCTTATAAATCGCACGCGTGCGCGATCGATACGTCTATATTACAATATAGTACGGGCGGCGCGGCCTAAGAACTTTGAAAAAAAAATTATAAAATTCGTTCTGTACTTTTATAGTGAAAACAATAATTGCGTTGTACAACACACTATGGAATTAAATATTCTTTTCGTATTTGCGAGTTTATAAATTATTTAGGAAAACGCACGCGTAGACGGCGCCAGTGTTTTCCGTCTTTCAATCATTCCAGTAAACTTTTTACGATTTATTGAACACCACGCTAGACGTATTGGTTTGACGATTTTTATCTGAAAACACTACGTACCGAATCACCGACGGGGCGCATCATACGTACCCCGTCTGACGTCGCTCGAAGACCACGCGCAGTTCGCCGTTTTAATCAACCGAAACAATCGCAGGATTCCGAGCGCATCGTCGCGACAAAGCTTCAAGTGTAACGTTTTATTCGCCGAACTTTTTTCCCGTATTAAAATATATTCTCAAACCTTGTTTGAAACTTAATTCCAATCTTTTCGTTCGAAAAACGTATCCTTGCGTTTCGCAGCGTATTCGGCGATCCGCAGTACATCCGAGTGAAAACGACGTTCGGCCACTTCGAAACCCCGGCACGCGTGCCCGTAATTTTGTCAAATCGGTCGTTGGAACAATGACCATCGACGCCGCCGCTACCGGATAGAATAAGCGACCGCGATTCGTAAAGCCGATTTCCCAAGCCGTTGTTTGATTTTACGCCGTATAATTGTTGTATAAACATAATATTTTGTCGTCGTGATTACCCCGGGGGGGGGGGGGCGCGAGGAGTGTTATTCTTTATATTTTTCCACCGCTGAACGGAAGGACCCGCAGTCGGTCGTCGGTTCGGCCATACAATTACAATGATCGGCGACGCTTGACCGACGCGCGTGACGCGTATCCGCTACACTCCGCGTCATCCCGCCGCCGACTGCCGCGCGTTGATTAATCAAACCGAAAGACTGCCGAACACACCGGACGCCGCCGGTGTGTATTAAAATATTACGCGTTTGTCAAAGTTAATCGATCCGAACGCACTTTGTTCGTGTTCCTCCCGCCGGAAATCGCCGGCACGATATTGTATTTCCACGCGTGTAACACCAGACGGGATTTATACATATATATTTATAATTTGAATACACTTTCTGTACGTCGTCGTATGCCGTACACGCAATTGTCGAGACGAATCAAACTCTACCTTACACAAATACGTAATTTATCACGATCCTCGTTTCCTCGCTTTGACGGAAGAAAAAAAGAAAAGAAAAAAACGTCAAGGGACATCGTATTGTGCGTCGTTATTCAACGAAATAAAACACTCACCCGGTGAACTACGAACGCGACGATATTATTATCATCTAGTATATTCGAGTACAGCCCGCCGACCGTTATACGCGCACAAAATGATTAGATACATAAAATCTACCTATATATATATATATACTCGTATATAGGTATTATTTTTGCTCGCCAATTGATATTCTTCGTGAATATTTCGTTTCTCTCCTGATATTTTCAACGCGAAATCAATAACAATGCAGGTGCCCACGTGCTCGAATAAAGTGCGTAGGTATCATATCCCGCGCGACATTTAATACGATTAGTCTTACAACATTATTACGTTTCAATCATATTATTATTATTATTATTGTTGTGCGTTGAACAAAAGTACATTTTAAATTAAAAACGTCACGCGCAGATTCCCGACGGTTATTGCGTTCGCGTCGCGGCGTTACTACTTTAATTTATTTCTAATCAATTGACGGTTTACACGCCGACCCGTACCGAGTTGTTTGTGTCCTCCTCTGCGGCGGCCCCCGCGCCGGAGCGCAATGAATTATGTGCATGTTTTAATATTGATCCGAGGACTCGACTAATGTTCGATCTGGGAAAAATCGCGTGCGCACCAATGAACGTGACGTATATTCGCGTCGGTCGGAAAGGAAACAACGAAATATCACTAAACATCACGTCGTCGTGTCGAGCTAAACGCAAGTGCATTTGTTGTGCGCGAGTAATGAAAGAATTTCGAAAAAAAGAAAAAGAAAAGAACGACGAAAGACTATGTCAATAAACGCGCGCAGCAAATTATCGATAAATCGTATTGGTTTGTCTAATGTCCGTCCGTAAACGCAATGATATTATACTTATAAATTATTAATTTCGTTTAATAATAAATGATATTAACCGTTCTGTATATAGACGTCGTGGTCGTTGTGCACAACGTTGTTTATTGCTCGAAACAACGACGTTCGTTACGACGACGTATTTATTGTAATATTACGGCGAAAACGAGTTCTCGCGACGTGGCCATAAACTGAAAGGAAGTGTTCTCAGTGTTAAAAAACACGTCTGTTGCGAAAAATCAAAGAATTATATTATATATTTTCGAAAACACCAGGGTCGCTCGACTAAAATATTATCGACAATGATTTTGTGAAGTTGCGAAACTTATTTTATCCTATTATTGCAGATTCGAGTTGACTATAATATAAATTCATTACAACGCCTGATTCTTTAACTATACAAGCAATTATAATAACTACTGTTGTCTACTATAGAACTATGGCTTTTAGTGACTAGTAAATTGGATCTTTTTCAGTGTAGATACCTTCTAATAGGATATTAACCGACAATTTGGCATTTAGCTTTGGCAGCAACATACGACGGCGGTGTGAGTTTGAAGAGCACTCTGGCACATACTCTAAGACATTCTATTAGTAAAATATTATCATCAAACAAATGTCAACTGTGACCGTAAGTAATCGTAATCAATTTGTTTATACGTAAAAGAAAAAAAATTGTTATCAAAGTCTATATATACATCCATAATAATAGCCTTTAGTCTCCACACATTTTTATATTAAGTAATATCGATTAATGAAGAATTATGTGTGATAAAAGTTCGTGTGTTAGGAAAATCGAATTTAATTCTTAGACCAATGCGCGTTTATCGCATTACACGAGATCCAAATACAAACTACCTATAATGAGAATAATTTACAAATTATTACATTATTATTTATACGAATATGAGACACGAAGATTTTATAATCACAAGAAGATTAAATAATGATATACATTTATATACGTATATACGTAAGTATATATATCAATGAATTATTCCAACAACAATAAATTTACATTTTCGCTGTAAAAATAATAATAATAATAATACAAACGAAAATATAACTCTTTGTTAACGCGCCGAGGCACAATACAAGGTCATTAAACCAAAAACGAAATTAACGTTATATTGCATCACAAAACTATAAAATACGATAATAGTTTATTGAGCTTAATTGTAGAAGAACTGTTGTAATGAGATAATATAAAAAAAAAAAAAAACTGTTTACGTTATTGCGAAGAAAAGACGTGAAAAACGAGAAGCATTTTTTTTTTTTGATTCTTTATAAAGAAATCAATCGGTTTCGTATGTTATTTTGTTACATTTTATAATTAAATATAAAATACTAATTTATATTGCAGGAATATATTATCTGATCGGCGTCGAAAACATCTTTATGATTTTGGTATTCGTCGAATTCGGAAAATGAATTTAAAACAAAAAAAACTTTAAGATAAATTTAACTTGGAAATTCGTGAATTGTATTTTTAAAAACTTTTACCAAGCAGATAAAATTGCTAAAATAAAAACGCACCCGTGGTAGAAAAAGCCAAGTGGCAGTACGTATCGTGCGAAATCTAATGTTTCGTATATTAGAAAAGTTACGCGCGTCATAATAAATAATATTTATTTATATACGAAAAAATATTGTAAAATAAGCAGTCAAATATTACCGTTATTGTTATTAAACGATTCGGAGGACAAGCGAGTGAATCGTTTATTAATGTTTTTCTTTTTTTTGTAAACAATTATCGATGACTATGGAGATCAATATTAGAATATCGTTTATCGATGATTATTCTCTATTCGATTTCTCGAGGCCGGTTCGTCTCCGCCGCCAAAGCATTACTGAAAAAGTATTCATTTCAATCCGTCCGGAAAAAACGAAAACGAATTTTTGTATGATCCGTTGAAAAAATTCCTTTGAGAAATTAGATTCTCTAAGCCATCTCCACACCTGTGGCCAAATAGAAGCCACGAAGAAATAAAAAAAAAATAAAGACAAGGTTAATTTTTTTTCTTGGACCAAGTTTTTTTTATTTCAAACGCTATCTGCCGAAACACGGTTGTAACTCGACAGAAATAACGGCAATATAACGATGGCTACAAGGCAAAAGGGACTAAGCGACATTTTCAAGGTTTCCAGGAAAGGCGAAAACGTTTTTTTAATATTGTTTTTACTTTCAAATGGTTATAACTTTTTTTTTACGAGTTTTTTTAAGTTTTTGACAAGGGTTTTTTTTTTGTTTATTTCTTCGATGTCTAATTTGTCAAGTAATTTCTCACGGATTAAGATTGCAATTGAAGAAATAAGATGAAATCAAATTAAAATATTGACGCTTATGCCCCAATTTTGTCGGTTTAGGCTACCATACTATTATACAAAATGTATAACGTTTATAAAAAAATAAATAGTGACCACAGAATTTTAATATTTTTTGCTCAAACTAGAAGAATATATGAAGAAATTATCAAGCACTTTTATAGTAAACCAAAATTATTTTATAGATTTTTTACGAAGAAAAAACTCGGAAAACTCCAAAATTTCAACTGTCTATACGCATAGCACAAAAAAATCAAAAAACCATTTGAAATTTACGCCATCTCTAGAGAATAGCTGATATTTGAGTAGATTCAATACAATAAATTACGAACCGATTTAATGCGATAATATTACGAATTTATTTGCATTGCTTCCTTATAATAACACGACGACGCCTCGATGAAAATCAAAATCAAAGTCGAACGTTTATATTTTGATTAATTAAGAGGATAAAATGATTGAGTTATTTTTCTAAAATATAAGGGGAAAATCCGAGGTGAAAATATAATTTGCACAGAAAAGCAAACCCATTGGTTAGGCCCTCCTAAAACGTCGACGCTGCCCAAAAGTCAATATACGTAGTTTCCACAGCACTCGGCCGTTTTATCTCGGCGCGCCATTGCACTAGACAGGCTCACGTATGCGACTCACTTGAGCGCGCTCACGTACTGCGCGCGATACGCCGTCCGGAATTACGTTCGCCTTTTGGACCATTCGAAAAGACCACACTCGACAGCCGAAAGATCGTGTCACGTCGTTTTAGCGACGACGTAGCTGAACTCCGGCCTTTTAATCGACTGGAAATGACTTCACACACACACACACTTGTCGCGTAATATTATTTCGACGTAGGACACGAGCTTCGGGACGTCCTGGAAATCCTCGTATCGTCGGAGATTTTCCGCGAGTCCTATTGCCAACGGGGCTTCTGAAATCGCCGTCTAATAATATTAACGACGGCGCGGCGCGGCGTGAACTCGTTTTCGCCTAGTAACACTGTGTTGCGCGCGGAGTACGATGGACGAAAATAATAACCGTCCGCGGCGTAGTGTCCGCTCGAAAACCACCAACTCGTCCAGTGTTGTAATATACACAGCCACACAATTATAAATTAATTTATCATGTCCGGTGTAAATAGGAAAAAATAAAAAATAAAAACGTTCCCATGCTTTTGATACAAATTACACGTTTCGACGCGAGTCTACTACGTGCGCACACCTAGTTGAGACGTTATGCAGAATAGACTTTCTAAAATAGTGTAAAATTAATTCGAACGAAGAGAGAGAAAAAAAACCGAAACGAGTAACACGCGGCGCCGATTGCCTCTGTTAACGTATAGGAATCGAAAACTCGATATTTCGCTCGACCGACTGAGATTCGTGTTGTTCGGACGACGACGCGACGTACGCACGTTTCGTGATGCGGATCAGTCGTATACATATCGTAATTATTATTCCGTCGCAACGTTGTTTGAAAGTGTTTTGAGCGCGCGGCGTTGCGACGAGACGTGTAACGTCCAGTCCCGAGTCATCGCGATAGTAATGATCGACCAGAGCCGGTCATACTTACTGGGAGATCGTCGACGCGTCTTTATAATATAGCCGTTCTCATATTATTACGTTTCAATTAGCCGGGACGCGGATGTTGGTTTCGGGGTAACCGGTCGATTTGCATTCGTTCCCGTATTAATAGCCGCCGCCGCAAACGAATTTAATAACCTCATGAAATGCGCCTAGGTAGTAGTACACAGGCGAGTCCGGAATCGATCACGCGAACGCGGAACGGTTAAAACGGGTAAACCTGAAAGTTTCTTAAGAGCACGCGGTCGCTTGTCGTGATTTGATAAACGAGCCGTATTATTATTTATCAAATGCGTATTACTTATTGACGGTCGCGGTTCGCTCTCTCGTGTCTCCGCGCAGCCGTTCTACACAGTCTATACCACCGTCGATGAAAATCGAATTTCCTTCGCCGATTCTTTACGTCTGTCCGGTCGTCGACTGGACCACTACGCGTGTTTGAAAACTCTGTCGTCGAAATAATCCAAATGACCGCGGAACACCAGTCGCAACGATTATATTACGTCACTCAGTCACGGGGCCACGCTGTAGGAGATCGTTCTGTTCTCCGGCTAGTGTGAAATATGCACGGCGAGGACCGCTCTCCGCGTAGTGGTGACGCGAAGAAGATCGTTGCGAACGTGTCACAATTTCCTATCGAACGTTCCGCTTAGCGTCGACAACCGTTCGTTCGGATTCGATTTACATTCGGATTCAGAGTACTATAGAAAAAGTCGAAAGAACGTCGCGTTTCACGAAACAAACAAAAATGCAGTCAACTGTTCAGATCTATGTAGGGCAAATCGTACTGTGGTGTCATACGTACACACATACGAACGATTTAAAATTACTACGATTATGATTTCTATTCGAGACTACGTCGTATTAAAATCGTCTCGACTAGATTTGTCGGAAACGTTTAAAATAATACGTATACTTCAATAATAATGTCATGGGAACACTTACTAACGTTTGGCACGTTTTTAAGTTTCTAAAAGAAATCTTTAATATTTCGAAAATGTCTCTGCTGTAAAAAAAAAATTCATAAAATAAATAATATAAATATCACACAATACGCTAAATTTAGCAATACGAGTTTAATGGACGAGCACGTTTAGTAAATAAATGTATTGTTGTTGATTAAGGGGCATGAAACCAAGCCACAGACCCGCGCGGTATATGAATTGACGAGTAACGTTCACTTCAATAAAATACTTTTTGGAAAACCCATTGACCCCGACCGTCTTTAGAAATAGGTAATAAACTGTGTGACGAATCTCAGGAGTTTTTACTTCTTTCGAACGGCTCATACCTTTACCTTACATTCAATGAAACGTTGAAAAGGTTGACGCAGGTTGACGGTTCAATAAGCAATCTATCTTTTATTGAACTTTCAAACGGTCCACGTTAAGTGACCAAAGTTTTCACAATAAAAAAGGTTCTTTTTATTTTCCTACTTATTTTAACTTTTTTTTTTCTTTTCTTTTTTTTTTTTTTTTGAAAATCAAGTACGTTATTGAACCGATAGAAATATTTTAAGGAACGAGATTTATTTTATCAATACATTTTCTAGTTATTCTACGCGGTAGATGTATCAAATTGTTTAGCGCCGCGAATAATAATAATCGTGTACGTAAATATTATTATTTTACTGTAACGTCGTGTGTTTATTGAGTCGCAAATCACAAAATTTGAAGTAGTTTTCGAAAATAAAATCACTCTAGAGGTGGTGTATTGAGATTCGCGCAGCATTTTACCGGAAATAAAATGTGGGTACGCACTTTTTTGTAACTTTACGCATACGCGCTTAAAACTAAACGTAAATCCTGAATTATTGTGATTTATACAGTTGAATGGCTGCCCAGTAATATGTAAGTAGTGAGAGAGAGGTGATGTGCGTGATATTTCAATCGTGTCTATACTACGGTTATCTATTAGCTAACCGTTGTCACCACTACAACACTGGCCCAACCTGTGCGCAGATAACCGTGGTCTATACGGACAATAATAATCTGTATTCTACTGCCGACAATAAGAGTCGGATGAATTTGAAAAGTCGTAAACTTATGAAAAGATTACGCGCATGTGTCCCGAAAATACGCTCTCGAGAGAAAACGAAACTTTGGGAAAAAAGATAAAATTGTGATTCAAAAGTTATTTTTACCTATTTTATTGGCTCGAGTTAAATGTATTATTAAGTGCCGAGCTTTCGTTTCAAAGAGATTCGAATGACGTGCACGTTGGTAATATTAAAATACATATTATAAATGTCCACTCAAATAAATATTTTGAAATAAACAGAATTAAAATATTTTTACCTTTACATTCGAGTATTTCATTGTGATATAGCCACCCCATAGCGTAATGGCGTTATCGTGATTGAAATATTTCCGCAGGTATCATTACTGTTGTCGTTGTGATTATTATTAGTATGTTCAATTGAACATTAGACACACTTGTAGTCGAATTTGTGTTTCCATATCTAAACCAGCTGGGAAAAATAACTTTTTTTATAATATAACGTAATAGCCATTATTCGATAAATACTAAAACGAACACGTTGTAAAAAAAAATAAAAAAATGTAATATTTACGGAGATCTGGATATGACGGTGAGTCACCCTGTATATATAAGTTTATGTAATAGAGGACGAAACAATTTTTTTTGTTTTTTTGTTTTTTTTATAAATAAGAAATCAAAGCACTAGATGATAAGATAGATTGCACGAGGCCTCCGCGCACATATACTGTATGCTGTGTGACGTGGTGTCGTTTTAGTTTTCTTTCGTCGGGATAGAAAGACTGGACCGGAAGGAAGCCAATCTTTCCTCTTCACAAAAGCCGAAAGACGAATCTGTAACGATTCTTTGTTGTGCGCCTAATGTCATTTTCACAGTTCATACACACAACTACATAAAACATGACCTTTGACGAAAAAATCGTAAGCATTGGAAAATACATCATGAATTCACACTCACACACACGCGCGCACACATACAATAAGTGCCTGTTTTAAAAATCAATACATTTTTCATAAATTATTCTCAAAATGGTAAAAAAGTTTATTTTAACATTTTTATAAGCGTATAGTGTTTTTTTTTTAAATTAATAGTTCTTATAAGGGATAGGTACAGAGTGAAAAGAAAGGCGAAGGACAAGAAGAAGAAAAAAAAATTTGTTTTTAGTTTTCAACATCGAAAAAAAGCTAAGAAATATTGTATTTTAGAATAATCGAATGAAAAAATAGAAATAGAAACGCAAATATTTCAAGATAATTACCGAGTTACGTAAAATTGGAATTTTTGTATAAAAAAAAGATTATAATAATATATTACACGGCGAAAAAAGAAAACGAGTAAAATATATTATGTCCATGCAATAGCGGTACAACTGAAATTGTTATTAATAATTCTTTACTTTGAATTTCAAACTTTTACACTAAATCACAAAAAAATTACGAAATTCCTTTCGAATAAAGAATTAATTATAATATTGTAACTGCATTCAATTTAGATATTAGTTAATCGTATTTTGTCAATTTCATTTTATTTGCCTACAGTGCATTCATTTACCATAGTCGTTACTCGTTAGCCGTTGACATGATGTCACATCTCACAGAACGTATACCTCCTGGTGTTACTTGGGCAAAATGTTATAGTCGCCGGATGACACATATACTTTAAAAGTAATTATTATAATCATAATTTAACATCTTGAAAATAATAATTTGATATTACCATAAAGTAATTAATTTCAAGTATTTTTCGTAATAATTATCCATCAACAGTAGGTAATAAGAATATACATAAAATATTGTCTACGTGTTGTGAAAGTTTTTTTTTTTATGGATATAAGAATTTGATTAAAAAAATAAAACGAAAAAATCGTTACTGAAAAAGTTATTACTCGATTAGAAAAAAAGCGCCGAGCGCCGTTTCGCGTTAAATACTCGGTGCGTGATTTTCAGTATTTACAATTTTTTCATTATTCAAACGCCGCGCGCCGTTCGATAGAAACAATAAGAAAAAAACCAATTATTACCACCAAATTGCGAGTAGAATGGGAAATATCACAAAGACGAAAAACTAGAAAACTCCGGAATATTTCGAGCGCGCGTCAATCAAAAAAAATGTAAAACACAATATAAACGGGAATACATTGCGCGCTGGGTTTTAGAAAAGTATCATTCGACTGATCTACTTACATGAGTATTTCGTAGTTTTGAATATGTTTTGTACTTTTCTCACTGTTCATAAAAAAATTCACATTCTCGACTCATATTGTACATATTAACGTGTAGATTTCGGACCGTAAAATCTTTTACGAGCATTGGGCGTTACTATTGAGCGTATTATATCGAATAATTATAATCAATATGGTATTTAGTATAATATGACATAATAGATATTATGTCCAATGAATTTGTTATCACTTATTAATTAAAATTAGTTTATCATCGGTAAACGGGGCATTACCAATAAAAATAACCTTCGATTTAAAACGAGCTATCTTTGCTATGATTATTTTATAGATGACGTTCTGCAAAACGACGTTCTGTCGACTTTATTCTACTGTCTGGTTTAAATTTCCTTAAATAATCTAATAATTCCGATGTGTTATCAGCAATATACCCCCGACCATAGTATAATGTATAGAAACAATATTATGATCAAATAACAAATAATAAATAATGAAACTAAATTATATTTGAATTATTGAATTTTTTTCGATAAAATGAGTCTTTCGATTTCATTAGGATAAATATAGACCCTTTTCTAAAGTCACAGACTGAGCAACGACATGCCCCGTGCGTACGTCGGTGTTTTTACTCGTGTCGTCGTTACAAAAACGCATTTAATTTTATTATTCGTTTTACCGTTGTGGCTGTAAGTATATTATTACAATAGTTATTATTTATTCTTATAGTTATTATATTCGTGATTTATTCAGACATTGAAATTATAACGAGTTCTAATCGAAATTCATTCGTACTAAATTATTATCACAATTATACATCATGTAGTCGCATTTAGAAAATGTTGCAGAGATTCATTTAGTATTAACCAGAGGACACCACGAGGAGGCGAATCTCATTATCCTCCAAAAAGGTTTTTTTTTTTTTTTTTACCATTTCCCTACCTATCTAATATGAGTTGAACTACCTTTAATTATTCGAACGGTTTTAAGGCTCTCCGCAAACTAAGCGATTACAAAGCAATATTGTTTTGAAATAAAAACACCTTTTTTTTATCAAGCAAACAATCACTCAGTTAAGTTTTCTGGTATTTCGACATAACTTCATAGAAATCTGTAAGTATTATACTTGATATCACGCGATATTTATTTATAATTGTTTAATTCCGTGTATACTTATTCGAAATTTAACGGATTTATATTGAAATACCAGAAAAATAATTATTAATAGTAATAATTGGTGTATTACGATAGCATTATTTTTATGTATCCTTGAAAACATTTGACGGTTGGTCGACTATTGTTTGTTATCCTTCCTGTGGACAAACAAGGAGCCGAGTCAAATTGGATATCTTTTACTTTATAGTAAATTAAAAATAAAAAGCTACTTAATGCGAATCGAGATCGATGTAATGTAATTAGTACTATGAAATAATGTTTTAAATGATTCATAATCAATAATTTAGCACCGAAGAAAAATTCCGTTTTACATTCTACAGACGAGTTTCCAGTTTATCCGGTACGACGTGCACAATGCACAGTATTATTTGTGATAATACCGATAGTATATAAAAATTTCCATTTCTCAAGAAGTGAATATTATCCTGTACCGGCTGGACACGTCTTAGACTATTTTTTTGTATTCGTATACGACGGAAACGTAATTTTAATAATAACTACATCGGTATACATTATGTTTTACATTTTTTTTTTTTTTCCAATAATACGGTGAAATTATGTTTTACATTACATTACATCGATCTCAATTCGTATTTACTTGAAAAGTTAATAATCTGGTGTGACTCGGTTCCTTCGTTATTTTAATATATATATACCACAGAGGCGTTAACAAACAATAGTCGACCTACCGGCAAATGTTTTCGGGGACACGTAAAAATAATGCTATCGTAATACACCAAAATATAGGTAGGAAAAATGGTACGTTTCACGTGCAAAAAGAAAGAAGAATCTAATGCGATTTACTTTTTGATTGTAAATCGTACAATACTTTCTAATACTTTCTAAAGTATAAGATGGTAAAATCTATACAGAAAACACTATTTTTGTTTAAAAATGAAAAAAAATCAAAACATTTCGCGAAGCTAACGAGCAAAAGGTACCTGGAAAAAAACGGGTACAGAATATACAGATATTACTTCTGTGTCAATCCGACGACGGTCTTCTATTTTAATATCTGTGCTTCGGGTATTGCGTTCGACCGGATCTGCGCGTTGATGATCGTACGTCGTGAGGTAAGCGCCCTAACGTAACAAAATATATTTTTTAGTATTCAATAACGAGACAACTGGTTCAAAGTATACTTACAAAATGTAAAACCACAAGCCGGCCGGTTATTATTGATATTGTTACGATGTTGGCGATATAGCAATTGCATTCTATCGGTGTCCGCGAAGGTAAACGTGCCTTCCGTTGGAGGCGGTCGGTGATTTAGCCAATCGTATCTCTCCTGAAGAAGTTCGTTGACCATGAACAAAGTTCGATCGGGTAGAAACCGGCGATCGAACCTGGCGTGTGCATATTTTTCTAATTCCCAGTACACCTGTTGCGGTGACATTTGGGTCCTCGAAGTGGTGTTTATCTGAAAAGAATACGTACATAAATGTATATTTAAATATGAAACACGTATAAACAACGAAATAGACTGTTACGGGCATCATTAAATGAATACGGAGTGATTCAACTATGGTGCAATAAGTGTGTAGAGAAAAAAAAACAAATTAAAAAAACAAAAACAAAAAACAGGAAAATTATTATGGTAGTCAATTGGTTTGGAAATATTATGACGGTACATATTAAATATATGTTTTAACTTTATTCGTGTTTTTGTATTGAATTGTTTTTGAATAAAAACACCCGCGTAAAATCATAAATATGTACTTGGCAAAAAAAAAAAAAAACCGGTTACTTTTTCAAAAGTTGGGCCCATTGTCTCCAATAGAACGCACAGACATTCCATTGAATGTGCATCACGTGCCTTAATAAACTTGATGGCGGTCGACATTATGAGGTTAACAATTAGAAAACTTTTTCGTAGAAAGAGCTCGCCCATAAACCTAAGGTGAAATAAAAACACGTTCTATACATCTGTGCGACCAAAAACCAAAAAAAATTCAAAACAATAACGACGTTTACTTGCAAACTCCCAGAGTCCGAACGTATGCGTCCGTGTAGAACGCTTTCTGGTTTCGGAACCTTTCCGCATTCAGGACTCTTTCACATGCATTTATCAACTCGTCATTGAAATCATCGGAGAAGGTCCGCCGATTGTCGTCTCGCAGGTCCCCATGCGACCACCAATGGGCATCGGAACACAGTTTTGCGAACAAGTCGCTTTTTTCCGGCTTGTCAATGGCCTGCGAAAAAATACAACGCATTAAATATTAAAATAGTGCTACGAAAAGTTTTTTTTTTTTTTTAGTTAAAAAGCGTATTAATTTTTTTTTTTTTAAATTAAGTACTTTTTGCACGATCATGTCCATAATCCGCACAAAACTGCCGTTGGCTTCCACAAGGATATCGAGTAGCGTCTCAGCATTCGCACTAATCGAGCCCGGCTGAAGTTTGTCCATTATATCAGCCACATTCTTTATCGCGGATTTCTGAAATCAAGACAACGCGTCACACTCGATACCATTTTTCAAAACACCGTCGACGAATCGTCGTGTGAAATGCAATGCTACTCGCTGTGCGTTATCGACGTATCTTACCTTAATCGGTTCGGTCGAACGTGTTGTACCAGGCACAGTTTCCATCGGTCGGTAACTGGTGCTGGGTACAGTCGACAAATCCAACGTTCCCGGACTTTGAACGACCACTTGTGGCTCGTTCTTGACGTTGCTGCCGCGAGCTTTTATGTCATTACAATGTTTACCGGGTTCGGGCGTTTTGTCATCGCTGCTGCTCGAACCGTTCTTTTTTACAGACATAAAATTCTGTTGGACATAAAATATTTTACTCGTTATCGTGTATTCGTGTAGCAGAGTGTTTTTATTTTTCAAAACACCGTCTACGACTCGTCGTGTGAAATGCAGTGCTACTCGCGGTGCGTTATCGATGTATCTTACCTTAATAGGTTCGGTAGAACGAGTGAATTGCCTGGTACAACCAGGCAATTCCATCGGTCGGAAACTGGTGCTGGGTACAGTCGACAAATCCAACGTGCTCGGACTTTGAACGACCACTTGTGGCTCTTTCTGAACGTTGCTGCTGCGAGCTTTTGTGTCATTACTGGGTCCGCGCGTTTTGTCATCGCTGCTGCTCGAACCGTTCTTTTTTACAGACATAAAATTCTGTTGGACATAAAAGATTTTACTCGTTATCGTGTAGCATCGAACGAACAAAGTACATATTTCAACAAGCCGATTGTAAAGACATAAAATATAAGCAAACATTGAGAAATTACCTCGTTGGAATCGAAAATACATTTTCCCCATATATTTATTCCAGCCGCCTGGTAGCTGGCACGAGGCGTCATCGCGGACGTGTCGACGTCAGTCACTTTTACCGAAACTTTTGCATTTCGAACGGCCGGCAACGCTGGCCCGCCGTCCGTCGAATTTCCTCGGGTCTGTTCGCCGACTTTTGTTTCGGTAACGCGGTCCGACGAGTCGTTTACAATACCCTCGGTCTGTACGATATTATTTAAGATTTTATTTTTTACACATTGTACGAATCGAAATATAAATGTTGACGGATGAAAAATATTTTCACCGAAAGACTATTATTACCTTGTTGTCGATTTTTTTCAAGGGTTTTGTTTCCGCTGTTTTCGGTGACACCGCGGACATTGCATGCGAGTCGCCGGAAGGTTTCGGACATTGGACTCGGTCGTTCGACGTCGAAATATTGGCCTCAGAAGAAATAGGACCATCGCCGGCTTCCAGCGGGTCGATTGCATTTGCGTTGCGCCGGGTCTCGTTAAATTTGTCCAAAATGTCTAGTCTACATTGTCGTAAACACGTCTAAAAAACACAATCGACAATGGTAGAAAATCTATAATCCGTCGTACGAACTGTAACGAGACATACCGATTCTGCAACACCCACGACCGTCGCGCTGTACCGTTCGATTTCGTAAGTCACTTTGAGTTCTGTTTTCGAATAGGTAATTTTTAATAGCAACGGCGATTCGACAGGGCCTGTCGCTGAATCCGGTGACCGCGATTCACTCGTCGTTCGGGCCATCGCGGTCAATTTCAATCGATCGACTTCCGGGTCGATCAGTACCGTGGCTTCTGATAATATGTCGTCGTCGTATTTCTTATTTTTCAGCAATCGCATTTCGGAATATACGTCGTCTCTGGCGAGATTCGAATTGCCGTGTTCGAATTCGTCGTCGGCGCTTATTCGTCGATGAAATCTTTTGTTCGGATCGTTTGTAAACGAACAAAACACTCGTATAACGTGCAAAATTTCCTGTTTGCACTGATGTACTATCTCCTAAAAACAACAAATTGAACCACGTTAAAAAATATAACATTTTCTAGCGACTATTTTCATACACATTTATTTATATATGTATATACAATAAATATAAACACAAGCACATACCGATTCGTCGAAACCCCGAACCGACGCGGTATGGGGTCCTATCTCGTATCTGACTTCCAAGTCAGTTTTCCCGTATGAAATCTGGAGCTTCATCGAAGTCTTCATTATTGCTGAGAAATCTTTTAACTGTTCGTCTATTGTTCGATTTCTCATGTAGTTTAAACAATAGTCCACCAAATAGATCATCGCCGATTGTTTCTCCAATGATTTTAATGCCATCGCGTGCGAAATCCAAAAAAATCTTCTTTATTATATTCGAATAGTTTCAATAATATAACGTACGTCGTTATATTATGTTGAACTTGATGATCGAATAACTTCAAATAATTGTTTTTAACAGTAATCAATTATTTCTTATTTCCACAAAATGGAGCACAGATAAATTGTTAATGAATTATTATAATCGTTCTCGAGTACCAAATAAACATAATATTATGTAAAAACCTGTTGCCACAGCTTTGATTTTATTTATTAATCACGTGGTTGCCAGCTATTGGTATTGGATTGATACATTTTTTGTACTTACATTCCGTTTTGAACTGTTATTGTTTTTGGATAATATGGATAACAATTACATTTTGTACGTATAAATATTGTATAAATTAAAATAATTTACATCGTGGAATACGGTAAATACTCACGTTAATTATAATAACTTATCTTTATTAATCTTCAATGCATTTGTCGCGTCATAATTACCACACCTACAAATATGTTTTATATTCAGTGAAACAGTCGCCTTTAAAAAAACAGCCAAAAACATTTTTAAAATATATTAAGATTAAGGTATTAAATTCTTAAATATGCTCGATAATTCGATTTGAGGTTGGACGTTAGATTATTTGTCAATTCTTTAATAAATTTATATTTTTGTCAACTAAATTATATACAAATTTCTATCGCTCGGTTAATAATGACTTAGAATATTGAATGACATACTCGTATAAATGAGTTTTTTTTTAACACCCTTTATTCATACTATTTAAAAGTAATTTATTTAGAATAGTAATTTTTTGATTTTAAATTTACCTAGAATATAACAGATTATTTAGACTATAACAGATATAAATTTTTATAGTTTACGTATCGATGAAAAAAAAAAAGGACGTTTGGCTCAGTTTTTCGTCTGTCGCGTTATATTTTATAGGTAACACACCTCGTACAATTGATCGAGTTTTACTAAAGTGGTTTGATTGCCTTTTTTCCATGTTGCAGTCCCGTGTCTTGACACTATTGTATGCGTAACAGCAGTTCAACAGGCAAAGCTACGTTTGATTTCTTACCCAATATAAAGTAAAGGACGCAATGTACATTGATTTATACTATATTGTTTTGTTCGTCTGTTCTATCTATTGGATCTTCTACTCAAGGTCCTTTTACACGTACACAATTAATGAAATACATTTTTTAATACTAGACTTTCAATTTAAATGTCAAGTTTCAACAGCAAAATGTGAGTTTATAATGCAGACATTGCAAACATTTTTTCAATTTTTCCTAGACATCAAAATATTTAATTAAAAATGTGTTTCGTCGACTATTGAGTTGTACTCCGAGTGCAAACATATTACTGTGGACTGAACCCGCACGCGCGTATAAAAAAAAAAAACGGCCATCAATAGACGGCCGACAGGTAATGGTGACCGATTCTGAGAGAAATCAAAAAGTATTTTTTTTTTTTAAAAAATTTACACGGCCCTCTCCGAGCGAGTTACGCGACCGAACGGTTCTGAGCAGCAAAACTTTTTATGCTCCGGCCGTAACGAAAACGCGTATTTTTCGGCTTAAATGATGCATGGCAGAGTGTTTAGCTCCGTGCCATAATCCTTCGACTGCAAAGTTTCAGGGTTTAATTAATTGAATGGTTAACTTTGTGTAACTGGTGTCGCTCGGTATAGTCGAGATAACCGCGTCCTTATTATTACGTCTAAAAAGGTTTATTTATTTTGCGATCGCCATTATTTATGCGAAAAAAAAAAAAACGTCGATTATAATTTGCCACCGGGGTGTGAAGCACTCGCCGCCGTGTTCGGTTATTTGATACGACGTCGGTGTTCGTAATTTCGTCAGACTCTGTCGAAAATTCATCGGCCTTCAACAGTTAGTTTCAACGTTATAGCGTTCATTATACGTTTGGAGTTTTGACATACGTGTGCGGACGAGTTCCATCTCGTCTCGGCGTGAGTTTTCCGCACTTGTGATTTTTGACAATGGCGATTTTAATAACCGGATTTAAGGAATAGCGTGCTCTTTTCTTCAAACTCTGTCTGTACCGAGTCGAGTCGTCGTTATCACTACGACCCAGCCGAATGACTCGAAATTTAAAAAATTCCCAGTATCAATCGACGAGTTATTGTGATTTAAGATGTTCATTATACACGCGATGTTCATTTAACACGCGCGCATTACCGAAAAAAATGTCGAATAAAGAGGCGTTATAATTATTATATTATATTCTTCAAAGAATCTCTTGTAAATATCTGTCGGTATTGAATTGAGTTTTTGTTCGTAATTTATAATATAACGACGCCTAGATAATCCGTTCAATTCTTAGGATTTCTATAGAACGTCAACATTTTTATATACTAGAGAAAGTATCAACAGTTAATTATTTTAATAAGGTCGTGGGTTCAAATCGTAGGAGAAATTATAAATCAAAATAAGAATATTGTTTTACTATAATCACCCATTTTATTCGATATACTTACTGTAGTACTTTTCTCCTATGCGGTCGGTATAAAATCGTTAAAAATTTCTAATTAACCGACTTTTACTGACTGGAATCAACAATAATTTCTATGTAATACGCGTACGGTACAATTTTCACAATTGTCAATGTGTACACAATTGACGGTACAGTAAAATATATGATTTTATTTCTAATTTACCCGTTGTCCGTTCGATATTTGGAATTCCACAGAACGCTTGATATCATTATCGAGAATGCCGGATTCAAAACATTGGACGGCAACAAATAATAATAATAATCATTTATTTCCAACTACTAAGTATTGACGACGAAAAAATCGTACCGTTTGTAAACAAAAAAAAAACGTTTTTACGTATTATTATTAGTAAAAAATTCCTCTAGAAACTAAATTAACAATATTATGCCGTTTAGTAGTGGAAACTACTCTACCTATAGTACGAGGTTTTTTTTTTCAACGTTCTTCTTTATTTGATTTCGAATTCGTCTTTTTCGGAGACGTTCAAACGCCGTTGCGCTCGACGACGGAATTTTATCCGTCAGCTTTTCATTCCGCGAGGGTTTGGTGTTAGTCGAGATTAGATTAAACGAAATTAACCATTCGCATCGCATAGCGACGGGACTATGCGACTTGCGTAGGTAGTATATAATATTATATAAGACGCCAAAAGCCCATTAAACAGGAAATTATATGAATTCGACATATTTTATTCAACGATTACATTTTAAAAGTGCTTTTGGTTTGAATACCGAATCGATGGATACAGTATTTCGACGAACAGGTTTTTTTTTTTTTTTCGTTTTATTCTTATTTATTATTGTTTTTCAATTATAATTACTATCGAAAATCTATAGTCATATGTTTAAAATAAAAGTATTTTACGGTAGCTCGTTGATAGAAAACAACCTTTTTTTTGAATGAACTCGACTTAGGCGTCAGACGATAAAAAGAGACAAATTTAGTTTTCTAAATCTACACGCTTAAACGAACAAAGTACGTAACATAAACTAACTGAAAACTTTAAATTTTAATTATGAGTAATATTTGATTTATTGATCGTCTAACGTCGATACGAAAACATCGTACAAGTTTGAACATTTTTTAACGCGATGTTTTCATTAAGTTTAAGCGGACAAGTGCGATAAAAGCAGGAGCGGATTGGCCCGACGGGACGACGGGAGATTTCCCGGTGGCCCGCGGCCTGACTAAAAATGTTATGTGTTAGTTCCGAAAAAAAGTTTGTTTAGCCTGAATAATTGATTTATATATTGAAAATTAATCATTTCGATGATGGATTTAAATAAGCCTTATAACATAAGTATTATATTATTGTATTTGTATTCGATTTTTTAAATAAAAACAGATGAAATACAATTTCCTGTGTTCAAAAGAATTGAAAGGATTTCTTTAGTCATATTATCAAATTAAATATTCGTTTACAATAACAAAAATGAATAATAGTAAAAGTGTGTTTTTGTTTAAACAGGTATATTTTTAAATATTATTTGTATTGTGTTATTTGTATATTGTTTAAAAAAAAAATTGAAAAAACTTATTATTTTAGGTTTTTTCTTGGCCTAACTAAAAATAATTCCCGGCTTGAAATATTATCATTCAAATGTTTCTAAAAGAAAAATGTGCCTAAGTATTTCCGAAACTTTTTCGTTGAAGAAAGATCAATTTGTAAGGAACTTTTTGTATAAATCTCGACAGTATTTGAGGTAGTCAAAATTATTTTATTGAAATTTTACGAAAAAAAAAAAAACTAAGAAAAAGCTCAAAAACTTAAAATGACTAAAAACAGCACAAAACCTTTTAACATTTAAACATTTATACCAACTGTTGATTATGGTCATGTAAATATTCGGTAAAAAAGTCCCCGCGATCAATAATTTTTAAGTAAATAAAGTAAATAAAAATGTTGTTAAAAACCGGTTTGTCGTAAATTTGGCCGTTTCCGTCAGCTTTTCACGTATAACTGTTTGGAAATTCGAAAAATAACCTCTAGTACCAACTAGATACGATTTTCTACCATAAACAAGGATTGAGATTGAAAATTGAACCATTTTTTCGAGAACTTATCGTGTAAATACACACACAAAAAAAAAAAACCACACGTCATGGTAAAACCACCAACAGCTCGTTTCACTCAGAATCTAAAAGAAAGATGACTTTTATTTTCCATAGAATTCAAACCACAATTTACTATTTACTATCATACCAAACATAGATATAGTATTTTTAGATTCCCGGTTAAACACGCGCACATTTTTACTGTAGATCAGCCATTCCCCGGTATTACATACGGTTTCATCGCATACCAAATCGGTGCTTAATTAATTATTTAGGTATTTCAGCGCGTTTATTTTAACGTAATAAATATAAATATAGAAATACCTAATGCGTATGAACCGAAACGGTTCTCTTTGATATTTAAAATATTAGCGTTTAGATATAGAATTAAGAGAAAATCGACTCCGTGAGGATAATAAGATGATTTATAATTATTATTTTTTCACGGATTAAATCGAGGTTTTATAATAAGCCTAGTACTAGGCATCGACTGTAAATAAATATAATCGGTACTACTCACGGCTTTCCGGTGGATTACTGCCGCCGAGGCTCGGCGTTCGTAGTGATGACCGCAGCCCGTTGTCTATTGCAGGCTTGTGAAATAAAGTAACGGATACGCACAAAAGTCACTCGATAAAAACAATTGAATTTAGAAAAAACAAAAAAAATCAAAAGTCGCGATTCGTAAACGCGTGATTCGTCGTCGTCGACGAGATAAATAATAACGATCGACAGCATATTATTATATTGTTATTGGCTATATTACGTAGAAAAATAAAAACCGCGATGTTAAAACCGGGGAGATCTTTCCGGACCGCCGTCGACACTAAGACTGACTGCTTCGGTGAGCTTTCGCGCGTCACACGATCGATATCGGCTGAATAGCGCGCGCAGCTCGGCCGCCGTTGGTCGGGCGGCTTGGCTTTCATTGGCCCCGGGTCGCAGGATCGGGCTGGCGTGAACTTCCTTTTATTCCGATTTCACAAAAAACACATTTCTCATTGTTATTAGTGATAACTTATCACTATTACTACGTATTATTACATAATTATTATACAATCGTTTAATCATCGTCGTCGTTGTTTACATAATGATTACATAATTGTTACATTTTAAGTAATTGCAAATTATCTTTATATATTCGTAATACGATAACTAACGAGGTTATAACTTGACCATACTACAGTAACCTAACCATATTGGTTTCACCATGATATGTGTATGTGAACACGATAAGTTCTCGAAAAAAATGGTTCGAAAATTTTCGACTTCAGTATTGATTTCTGATATAAAATTTACAGTTTAGAATTAATACGGAAAGACAAATAATGTAATAATAATTATTGCTGTAAACGTGTATCAAACGCCGTGACGTAATGAGCGCAATTTTTTTCGATCGACAATCTGCGGTAAAAAAAAAGAGTCACTTAAGACGAATGAAACAGTGTACTACGGAGTAGGTGAAACATGTTGGAATAATAACACGTACTCCCACAAAGAAGTTTGAAGAGCGTTGGGAACCAAATCACGAAACGACTGGGGGATAACAGTGGTTCAATAATTGACTAATATAATTAGAAGATTGAGCGAAACACGCGAACTGCAACAAAACTCAAAATTACATAATTACAGATACGTATAAGGACTGTAGACGCTCCGACACACGATTTTTTAAAGGTAACTACCGGTATAAACACACCTTGATCATAAAAAAAAAAACCTACCAGAAAGCGTAAAACTGAAATGTTAACATAACGAATAAACGTGAAAACAATATCGAAAAAATATGAAAATAAACAACACAATCGTACGAAATGCATATTTATTTGGAAACAAACGCTGGCCGTGTCACTATAATATGTACCTAACCTAACTATTTATATATCTAACCTGACCTATCATTCCAATAAATAATGTTTATAAAAAAAAAAAAAACATTCAAATAATAATGGAAAAAAATAAAACGTCTTGTTTGTTGAAATATCCTTGACAAAAAAAAAAAAAACACGCGAAATAAAATTAAAGTGAAGTATTAATCGCAGTGATATAGTCGCATCTAACTCGCATTTAGATTAAAATTAATACATACCGTTTACCGTAATATGTATTAATGATTTGACATTTCCACATTGATTATTCGCGTATATCACTCAACACTTTTGTTTGTAAATGAGCACTTCAAATTTAACACTTTCTCCCCAGCCATCACCAGTATAAACGTATGCAGGCACGGACGTGACTTGAACACTTCTTGGGGCAAACTTTGTTTCATACATATGATATTGTATACATAACACTTACATCGACTTAGCACAGTACAATTATTAGTGGCATCTTTAGTGGTGAGGTAAATGAGGCGGTGTCCTGCCTGAATTTTTGAAGTAAATAACGCTCGATTGGTTTTTTTATAAGGACTATATTTTTTTATTACGTATTTTTATTCGAAAAATCTACATATTAGTTATAACGTTATATTTTTCTGAATACAATTCAACTATTATTGAACAATAAAATACAATCAATCACTGCCTATTCGTCTTTTCGACTGTATTGATTTGTTTATTAATTTTCAACACCACCAAAAACCATAATATAATAATAATAATAGTAATAATAATGACAACAGTATTATCATTCCCGGTGGGATTCGTCGTCGTCACTCGGCTGCCCGCCAACGCTACAGGCAGCGTTTTCGTCATCCGCGCGCGGAGGATTCGCGTCGAGGACGACGACGACGACGAGTGACGGTCGACCCGAGACCGGGGAACGTGGCGTTTTGCGCGTAATCAATCAAACCGTCGTCGTCGTATAGCAAGGGCGAAAAAAGCCTTTGCGGGAAGAATAAAGGCGTCGCGGGTTTTGACGTATCCGAGGGCACACGCGACGACCGTGCGACACCAGGAACAAAACGAATATATATATATATATTGTTATCATTATTATTAATATCATGACGTAATACGCACATCACTGCCGAATTGCTACCTGTCTGTCGACCGGCTTTGCCTTACGTCTTCTACACACACGCGCGCGCGCGCGCACACTTTTGATACATATATATATATATTGTATAAATACGATCACGATGGCGTCGTATATAATGGTAAACGCAAAGAGGAAGATATAGTATAAACAAGCAAAGGTCTCGATTTCAAACTTCGTTCCTCTCATACGACCCCCTTTTCCTCCTTTCAGTAAACCCTTTACGCCCAAACACACACACACACACACACACACTTGTTGAGGAGTTGAAGACTAGAGCGGCGGGACACCACGTGCGCATACATTATCACGATCGCAAACGTAATATATATAAATTTAATGTATATACGTCTATGTCTATGAGCACATATATGGGTTCACAGTGTGTGGTACGTTTATATATATATATACCTATATATATATAAACATTATATACACGTTATGTGACAAGAGCACGTGAATCGCTGAACATCCGTCCGTATATACGCATACCTCTCTGCCTCCATAATGAAATATATATATATATATATATACATGTGTGTGTAGAGAGCCGTCGACGTGCTTTAATAAAGCGTTTCTCTCCATCCCTACTGTCCCTTCTCGTCCGCGCGCTTCTCTTTCTCTCGCCCTACCACTAGAACGTACGTATTATACATCCGTTTATTACATAAATCACGTTTCACCTAATCTGTACGGCGTGCGAATAATAATATATCACACATCGTCGCGGCGAAAATAAAACTTCACACGTTACCAAGGCGGCGTGGTGCCGGCTGCTGTTCGCACCGCGTTCTGCTGCTTCCGATTTTCGCTAGCGTCCACAGACCGGGGTCGACCGCCGGCAGGGGCACGCGATTTAGGTCGTCGCGAAAGAAGCAAAAAAACGAACGCGAAAGCCGGCGAAGGAGACCGAGCGTTTGTGCCGTTTCGCCGCCTTTCCGGGGCACGGAACGCGCACGTACTGGACGGAAAACCGTAGCAATTTCCCGATGCAAACGTCTCGGTTGACGTGCAATTCGTTATTCCGATTATATTCGCGGTGCCGGGGAGACGTATGACCAACTTTACAGATCGGAAAAAAAAAGTCACTGTTAATAATTAGTCGCTTTCGGTTTTAAGACTATAAACACTCGACATACAATAGTATTATGCAAATTTAACGTATCGCTGTATCGTAAATTATTATTATTTATTATTTACAAATAAATACTTACCGACATCCTTAACGTCGAATGCACCGATCCTTCTTCAAAACAAACAAAAGACATAGTAATTATTATGAAACGAATAATTAGGTTTTCATTTGCGACATTTGATAAATTGTCAAGGCGTCTAGTTTTTAGGAAAATGGTTAAGTTTAAATATTATATTGAGATGAAAAATTCAAAAGTGTTTTTTCCAAACGGGTAAAGGGATGAAAATACGAGTCTAACAAAAGTTGTAAAACGTAACAAATCGCGTGTTTAATGCTATAATTACACTGATAACCTAAAAAAAAAAAAAAAATTAAACAAAATTCATATTTACCGATTAATTTGCAATGAAAAACACACGGCGACTAGGTATACCGAGCGAGGAGCTTTATCACTGTATAAATAAGAAGGGGGGTTTTTACGGTCGTGTTTTTTTTTTCTACCACGATTTCTGTTGAAAAAAACGCTTCTTGCCGCTGCTCGTTGTATTATAAAACCGCGGTAACTCAAATGGATCACGTAGTAAAGCAATCGCACACGCTTGTAATATACGATTATATCTCGTCGATTTTCGCACGAAACCGCACTCGAACTATAAAAGAAAATTACAATCGTCACTCTCCGTGAAACAATCACTAATGCAGTGTTTTTAAGCTCTGACCTAAATAAAGACAAATGACATGGACAAATCGTCTGATATTATTTGGTATGCGCTTGTGATATAACTATATACCATACCGGTCATAAGGGTGCGTTCATTATTTTAAGTAACAAAGACCGCGATTATATTATCTGATCCAAATGAAATGTAAACGACTGGACCGATAACTTTTTCAATATTATTCCCGAGAGCGTGTTCAAAAGGGGTTTCCATTGACATTAGAAAAACCCGAGTGTTTAAATTTTTGTTCTATTTAAATGTCCCCGACGGCGACGGTTGGCGGAAAAAAAAATGTCATTTTCAATTCAATACGATTCTCGCATTGTTTGAATTCTAAAAAGTATGGTAAAAATTAGTATTGGGTTAAAAAATCGGGACGCGTACATAAATGGGAAAAAAAAAACGAATTACACGTGACACATTCGTTATAGCGTTTCGCGTTAAAATCGCGGCGTAAGTGCGTATATGCGTATAATCGAATTCAACGAGAAAAACCAAGTGTTTGTTTTTTTTTTTCGCACGCGGAAAAAATTTGACGGCGGCGGCGTTCCGTTTGATATTTTGTTTAATTGGTTTCGCCTAGCCCGTAATCCACAAGACCTCGGTGACATTATCCTCTTTCAATTCGATTACTGTCTCGCGCGCGGTCTAATCGTTTTAGAACCGACCGTCGCGATTAATTTCCAACATGCTTTTGATACATCGCCCGCCAACACGGACGGGCACCGCCTACAGGTGAGTCCTACAGAGATGTTAATGCGTAAATCATAACATCGCGCGGCTTTGTCTCCGACACGCGTAATGTGGTTAATGACGCCACGCGAACGGGCACGGCGACCACGTTGTTCCCGAGCGTGCATTTGTGCGCGCGCGAAGATTTAGATATTCCTCTTTGACGCAAATGACCCGCTCGCCCGCCCGGCCGAGCCGGCGTGTATAGAAACCGGCGGCGGCGTACTGCTCGTCGGCGCCTAGGCCGGAATAAAGCGACGATCGTCCTCGGCTTTTGTTGCATCGGGAATTATCGCGACGACATGTTTTCCGGTTAGGTTGAAAAACTTCGGCGTTTGATCTGACCAGCAACGAATCCGAGAACACCGTCGGAACAACGGACGGACGTGGTAAAAAACGTGACACTGCCCGCGCGCAAACGAACGCGGAGAAAATAATGATCGACACGTTTTCAAGGATTCGGCAATCGTTAGTTAACAAATGGACGTTTGTCAAATCATAATAAATCCAGATGTTTTCTAAAAGAACGGTGGAAAATGTCTCGATTTTTCTAGACGAATCAAGTGCTTCGTGTTATCGTCACCGACTTTCGACCGATCGCACCACACATATTCGCTACGAAATAAATAGCTCGTTTTTAACTCCAGCTACCAAATCACACTGTGTGTGTCTGTTTCACAATAAATACTCATAAAATAAACCTTTCATTGATGAGTATAACATCAAATATTCATATATTCAACTCTACCAATTATTACACTCCCCGTGCTTTTGATGTCGTTACGTACAGATACAGACAAACGGGTGTCTTTTTGGTTTTCGTCTCGTTTTTGGCACGCCGATATCATATCGACGACGTTACCGAGCGTTCTCGTTTTTGTTGGAAATAATGCTATCGACAAAGGAAAAATTGTGAATGGACGCTTTATCTATCGCATCGTCCCCGAAATATAATAACACGATACTCTAGATAGAAATGTATAATGTTTTTTATGTAAACTTTTTGATACGTCGATCGATGAAAACCGAAAGCTTCAAACTATTATTATAGTATAGTGATAAGATAAATAAGACGTTTATTGTACAAGCAATATTATAACGATGGTATTATTTTGAAGACAAAGCGCGAAAAAACAAAAAATAACAATGGACGATCAGACGATTAGCAAGGTCTAGTAAAAACAAATAAAACTGATTTATTTCATTACAATCATAGAATATTGCATTGTTCTTGGTTGTTATTTTGTTTTTTTTTACTATTTAATGAACATAAGAATAAGTTACTAAACTCGACATGGAATTATTAGAAATAGTTAAAATAATACCTCTAAACTCAAGTACTAAATTGTAAAAAAAAAAAAACAGTAGTAATTATTGTTATGTATTATTGTTGATTTATCTCAAAAACAAACAATTACGTAAATTGTAAATTCTCCCAATAATGCATCTCCATTGTTAGATTGGATTTATCGCAGATATAAAGATTATACATTGGATAAAATGTACGACCCTGGTATTTAAAATAATTAGGTACGATAATTTGTTGGCGGATTTTTTAAGTCATAACTTATTGACCGTTGTTGGGTCGTTTAAATTATTTAAAAAAATGTAAATCGTTAAAAAGTAATCCCAGTAATATGGTCTTTTATAAAATAATAATAATAATAATAATAATGCAGTGGGCGAGTATTAAGTTATGAATTTAATCGCCGCGAAGGCATTTTTTTTTTCACGTCGAAAAACTAGAGAGATTTAGCCCCATTTTCGTCCGCGAAATCATTACAAGTTCCTTTTTATCATCCCACAAATAATAAAAAGTTTCGTGTAATAGTGATAGAAAAAAAAAAAAATGAAAAAAATTGAAAATAAAGCAAACTTTACCAACTAGCGTTGGCTATAGGACCCCCGTTAAGACCATCGCGAGTTGAAAACTACGTATAGCGATAGAAAAAATAAAATAATAACAACAACGACTATAAAGCTATTATATAAGTCCATAGGATTAAGATAATATAGCCCGTTCTCTCGGACGTATTGGCGTTTCCAAAAAGACACGAAGACGGCAAAAATAATAAAATCCGGAAACAATCGTCGCGATTTAAACGACCAATAATTGACCGGTGGCCCTGATCGCGCGACGCGTAGACGGTAAACGCTGCGGCTACTTTAACCGTCCGACGTCGCAGCCAGACGCGGGCGCGATTCGTTTTGATATTTCTGTTTTCTTATTTTCAGTCGATCGGGTCAGGGCGATGTCAATAATCGACAGACATCGTCGCCGCTCTAAAAGAATAAAATAATATTGTAAAAACACGACAACGTTGCGCCGAGCGAATTCACTGCAAAGTATTCGTCACATTCGTCGGACCGAGTAATGATGATATTATTTGTTCTTTTTTTTTTCACCAAACACGTCGGTGTGACTTTGCGGTGCAATACGAGGAGTATTGTTACTGTTAATTTTGTCTGTCTTCTGCGGATTTCAGTTGGCGATAGTGCGTCGATGGTGACGTCACGCCCGTCGATTTATCATTGTTGCAGTTTGACAAATTATAAAATATTACGCTGTCGCGGTATAATGTACTTGTTGCTTCGGCGGATATCGGACCGATTAGGAAACTGAGTTACGAGAGACGTTCGATAAGCATCGTGCGTGGAAAAAAAAAAAGGAATTCAAAACGAATATGGAAAATTTATTATAATATAATATATTATATCGTGGCAAGCTACGAGTAAGCAGTTATCGTAGTCGCTGTGAAAAATAAAAAGATGTCCAGTGTCCACAATGGATACGATATTTTGCTATCTTTGAATATTATATTTTATCGTTGTTTGATCGGTCGTACGACACGGGATCCTTTTCGGAAGGATTTAATCAATTCGGTAAAATGTGGTTCCCTATTTTTTTTTAGAATTTACTATGTAATTTCCGATTAACTAGTAATAATTACGTCATTATTCTAATAGTTATTATTATTGTAGCGCCGAGTGCGTCGTATTGATATTTATAATTTAACCGTATTATTTTACTCGAAGAATTTAAATTTAAAAATATATTTTGTAATAAACATTGTCTTGACGATTTACATGTGCTCTTTCTGTTATTTTCTTATCAATGTATAGAATTCAATAGGATAATAGAAAACCAACAGATATTTAAACACATCATACGTGTCATTAACCTTTATCTAGCGGTATAAAATGTACGCGTAATTCGAGAATAAATGTATTTGTTTACCCACTAAGTTTTGAAAAATAATATCGACTGTTTGAAAATGACTAGTGAAAGATTAAAATGACAAACAATTTCAATATAATAGTGTTATTATTGCATTTATCAAGTACTCTGTGCTCACCTGTTTAATAATCATAACTAAATTAGTTTTCCTTTGTGAAAAACACGTGCCGATACGCGCATCGAATTAAAACCAAATTACGAACACGCTTCGTTAAACATAAAGTATCCAAGTATTAATATATTTTGCTATTTCATGTCATCAAATTACGTTTTACTATTTCATTACATTATTACTTTCGACTATGTTTTCTTATGAAAGTACTTATTCAAATTTTTCTTTTTCATTTAACATGCCATGGGTACGTGCAGCTGCAATGAAATTTAAATCAAATTAAATCGAAAAGTGCCGATTGGACCTAAACCGGTACTCAAATTAACCTAAACCTAAATTCAAATATTATGTGGAAAATAGGTAATTGTGATGCCCTACTCGCGCTGTTTTCGCCGTATCGTATTGAAAAGGCGCCTCTAGTTAGAAGACGCCTATACGAAATTATACCAGCGAAATTCACACTGCAGCGTTCCTCTTTGGAAGTCGAAAACGAATAAAATTTTTTTTTAACAATATTATTGTCGAAATATCTCGGTATAGTAACGAGCTATTCGGGCTCGAGATACTTCGTATACAAACTTATTAATCTTACTTTACACACTCAAAGTAGGCTGAAAATTAAAAACGTATTAAACGAAATCCAATTGCGTACTTGAATTGAAAACAAAAAAAAAATCATGATTTATTTGTCGGATTAATGGAAGAAGAAAAAACAAATCTTTTCGTTGACAGTTAACGACCGAAGAGGAGATTAAATTGTCACGTGAAACAGTTGATTTGTTTTCCCGCCGTACGTAATGTATTCTTATGAAGTTATAATTATTCCGCGAGGATTACGTTTGTGCTCATCGCACTTTGAGGTCGAATTTTTTTATTTTTTCGTCGTCTGCAAACTGTGTCAATAATAATAGTCCAAGCACGTGTGCGCATGGCTATTGTAATAACGCATATCGTTTGAAAAAGTGCGACGATTTGATATTATAACTTCAAGCAGTTCAAGCGTCAATACGCGAAACATTTTACTCGTTAAATTCGTCCTTCGTTCGACATGAAAACTATCTATTTAACCGACTCGGTAAAAATATATAACACTGGACTTTTCGTGATCGTATTGTAAAGTTTCAAATCATATGCTCGGTACACCTTATCTGCCACGATCAAATCGGAAACGGTTTCAGTTAGAAAGAGTAGGGAAAATTACGACAAAATTAAATATTTTCTCATCGACTTTTTATTCGAAATGAACCAGAGTATAGTTTTCTTCATTCAAAACTTTTTGAAAGTAAACAATACTTTATATTATATAATATTATAAACGTATTAAGATAGGTTTATTTGATTTCTTTTAAAAGTCCAATATCGTGTTAATTTTTTATTACGTGATAAATGGTAATTTAAGGTATTGTGCGGCTTTATTTTACGGCTTGAGTAATGTTTTCCTAGTTGAAATTTTATGCTTCAATATAATATTACTTCTCTTGACCGTATACTGTATTTCTGAATAAACATACGTTGACCGTTGGATAAAAAAGAGTATTATGGGTTTGTGTACCTATTATTTTAATTGGACATTATTTACGTAACATTTGACAGAGAAAAGAAAAGTGCCCGTTTTTTGTATTATCTATTTTTAGATTGTCCTTTATTCTTGATATCTTGTGAAAAATGTCCAGTATGAATAAAATACAAATCGCTTAAAATGTCCATGATATAGGCTAATTTATGTTAAAAGAATAAAAGAATTTCTGTGTGTGTGTGTGTGTGTGTGTGTGTTTACACAATATTATAATGTTATCCCTTCATAACTGTTGTATGTTATACAACGATAACAATAACGGATGCACGTATATATATATAACATATATTATTATCTATACCGTAAAACTAAGGGAGAAAATGAACAAATCTATATGTTTGCTTACATGGTTTATATGTATAATATAAATATATATATTATATTCTACTACGTATATTAGGTACATTTATTACTGTTTATTTTATGGACTACATTTATTTATGAATTTTCAAAGTCGTATAGAAGCAAAATATTTTATTTTTTTTTTCACTGTAAACATAATATAATATATTATAATATCATGCAGGATGCGATAACTGTAAGCGGTTGATTATTATATTTTATTATTATATTGAGGTCTTTAAATAAAAATAAAATATCGATTACGAGCACTCGCTCTTGCTACAATATTTTTTATCCATATTATTTACGAAAATGTTCAAAAAAAAAAAAAAAAAATTAAAGTCGACCACAAACAACTATGGAAAAAAAAAGAAAAAAGTATGTCGATTACTTATAAATATATTACCCTTATTTGTGTATAGTGTTTGTCATTTAATATATTCATCTGAAAGCAAAAAAATAATACGCTTCATTCATATTTCAAATGTGCAAAAACCCGATGTATTAATTTAATACGTCTTATTTCAATAACAATAATTAAATACCTAATATAATATATATTTTTATTTTTTTTATCGACATATCATACTGAATGACATTGTGTATAAGCGTTGAAAAATAAAACTTTTCGTCTAGAAACATTTTATCGCAATTCATAGGAAGCCGACAGATTTAAAATGTAATATCGTTACACGAATAATTTCAACAAATTTAAAACTTTATAAAATAAATTCATGTTTGACACTGCCGCCTTGAGTGTGGTAATTCGATCGAAGAACTGCCGAATTTTGTTTTGAATAATTCATTCGCGATCGTAATTTATTTTATTAGTAAAATGCAATCATTTTGTAATGGAAATCCTCGGTGTATTCAATTAATTGACGTGAACAGTCATAATTTGTTGTTGAGATTGAAATATCTTAACTAAAAGAGACGACGAGGAGCCGAAAAATTAGCAAAACACGGCTGTTGATAATAGATTGAAGATTACGTCAAGGGAGGAATTCTGTTACCACATGATTTCACTTTCTGTACGCTCTCGAGTAAAGTCCCCGAGAGATTTCGCAAAATTATTAGATTTCTCTCTCTCTCTCTCTCTCTCTCTCTCTCTCTTTGTGCCGTTCGTCAACTGTTTTATTATCGTTCCCCCTTATTTCGGTGCCATCGAATCGCCCGACTGGCGACTGAATTTCTGCATTACGAGTTCTCCTCTAATTTTGAACTTTAGCCGACGGTCTTATTACGTTTTCCGGCCGTTTAATGCGTGTAATTCAATTCGACTCCGATACTTTTCGACGAATAAACCACGCGGTTTTTTCTCGGTTTCGTGTACAATGCGAATCAATCCCGAACGTTTCTTCATTTTGGACAGTATTTACATCGGGACAACGAAAATACGGGTGCCGCATTGTCTGAAAATCGATTTATTTTTATTATCCTTTGAATCTAAAAATCTACATTTTCAACGCATAGGTATCCCGCGTCCTGTCTATTGATGTGTTTTATTACTTTTAAAGTCAAATCACAACGGACGAACTAGTGCTTTTGATTGTGTATCGATTACTGCCTCTAAATATATGGTAGAAATTACATTTCATGACTTTTTATGACATATGAAATAATCACGTATATGGTGTTAAGGCGCAGCGTAGAGATTCGAATTTAATTATATTAAAACAAATTATAATGTTCGAATAAGAACGACGACCTGATGTCCGCTTCGTCGTTATTATTTTAACAAACAGTAATATGGAAAGCCTGCACAACAGAAGTATAATTCAAGTATGATGATGAAATAAAGTTGTTAGTAGAAAATCTTTTTTTCGCAGAAAATAAGCGCAGGTACAAAAGTTCAAAAAGCACTTAAAAAACAACAACAAATTCAATAATCGCTTATTAACTATTCCTTTTGAAATTCAAATATTTTTGGCCGCTCGATTAAATTATTTCATTTCACACTTAGTGTTAGTTTTTTGAAAATAAGTTATCCACCAAAAAAATCATACGAAATTAACGTATAATAAACAAATTGTATCACTTTACACGTTTAAAATATCGTTTTCGGAAATCTCTCACTTCCCAACATAAATAAATAATTATAAAGCGACAAAGAAAATAAGTTTCGTACATTTTTGGAAAAAATAATACAAACCTATACACGAAAAATACCTCAAAGTGACATGTATACAATTAAAATATACGGTCCAAAATTTTAATTCATCGAAAAAATAAACGCATTTCTATTTCTACCTATTTTTATTTTATTTTTCACTATAGCGAGTATAATTAGAGAAAAATAAGAAACGTTTCGAATTTTCATTCGCTTTAGTGATTTTCAATTTAACATTGACGAGTTGAACAAAATAAATGGATTTTTTTTTTGATTTTCGCGCGCCTTCAGTTTTACTGGGTCAATAAACGTGACGCACCTTACGACTATCGATTTTTCATTAACTTTATAACGTCGCAGATAATCACACATGTAATAGTAGTAATAACCGAACATAAAATCTCCAATTAAAAACGTATTATTAGCCATTTAGTCGCGACGATGGCGTCACATAATAGTGTCTTATTAATGACTTTATTGTCATTGAACTCGTCGAATAAGAGAACGAATTCGGTATGAATTGAAATGTTCGTCGCCGCGTCCTGCAGTGTGAACGAATTCGTCATTTCATAATGATTTACGAGCGGTGGAGAAAAAATACAAAATTAAGCGTTACAATAAATACGCGATAAACAAAAAAAAAATCACGTAGAAAATATACGTTTCGCTCGTTCGATATCGCCCATTTATTTTATAATATTCACGTTGGTATGGGAGAATTTCAAATCAACGTTTTACAATGAAACGGAATCGGTATCGTTATTAATTATTATTGCCCCGAACAATGATCTACTCGTAACACGGCCCCAAACTCGTATTGAAACAAACGTTTTAACGGATTCCGAACAGTATCGGAGAAAAACAAAAACAAAAAAAAAACAAAAACAAACGAAAACGATTTAACGTCGAACAATGGCATAAACATGTTATTGATTTTCGTGACTATAATAAAATATGGTTCGATATTATCTGCATTGTCTGCCAGTAAGGTAAACGTTTCTTTTTTTTCTTTTTTTTTATGTGATACGCATAAAATATACGATGGAAATTAAATAATCTATCGCTGGAGAGTATTCAATTGCGAGGCGACCGTGCCGTCGTCGTTATCATTAGCATATTAATTGATTGTACAATACCATTATCGGCGGTATATATCTGCATTATTATTAATATGGTTGCGTAATGAACAGTAGACACCGCATAATATGTATTGTAATACTTAATAATTAATATCATATCATCGTGGTGTATCGTAGACCCGCGACGGTAAACTACGAGTCGATTCGGTCCTGCGCATATAATTGACAACGTTGATTGCACTTTTGTCTTCGACACTTCGACGAGTATCAATATTGCATGATTATATTTAATTAATGCCCGTGACGTGTGGGCATTTACATCGCCCGCGGTTTTCAGTCGGATGAAAGACGTGTAATGGCGGTTTTTCTCTAATGAGATCTCTAATTTTCTCTACGAGGGCGTGTATTGTAAAAATTATAGGAATCCACTTTTTCCCAGCCCGAATCACACCATCTAATATTGACGAACGTAAAATGAACCGAAATATTGCACCACGTAATTGTTTACAAAACTGTAACGGGGTTTTGACAATCAGAGTGGCCAAAAACCATCGTTTTTTATACGTCTTATACCGCTTTGTTTAAGTAGTCCAGGTATTAGTTTTTTGTAATTTCAAAGATTAAAAATATACAAGTTAGAAAATAACGTTGTTCATTCAATCGACAACGAAGCTATTTAAGCATCGCTATCTTAATATTACGTATTATAAATTGAATAATATCAACAAAATCGAGAGAATAGTGTTCAGCGAAAAATCAATTATTTTCCCGTGAGTAATACGCATATAGTAATGTTAAAACAAAATTTTGATTTCACGACATTGTCTGTTCTTTGCCAAGTCTAAAAACAAGTCCTAGGGAGGAGGGAGCGATCACTGCTATAGATTCGCAAAAAAAAAAAAAAACTGTCATTGAAGGCGTTAAGGTTAGTCGCGTATAAATTGATAAATAACTCACCTTCGCACGGCTCGAATCAAACGGTTACGTACTATGTAGTATATTATGCAGGAAAATAAATGTATTTCGAAACGTGTCCCGACAAAGGAAAATCTCGAAAAAGGTCTGTTTAAAAGTCCGGACGAAAATAGTGCTCGCAGAATAAATGCTTTGCGCGGAAAGTTTGAAACTAGTGGCAGATATTTGAAGACGAAAAAGATCCGTTTCGGCGAGCGTGGGTAACTTTAAATAATATTCCGAAGCTATATATGCGCTCCGAACAACACCTCACGGTCGTCCGTTTTTTTTTTTTTCATCTACACCTAAACACTATCGTCACAGCCGATTTAACATGTACGCCAGTACAGATAGATACAGGTGAATTGGCCGACCTCTCGACCTCTTTTCGCGTTAATATCTGATCTTTACGTACGACGTTTTATTTTCAGGAAAGAGCTCTACTCGGTTTTACCTAAGACGACATTTCTTCTTTTTTTTTCTTTCAAGCAATCGTTTCGTTTAAACTCAAATAGGTATTAACTGTTTTGTTCGGATATTTCATGTTGATACATTTAACGTATACATTTAATATGTAAATTTTCGATTTTCTCAAATGCCACTGCAGAACTATGAACGTTTCCAAAAGAAAAGATTTCATCATATGATATATGTATAATATATATAATAATACTAGCTGACCCGGCAAACGTAGTTTTGCCATATATTTCTAGTGAATTTTGTAGTATAAAAAATTATTGTAAGTATGTGAGGACGGCGTCTATGATTGAAAGAGGAATGGAGCGCGTACGCACGCAATTTCGGTAAAAAGTTATGTAATAATAATATATGACGTTGCAAAATCCATACCTTTTGGTAAACATCGTCGGGTTTTCGCTTTAATTGTATACGTCACGAGCTTATCGACCAATGACGATAGATTTGCCTGCGATCGTATGCGACCGTCCAATTAAAAAAGTTCTATTGTATTCGTTCTATTGTTCATCGCACGCACGCGATTTCGATAAAAGTTATGTAATAATATGATATTGCAAAATCAATACCTTTTGGTAAAGATCGTCGGGATTTTCGATGACATAACAATCTATTTATATAAAATGCAAATTACCACGCACTCGCTGATCGTTATAATATCTCAAAATCTAGCCCGTGAAAAGTTTTTCCCGGTATGAGGGAAAAACAACGTTCTTCGTTTTCAACCCCTTTAACCCCCTCAGGGGTTGAATTTTAAAAAATAAGTTAAAAGATTTTTCATTTGATTTACAGAATATGTATGCCAAGTTTCAAAAAAATCTGACCAAAAAATAACATTTTACATTTTTAAAACCTTTTACCCCTTTTAAGGGTTGAATTTTGAAAAATAACTTAGTATGGATTTGCCATTACTATGTATGCTAAGTTTCAAAGAAATCCGATCGAGAAATAACGTTTTCCATTTTTAACACATTTTACTCCTTCTAACCCTTCTTAGGGATTGAATTTTGGAAAATCCTTTCTTAAGGGGCCTCTGCTATATAAAACGAAACTATCGACCAAATTTAATACCACAAAGCTCCAGTGGCTCCGGATTTTTTCCATTTTTACCCGTTTTTACCCCCTTAGGGGTTGAATTTTCGAGACTTTCTATAGCTTTAAACTTTTCCCGAGACTCGGCGAATCTATTAGTGAAAACCGTACTAAAATCCACCGAGTACTTTTCGAGTTAACTATAACTGTATACACATTGATCATTGTTACTGAAAAAAACTATTATTATTATCGTTTACCGTCAACGATTACGTTATACATAGTCGGCATTGAGATTGATTTTTGATACATATAAATAATAATAAATAATTATCGATAATGGGTACGAAATATCATAAGCCCAATAAGATAATTCGTTTTGATTCGTCTTATACTATTTACATTCGTATTGTCGTATTGCGTTCAGTGTTCAGTGTTAGTTTATGACGTGCAAACTACACACGTACTATTAAAACTTATTAAAATTATATTGAATTAAAAAAAAAAAAAACGAGTGATCGTGATTCTCAAGCCGAAATAGATCGACCTGCCGTAGACTTGGGAGTACCGATTTTACCTCGGCCAAATTGTCTTAAATATTTTTAAGTACTGAGGATAATTTTTTTCATAGAAACCTAGAAGTGAAGTGCCCAAGTCGTATCGGTTCGAAATGTTATAAGGTGGTGGATCCACACGTTAGCTAACTCTCTAATCGACCGCGATGTTTTCTTTCGTTCCGAGTGTTTTTAAAACGAATTATCATCGCGTCGTTTTCGCAACGCCGCCGCCGTACGGTAAAAAGCATAAAAATGAACGAGCGCGTTCTGCGAAAAACGTTTATATGCGTTGTGCCCCGTGTCTTACGGATATTTAATCGAAAAGATTAGAACGAATGAACCAACAGTCTCGCGATACGTGGCAGATCGCGGGCGCGCGCACTAGGGAGAACAGGAGCGAGGCGACGGCCGTTTTTTTTTTTTTTTTAATCTTCCTAATACGGTCACGCTAATCTAATATCGGGCGTGCGTCCGTATCCGACGCGCACACGTCGTGTTATTTCATTCGAACGGCCCACGTCCGTCCGCCGCGGCCTCGCGTGGGATTTCTCTCCCGTCGTCGTCGCCGCGTACGTATGTGTTATCACGACGACGCTTACGTTTTTCTTCTCGTGTAATCTGTAAACAAACGGGAGGTGTTCTTTTTTTCTGTCATTATTATTCTATACAAACACTCGTGACAATAATAATATTACAATAAAACGTCCGTGTCTTCTCCGGTCCTTCTCCTCCTTTTGTGCGCCCGAACGGTGTTTGTTCGCGGAGCGCGACGCGGCGGCCGACGGAAAAGCCGATCGGACACGCACGTGCCGCCGGCGCGGCGCGGCGGCGGCGTGTGGGTTTTCATCCGCGGCCGTGTCCGTCCTCCGTCACCCGCGGGCTCGCGCGCGATACAGCTCGCGCGGACGTGATCCCATCAACGCGCCGTATCACTCAGGCCGACGAAAATAATAATAATTATTATTATTTATCATCGTCGTGGTAATAATAAATGTAACGCCGCGTTACGCGGGACGGAGACAAATCTCTCGGATCAACGCCGTCGTCGTAGGCTCTTTTAGATTCCGATCGATGCGAGTCGATTTTACAACGACGCGCGCTTTTCTTTTTTTTATTTCGCGTCTTTCGTCGCGGCGCTCTTTTTCGTCTAGAAAACTAAAAGTCTACTCGATGACGAATAATCGAAGTCGCTTGAACATTTCTCCGAATACTTTTGTACTGTCATTTTTTTTTTTTTTTTTTTGAGACCGATCGACTTTCATACAATATTTGAACATATAAATATTCAAAACCGTCGTCTTATTGTCACCGTCGTATTGTACCGCGATTCTTACACGATTTTGATAGTTGACATATAATACTAATGTTATTTTTTAGCAGTATAATATTTCAAATACCACGATTTCGTATTGTTTATTATTTCACTCGACTAGTGACGAAAATTACGCCGCGTAATCGCGAGACAAAATTAACGGGGACACTTGGCTCCTCGGGCAGACTAAGGTTTCTGAGGTCTTCTGAACTAAAGCGGAAATATCGCGCTGTCGTACGCCGACAATAATTATTGCAGTTATCGCATCAATGTTTAATTCATTTTACGTTACTGCCGTCGTCGTGTGACTACGCGTTTTCTAAACGCCGCCGTCGCGTTTTCCGGGCGACGGCGATGAAATAGGTGCCTGTTATACTCGTCTATACTGTTATAATAATAATATAATGTTTTACGGGTACGGCGAATGGAAGTGTAACGATTTGTCTCGTGAGGTGAATTTGTTTCGGCCCGAACGTGTTCGGGTGCGGGGACGCGTCTCCACGGTGACGTGTAACGCGCGCGCACGGAGACGCGCGTCGCATCCGTGTTATTATATAAACACAAGGAACCGGCGGCGGCGGCGCGCACAATGACGGACGCGCGAGATAAAAGGATGGAAAAGAAGAAGACGGAATAAAAAAAAACCGTCGACAACAACGAAAAAACCCGTCCAGGAGAATATTAGACCGAACGCTGTGTACACAATATATTATTACAAACGCGCGCGCGTCGTACAATGGCCGGGGTGCTTACAGCCACGAGCATCGGTCGCGGACGTGCTCGCGTTCCGGGCCGCCACCGCCGCCGCCGACGGCCGCTCATTATACAATTTTATTGTGCTATCGTTACGGTCGTCCGGATCTTCTATTGATATAATCGATGACTAAACAACGCGCGAGCGATCGTGTCGTCGTTCGCCGCGAGAGCCGTCCGCGAGACCGAGTCCGTCTGTAGAATACTGACGGCCGTTCCGGGAGACTCTTCGGGAACGTCGTCGGATTCAGAAGGAGGCGAAAAAGGCGTCCGGGCGGTAATTCCAACGCGTTTTCCTAATTTACCGCGTTCGATTTTCGGTGACGAGTGTCCGAGAAGTGTTGTTTGTTTAGCGTAAATTATTATTATTGTTCGACGGTACGCTGTTGTTAATATATTTTCGGAGTAGACTTTTCTTCTTTTTGTTTTTTTCGAGAAGCTTTCTCTTAGATCGGATATTGTTGAGAAAATAATTTTCCGGAAAATAAGATGGGTTTTACAGGGCCCTCGGATAATATCTAAACCCGACCCCTCTTCCCCAGAGGATTTGTGAAACCCCGCCTGTAAGGGCCAGGGAACCGAACCCTTTCCACGGTTCTGTGCACACCCCGTGCTGGATTCTCGAGACATTATTTCAGAGTCACCTACCTCCGGAATAAGTAAAACAAAGTCTAAGACGCCAGTAGATATCTGATAGTTTTAAATTAAACTAAAATATTATTTAATGGGAACAAATTTCCCGAGATATTTATTTAGTATTAATTCAAGTGTTTTATTAGCATTATAGTATTAGTATTTTAGTGCTACAGAAAAACCGAATAAACGGTCGGAAAGCTTATTGAAATGACTTTCAAAACAACTAACTTTCAAACGTCTAGAATTATTTCAAGTTATATTACGCAACTATTATTAATTATTATCAACCACTCGCGAGGCCACGACAGGGGAAATTAAAACAATAATTCAACGTATGCTAAAGTTTTTAAATGTCATTTTAGATCTTGTAAAATCCCACTAAAATGTCTTCGTTTAAGACGTACGTCTCGCCGAAAGTTAAACGTATACACAACGAACAACAGATTGCGCTGATATTTTCGCGCGACGCGGGCACGCGACGTTTATACCACGCCCATTACTCGCAGTCGGCGGCCGGTCCGACGACCGTTCGTTCGGTTATTATTTCACGAACGTTCGTCTCGCGCGTTACACGTGACGCGTGAATATAAAACATTTACACGTAATAAATTAATACCGTCTTAATATTCGCGCGTACCCACGAGCTACTAACAATTAATTAAAGCCACCGTCGTCGTCGGCATAATCGAATTTCACCGATATAATTTGGATGAGAAAAAACATTTCGTTACCAGAAATTAAATAATTATTGTTCTACTATCGTTTTTACTTTTCGAGTGAAGAATATTCTGCGCGTAAAATCATTGATTATAGAATAAACGTATTTCTATAATCAATGGTAATGTACACCAAAATGTATCGCTGGAAATATTTACACAATTTTACTTTAGATTATAATATTAAACATAATATTATGTTAACTCTCTTAAAAACTAAACATTCCGAATGAATATCAGGTATAATATCGGACGACAGTCAAATTGTTTTTTTTTTATTAAAATCGACTGAAAATATTACATTATAATACTCTCTTAATATTTATAATTTTTTTAATTTTTACAACGACGACTGCATCAACAATATCAATTTTCAATAATCGTTTTCCATATTGCGGTTGATTTCAGCCAAAATGCACTCGTAGTAAAATCTATAGAAGAAAAAAAAATAATAATAATAAATTAGGTAATGATCAATTATGTAGTCTGATTATTGCCTATAAAAACGGCATAATGAAACATTAATATAAATTACTAACACAATTATTATTATATTAAAATATTGGGTACAAAAAATAGGTAGTACTGTTTTTTTTAGGATAGACCTATTATTATTGTACGTATAATTATGTACATAAATATACACACTTATGTACAAATCTATGATGCTACGTGTATTGTACGTGTTTATATTATTATTATTTGTGTAATAATCGTATATCTTTTATCTTTTTAATCGAAAGAAAGTATTTAATTCGATCAAATATAATTTTATAGAGTCAAGAAAACGCCGCGCGAACTGGATACAATATTGTTGTACATTTTGTTATAGTGGGAATTTTGTCGCCACGCCACCACAACAATCGCAGCACACGACGAATGAAAAAACCAAATATTACGGCAAAACGTCACGATCTCGCAAATAGTAAAAAATTACCTCTTAAAGTAAATTTTTGAGTCGAAACACTTGAACGCTAGTTGAAGCGGGAATTTTTATCTGGCGCTTTCTTTTTTTTAAAATGAAATTATCTACAAATAGAAGACAAAATATTAAATTTATATAAAGCACTTAATTTTTAAAGAAACCCATACTTCTACGTCTATCTATTAGGTCGGTTGAAGAATGTAAGTATAGATATTAATTTATATTTGTCATATCAAAGGGTACATTATTTGCTGCTCTCTTTGATTACTAAAATCTTGAGTATTCGAGTCCAAAGTTTGTATGTAAAATTAAACGATATTTTGATGAATACAGACATTAATCATTTCATATTATATTTCGCATATTAAATATAATCTATAAAAATTATTAATTGCCATATTTCCGTGGAATAAAAAAACTGTAAGCTTGGTACCTACTATGAAAACGTTTATAATAATTTTAGAATTCTGCCTTTCGATAATTTTGAACTACCGACATCCGATTTAATACAGCTATTATATACGGAATTTAATTTAGAAAACAATAGCGTCGAGCGCTCATTAATAAAAAAAAAAAAAAATTGTATACATTTAAAAAAACATGTGCTAGTTATCCGGCTAATTATTATTATACTCGTCGATGGCGTTCGAACGTGTGTAAACATTATTCCGATTGATTGCGACGAGTAAGGAGAAAAAAACCCCGATTGTAAAAAATATACCACCGAGCGAATAGAGATGACTGGTTCGTATGATTCGCCGTTTATTTGACATCCAATCCAACCCCTCGCCCGGTACACGCGCCACCGACCCACAATCAATGCAGTTTCGGTTTAATTTCGTTTTCGTGCCGATGAGTGGATAATAAGCACTCAAAGACCCTACGCCGACAACGAGTTTCGGTGGACAAATATTCCGTCATGCGTGATGTTTACGTATTAACTGTTGGTATGAACACGGTAAATACTTTAGTTAAAATCTGGGGTGGTCCCGAGTAAACGTCAAACAATGGAGAAGTACGCTCGTTTTAAAATTGCATTATAAGTCCACGCGGTAATAACACTCTTGCTCGGAATTTGAATTCAGTTTCAATCGAATTGATACACGTGATTGTACGATGTACATACATAATATTTCGTAATAATTATTATTTTTTAAACGGTTATAATATTATTATCGTACGTAAATCGACGAATCGCCGTCGTTTTTATCGAGTAAAAAAAACAAAAAAAACTCATATCTCAATGTTTAGTCTCACTCAATTATTAATAAATTGCACGAATAGTAGCGGCAGTTTGAAAAACGAGGAATTATTCAGCGAAGATAAACGAATAATTTATAACTTTAGAAACAAAAAGAGCAACTATTGATTAGTACACATAAAACGAGGTCATAAACGGAAATACGTCGTTAGAAATACATATTACAGCTAAATTGTACAAATCATTAGAGACCGTTTACGATTAGGGAGTTGATAATCGAATCCGCGATTCGTAAATATTGTGTCGGAGACCGTTTTACATTCAATCCTTGTGACGATGGCGGTGTTACGTGACGTGCTTGAGATTCGTGTAAAAACGAAATGTTAAAAAAAAATAACCGTCTAGCTTAAAAATTAAAATTTAGTATATTAGCATAAAATTAAAATAAACGCGATATACTTATATAAACGACTTTTAACTATGTTAATGACTTGGAATCAACTCGAGATGCGAACTAATAGGTTAAATGGGTAATATTACTGTAAAAGTTTTAGTTAATTTAAAGTAAATATTTTACAGTATATTATTATTTTGACTAGGAAAAAAAACAAATGTAAACACCCCGATTTTTATTTTTACTAAAAAAAGATCTCTGACGTGTCGATTTGAAATTTGATTCGTTTTTTTTAATGCGTATGGCTTTGATGAATATTGACTAGACATTTGTGGAATAATAAAATTTCAATCGTAAACATTTGTTTTGTCAACATTGTTATGAATTTGGTTATTATACTCGTATATTATCGTCGTGTTCCTTTTTCAGAAAAAACCTGAATCCACATGTTCGGTTTCAAATTGATTGGGTCACTAAATTCACGATCAATCGATTGAAGTCGTTGGCTCTAATAACATCGAGAATCTACAATATATTATCCTGGCCGTTCGACAAACGTAAAAGAATAATAGATATAAATCACTGGCATAAATTTCAGCGCTAGGAGTACTGATGATTAATGTGGCTTAAACCTTGGCACTGTCAAGTCCCAATAATTGATACTTTACTAAACCAATATAATGTTTACATGCCAAATTGCATACGTTATATTATAACTATTGGAATTGAATGTTTCATCTAAGTATACATCTGTGTTGCAATATTGAAATACAAAATTAAATGCTCATATAATGTACGTAGTTAATGCTAGATAATTTTAACGAAAAGCGTTCCGAGTCATAAAAAATAATTAAAGCTATTCAGTCGTAATTATATTAATTGAAATTTCAAAACCTTTATGTTATAAATTAACTGAACTCTATACTCCGATTTTCAATGCTGTGGAAATTTTGTTATCGGTATGACGGTATCCTTAGTAAGTATTTACATAATAATATTATTATCAAAACTAATATGAAAATTTGCTCGGCGAACATTTATATGATTTCCGGCAATGTTTAGTTTTTTTGTTGTTGTTATTTTCCACTTTTTAGATTTGATTTTGAATCGAATGGTAAAACATCGATGAAACTTTTAAAGCAGTTTGACTGTCCGAAAAGTGAATCGTAGAAAAAAGACAAGTGAGCGTGTACTAAGCCCGGTCTTTTCATATTGTGATTCATAGTAGTCTGTTCCGGTCCGGTCTAATTACTAAAATTGATAATTGGTTATTTTTAGCACTGTATTTAGAAGTCTGAGTCACACAGTTGCGCAGTCTGGTCAGACTTAGTCCGGATCTGAATTTCAAACGTCAATATAGTAATATAATCAATGTTCATATTATTATATGTAAAACATAATATGGCGTTTTGAAAAATGACGTGATTTTTTTTTTCTAATTATATAATTTGATGTTTTTAGCACAAATAACACATGGAATCAGCAGAATAGACGTGGACGCCGTTCGATGTTTGAATTCGGTCCGGTCTACGGTTGTATTTCTAGACGTTTCGATTTAAGATTTAAAAATATCGGTTCACCGTCTGTTACGTCGTCGTCGAGTCTGTAAAACATAAAAACAAAAAACAAAAACCGAAAATCACTCTTCTCGTTTCACTCGGAATCTGTTTAAACGATAGCTCGCGCGAATGCAGAAACGATTAGTTTGAAAACGTTCGGAGTCATCGAAATTTCCATTTCGTAAGTGCCGTGTTTTTATTCTACCGATAATAAACGTAAACCTACGCATCCTTTCCCCCCCCGAATCCGTTTTCGTCTCTCTCTGGCGCGCGCGCACTCACGTGCGGAGGTAACGCGATTCGTATGTAATAATAATAGCAGTCGACGGCGACCGCAACCGCTACTATTCCCAGCGATCATTTAGATCTTAACCGAATACAGGTGATCACGTACGCCGCGTCATTTCCAGAGACCATATGGCGCGTGCTTCGTGTTTCAAGTCCAATCGTCGTCGTCGTCGTCGCGGCGGCGGACGCGGAATCCGACACGGTGCATCTGTTCACATTAATTATGATTTCAATTTTTGTACCGCCCGAACGCAACGCATAGCCGCGCGCACGACGACGGTCGGGACCAGGTGATATACGATCGCGGTCGACGACGACTGCCGCGCGCGCGCGCCCCCTTTGCAACGCCACCGCTCCTTTCTCCGACTAGTTTTTTTCTTTTTCCTTTTCAATTTGACGCGCCGTATTTTTCCATTTCGTCCGCCCGCGATCGTTATTATTTCATACGTTCTTCTTACGAGGGCTCTGGTGCGTCGCGCAATATTATTATTATATAATTTACTCGTACGCACTTGGGCGCGTGTCTAATATGAATAATAATAATATGCGCGAGTGCAATGTGTATGCATATTTTTATGTGTACGAGTGTTCGTAAAGTCTTCGTCTCGGTCATGGTCATCGCTCGTCGTTAGCGCACTTTGTTGTATTTCGTTTGCCTCGGTCGCGTCGAAACTATCGAGATAAAACGGCGGAGCCAATGAAAACAAAACAAATAAATAAAAAACGTACCTTTTCAACGTAATTTTTCCATTTCGTTTTCCTACGGGCTGTGTTTATTAAGAAAATATATTGTACTGAAGTGCTTACCGCCGTAATTTATTAATAAAATCGTATTTTAAAAAAATAATAAACTGCATCAAACACTTAAGACCATCTCCAAGTCGACGTATCAGTTTGAAAAGAAAAATGTATAAATAAACATACAAAGAGGGAAAACGATTATCGGAGTAATGAAACATTCTTTATTGGACATTTTTTTAATAGTATACAATGTGTGCTTTGATGTGTGAAATTTAAATTTCAAAAAAAAAAAAAACTATTATTAATATTTCGGTATTAGAATTTCAAAATTAAAATATAAGTGGATATAAGTAGTATGCAAATTTAAACACTGTTATGTTTTAAAGTAGGTACCTACAGCCACGTTGCTTTTTATTTTATTTTGAGAATTGTAAATACGTGGTAATTTAAAATATACAATTTTATAAGTTATTAAGTAGTAATATAAATTATAAACCATGTGCGTTTCGCTGCTCACTGTAATCGGAAAATTAAGTAAATTATAAATTTGCAAAAACACACAGTTTTATATTTTTTAATTACTACGAATACAACTGACAATGTCTATAATTAATATTAAAATAAATAAACAGAAACTAATTTTGATCTAGAGAGACGTGGCTGGTATCTATCAAAAAGCTGATATAGTTTTCTACAAAGTCTTCTCGAATCATAGTTGAAATATTAATGCAAAAAGCAACTTCCGAAAACTTTTTGAACTTTAACTTAAATGTGAATTTCGTTAGCATAACACTTGGAATACTCGAAAAGTTCAATTTTATTATGTAAGGTGTGTGTTGTTGCCGTGCTATTAAAAATATAAGGTCAAATGACTCCCATTTGGGCGCACTTTACGATTTGTGCTTATTAAAGTCGATTAAGTTTAAACTTCGCTCAAGAAGAGGATACAAGTTACGTATTTTAGATTGCGCAGAAAATAATATTATAAATATTATATTACCTATCCCATAACCTAATAACTCTAAACTAACTTTGTTATTACCCCCGAACTATTGGAAATTTTACTTTAATTTAATTTAGAATCGAATGCGATTATTGATTATCTACGACAGACCTCTAAAATAATTCGCTCAAGTAAACTCGATTAATGAAAATAAGTCAATAAACTTGAACTTAAATATTGAAGTGATTAAATAATAATATTCTAATAATTCTGAAATATTGTTATTTATATATTCACCGAATACACTATGAACTATTTGACGTTTTACTCGGCTACTCGAGAGTAGTGGATAGTCTTATTTCAATTGCAAGTAAAAATAATATTGGATGCGAGTTCTCTGTTGTGTTTGAGACGTATTATTATTCGTAATAATCGAATACTCGTATAATTATAAATATAATACGCTTTGTTTACAATATCGAATATCTCAACGTATAATAGTCACTTAAATGTACCGTCGTCGGTACTGTAAAGAAATTACCGAGTTGTATTAAAACCACAATATTAAGTGTTTTTTTATTTTTTATTATTATTCACAGGTACAATTTGAACAAAAAACTTCACTCTAAAGATTTAAAAGAGAAATTGTCGTCATTATTCATGAAAATAATCAGTAATCCCATTTTTCAAACTTAAAACGTTAAACAAAAAAAAAAAAAAATGGCCACGTTAATTCTTTTGAATTTTTACCATTAGATAAAATGGCCTCTGGTTAGCTTTGCATTAAAGTTTCAAGCCATAAAATACAAATTTACTCGAACCAGTAAAAATGTACACAATTTAGCATTACATCAAAGTTATTATTATTTTTTTGTTTTTTTTTAGCTTTTTCTTCACATCGGAGAAACCACAGAGAAAATGATAAAAGTATTATGTCTTAAGTATCATTTTCGTTTAGTCACTTTCGGATCTAGTAGAAGTTTGTTTTGTAAATCTACTTACGTTTTGGTTATATGCAAAACCAAAAGCCAATATTATTCATATTAATTAATAATCTTACTCCATTGTTAACTGTAAAACATACCTCTTCGATTTTCTAAGAAATATGAAACAACCCACATATATTTTTTGAATATTCATTGTGTTTAGCCATTGAAACAAAATCGATTTATCATTTTAATAGTGATAAAGATTATTGCTTTTTCAGTTATTTAATTTACACGAAACTATCGGAATACTGTTATGATTATAATAATTTCAATTTTCGTCCAAAGTGTCAACAATATAGTAATTTTGATTCGTGAAGAAGTATATTTTCTCATTTTATTTTATAATATACGTATATTTTCAGTTATATCAGATACGGGTTGGCCATTTATCGCAACAATGTTTTCATTAGAAGTGCATAAGTTACGTGTACTTATTTGATATGTATCTACATGGCCGTTTGAAATGTACACAATGTCTATTGGTGATGTGTTCGGTGAAAATGTCAAGTCCCTCCGATTGTTATTTTGTAAATAACGATGAAAATAAATATTCGATTTTGTCGAAAACCGGTGGTGTGCCGTAAATTTCCGTCAGCTTTTCGCGTACAACTTTCAAACTGTTACAAACACCGCGATAAAATCGATCGATTCCTCGTTTCGCCCAGGGTCTAAAATTAGTCAAAGGTAATGAAAAATGCATACTATGATCAAAATGCCAATGGTGTAGATTTAATGACAAAGCTGCACTTTGCCGCCGTGTTTCTAGGAACGAATACACAAACGCGACCGTCGCAGTGGCGTGTTCGGCAATTTCAAATGCTGGGCGAAACATCAACACACACACACACACAGGGTTGATTAAATTCCAACGTAAAAACTAACCGATAACCACAGAACCACACGCAATCGCACCGTTCGATTTCGATTTTATTGATTTTGACAAACCGTCGATACAAAACATTCGTCTTTCATTTGGATCCGTACGGAAAATTGAGAAAATAATTATAAAAAAAACCTTAGGCGAGACAATTCTAGTGAAATGCTTCACTCGAGTGTAAATTATAAATTATTATTTTTTTTAATTTTGCAATACGTACGCTGCTAACAAATCAAACGTACAATATTATATAACTTTTTATCGTATTATATTATTGTTATTAATTTTTTGTTGTTGTACTATCGATTTCGAAGATAATCGTTATCATTTTTCACGGACCATGTGTTTGATGTCAACACATTAACAAATTATAATGTACTTTTAAATGTATAAAAAAACAATTTCGACAGTCAACGGTAAATGAAAGGAGAACGTGCTAAAACGATTAATCATAAGGTAATGACTAATAAACTAACGACTCGTTTTTTTTTTAAAATGTTACGATAAATTAATAGGTACGGAAAATATATTTTATTTTTTTTCATATTATAATCATTCTAAGCAAATTTATTCAATATAATATTTCAGAATTGTTTATTTCATGACATTTTCAAACACTAGATACGACCTAATCGACTCTGTCTCCATCCCCTCCCTCGACCACGTCATTTGTTTTGTCATTATTTTTACAATATTATTCAGTATAATTAATCCACTATTCATATTATTTTATACAAAAAATTTTAAAACTAGTTGAAAATAATCAAATTTAAAATACTTCCAACAACAATTTTATTTATTAGACATTTTTTTTTTTATTGTTAATTTTATAGACTGGGTAGATATCAGCATTGTTTGACATAACTACGCAATAACTTTTTATTTTTGTCCCATCATTTATACATTTTTTTTTTATAAATTGAACACTGCGCTATAATATTAATTATTTAAAATTATGTTTTTAACTTTGGTATTTGTTCATTTTTTTGATCCACATTGATTTTTTTTTGTTAAATAGTTTGCTGCTAAGAATGTTAGTTTTTATTTGTATTTTCTTTATTATGCTGAAAAATTCACTCAATACAGTCTTCTGTATAAATGAAAAAAAATGTAACTAAAATAATTTATTTTTTAGAACGAGTGCAAAGAGGGGTTTTAAGGGGCGGCATTTTAAAATCTGCCGCCACGAGGAATATTCCTTAACCCGGCGCTGCGTATGTCGTGTAACTCGATAGTGTTAACCGAAAACAGTAGGTATGCTTAACATATTATTACTAACTTATGTGACACGACGTTGTCGGCGTGAAATCATTTTATAATAATTGATACGAGTGACAACGCGCCGCCGTTCACTGCGTGCTGTTTGTAATTACTGTGGCAAATGGCTTTAGACGAGAGCCAAATCTCTCACTAGTCACTACAACACCATTAAATAGACATTAACGTTTGAAGTATTCAGTTTGAGTTGAGAACTATTCAAATGAAAAGTTTAATCGTTTAGTTGAAGAAACGGCTGGCAATCCAAGTGCTATTAATAGTTTGGAAGAAACTTCATTCGCGCAGACTACTCATACCGAACTTTCATCAACATTATGTATATACATATATATGATACAGTAACCTTTCACCGGCCATTATCTTCGTGCGGTCGGAACAGGCATCATGATTCAAAGTAGGTATACTGTGCGTGTGAAGTGTTAGTCAACATACTTGTATCATTATGAAACAGGCTTATCGTGCGTCTTTTCTGTGAATAAATACAAAATTATTAACATATCGTACATTTACAGTTGAACGTCTGAAATAATAATTTAACGACAGCAGAATTAATATAAAGAGTACTGATTATGAGATTATTTTTTTAAACCTAGAGGTTTTTTTTTTTAGGTTAAAGTGCGGTAAACCATAATTAATTAAATTATAAAACAGTTAAAGCTTAATAAAAAATAAAGACCACTCGAGTATAAACTAAAAATGTCACTTTATCCTGTACGAATAAACAGCAGGTACCTGTATGGATACCGCAAATCAAGGGAGGAGAATGACGGCATGTTTTTTTTTTTATTCCCAACTTTGTACAAACATACCGCTGATAATAATTATTCGACAATGGTATCATATTTTTGGAAATTTTCAATTGAAAGGCAATATGAATAGAACGATCCAGTAGTTTTAAATATTTCAATATTTAGACTAGTGATTCGGTCGAAACAATACGTTAATCCGTTCGCATTTGGATCACAAATGACAAGGCCTTTTTCACCCTTATCAATCAGTAAAAACAGTACAAAGACTAGAGAAAAAGTCATCGAACTGGAAAAAATCGTAAACGCCCTTAATGAGTAAATGTACAGAAAAAAAGAAAGAAAAAAACATTAAAACGATTGTATTAATTGGTCACAATTTATCGACGAGTCACGGCAAACAAATGAGAGAAAGCGGTCCGCGCACACACGACTACCTGCTAAAAGATAACAAGGGTGGCCCAAAATAGTATAAAATATGTAGGTCGGAAACAAATGAAACAATCAGTATGTTCGCGACGGCGATACTGCGAACATACACTCTGAAAATGGAACCTACTATGGGTCGTCCTAAACGTCCTGGATCGCGTGGATATAATATACGAAAAAAGAAACACTATATTATGATTTTAACAATTGGTATCAATCAGATATATCAAAAACTACATCGGAAAGTCCTTTCTCGCCAAATTGTGTACAAGAAACTAATCAAATTATAATCGCAATCGTTTTAGATTGTTTCAAATGTAGTGTCTACTACTATATTTCACCAAACATGACATGAATAATCGTTTTAACAAAAAAATAATAAAATCCAAAAACATTTCCGAGATAAATTATTACATGGTAATTAATGTTTAAATTGTGATTTTATTACGAGTATTTAAGTAATGTGAACGGAATATAATTGTAAGCTCCTAAATATGACATGCACGTATTTTATAATAACAGTATTGTAAACATTAAACAGTCACTAACGAATTAGGAAGACCGATTTTACTCCTAGCAGTGTTTGTGACTATTTTTTCGTTTATTTTACAGAAAAAAAAAATAATTAGGTATTTACCGTACGATTAAACATAAAAGGTGGTATGTTTTGCATACTACACGTGTATGTAGAACATGCACTTTTATCGTTTAAAAAAAAATATAACAATATAATATTATTATAAGATTTAGGTTGTCATTGTGTTGTTTCGAACTCGATTCAGAATTATTATATTTTATCGCTTTATCGCGAAATTGTAGGAATCTTCAATTTCAATTTGTTATTAATAACGGAATGTAATAATATGGTCTTATTACAGATACCTACAACAATGTTATGCATATTGATCGTCTCGATTCAAGACGCGATAATACGTTTCGTGCTTACGGGGGCCCGAGTATTTACGCTGTTAAATCGTATTATGAAAACCCCATTGGCCATTATTCTTCATCGGGTGGGGCTGACACAACGTATACTGTCAACGTATATAACCTTGAATGCATAATTACATTGTTTCCAACAAGCATTTCAGAGTGTTTTCCCGCCCCAGAATTTCACGCCAGGACAAAAGGATCTTGAGCGGGGAAAACATGTTTAAGTGTACCTGAGAAGCCTACTTTGAGGTTCCGTATAGTCTTTTGTATTTATTTTTCTTTTGTATCGCTCTCTCTCTCTCTCTCTCTCTCTCTCTCTCTCTCTCTCTCTCTCTCTCCCATCGTAAAGTTAAGCTCACGCCATAACAACACTTTAAGTATTTTTGCACTTCTCCTCTAACGTGGTTACGTTTAATTATAATTATTGTAATACATAATTTTTTTTTAATTTACGCATAGACACTGGAGTGGCGTCGGCTTCAAGAGTAGAACAATTTTACCCTTTGTTTTCATCTATCATACTATTATGGCTGCAGCGCCTTCAACTAAAATAATAATGAAACGCGTCCTTTGAATTTCGAAATTTTTCACGATGATTTATAGGAATCCTTCATGACGTAAACCGCGATTGGCAAATACGATTCTTCCCGAGAAGACTAAATAATTCACGGTATAAAAATATTGTGAAAAAACGATATTTTTAAGTGCACGCGGACGAAAATTAGGGATCGCTCGTGGATGTTATTTAAATATAACGTTTCAAAATTGAAAGTTTAATACTATTTTCAAAACTTTTACTAAAGTCTTCTTTCATCTTCTTATAAGACCGGTATATACGTATATATATATTACTTTTTGTTCCAGACGTCGCGCATGCCTCAAGTACTCTATTTTATTCCCTCTCCACTCGTTATCCCTATTCACATGTACACAGTATATTCATACTTTTATAGTTCTAGCCGGTATTAAGTCTTTTGACTCGTTGCCAGACGTATATATCGTATAATATAATATATTCAGTAATTTCACATTTTAATACCGTTCTTAACAGAGTTCGAAATAATATTGATACTTATATTATTCACAACACGACATACTTAAAAACTATAATAGACTGGTACTCGCCGAGTTTTGAATACGGTGCGACTGAACGTTTTTGCCGACACGTCGTTTAACGATTAAGGCCGAACAACATTTTTATCATACGAGCGCTTTGTGTTCGAATAAGTTTTGTATGTGAAATACTTTTCGACACGTTCGTTTCACGCGTACGCGTACCTGTGTTGTTCATTATTATAATATAGGTGCGAGATTTCGGTATAATCGATTTTGGAACGCCTCGACATCTTGACCTCGTGTACGGTAGAAACTCGATTATCCCCAAACCTCCATTAGATAAACACTCTATAATGCGAACCACGGTTGGCGTATCCGAATTCTCTATTAGCCGAACGTCAATACGTGTCGTGGCGCCCGCACACAATGATACTATGCTATGTGATAATAATAATGACAATATGTGATTCTATATTAACATAATAATGGTAACTCATTCATATATAATTATAATAATATTATACACGAAAGTATGGTTTTTTTTTATCAATAATAATGTGTGTGTGTGTGTGCACTATGCATGTTGTGCGTGAAATTTTTTTGAAATTCCCTAAAATATTTCGTTTAGATGAAAAATAAATCGAAAATTTGAATTTATTGTTTTTTAGTATTCACTCGATCACTCAGAGCGATCAAACGTAAAGTGCAGAATAATTCAACTATGTGCGGCAATCGCTGCAACGCATTTATATAAAATTACAACGAGATGTTGGATGAATGTTGAATTAGACGGAGAAACTCGATTGATAAGCGATATAACAGATACAGCAATAATCATTGACACGGTAATTTTAAACATCGAGAATAATAAGTTATACGTAGTTATAATAGTGTTTGCTGATCGAATCGATAGACATTCAATTTGAACGTTTTGAACGATTTTTTTTTTTTTGAATAGCATAGGAAACCTGTCTACTGTAATCATTATTTCGCAGACACGCGTCCGATGTGATTTGATGCGTAGGCCAAATCGAAAGGTTTATAAATTAAAAATTGGTTCGCCGTAATTTACTATAGCCATTTTCGTTTTGTATAATAATATTATTACTACGCGTGAAATCCGTACTTCATAATATTACGATTGCTATAACTGCGACCTCTATATCATACAATTTAATATTAAAATAATTCTTTTCCATTTTTTTTTTTTTTTGTTCAAACTCGTAGTTTACGTCATCGAATTCCCGTCGTTGGAATTTGAAAAGTACATAATCCCGTTTAGGCGATTATCATTAAATACAATTTAGTCCGTTCAATTGTACGTAACGATTATTGTAATTTATAATACCTAGTATGCGTTTTACAAACCGTACAGCCAATAATTCCACGTCGACCGTAACCCGGACGTGTAAAAATGTCGCTATTACAAACATATTCTACGCGTAATATTATTTTAATATATATTTATAGTTTCGTGTTTAGTACTAGCTCATAAAGGCGCGCGTAAACGCATAGTATTTTGTTTTAAAATAATCAGCATGAAGCATGCTTAAAATCGATTATTTTTTAAAGTCAATTGCTATTGTATAAATAAGTTATAAACATGGGAAGTAGATTTAAATGGAAATATAATTTTTTTTCTAAGAACTCTAAAACAATACGTTTCAAGCAAAAAATCGTATAATTTAACTATAGAATTAAGAAAAAAAAAAAAAAATGAAAACTTTACTTCCCGTTTTTCAGTTATTATATAATTTTTTAAATAAATTAAAACCCACATCTTATATTTTCACAGCATATTTTTCGAATAAAATTGAACTTCTTCAACAACAATGGCTATTATTTATTTTTTTCGATAACATTAAATTCACTTCTCGATTTAAAAAAAAAAACTAACAGGACCCTTTTATAATATTCATAGGAGAACAATCGTCATCTCTCACGCCCGCCCCCCCCCCCCCATTCCTTCCAATAGTTAACGTCGACGTCTGCGGTGTTCTTTAATTCGTTCGAAAAACATATTTCAAATTAGTTCAAGTGAGCCGCAGCAGTACACGAAAATGATAAAATACGCGTTTTCCAAACAACTGAATAATTGAAAAAGCTGTTGCGGTATATACCTACTGAGCGCGCGCTCGCCATTGCGGCCGACTCGCCGATCAATTATTATGGTCCACAGAAACAGGAGAACCGATAACATAAAACGATTATGCTGGTTCTTATATACGTATGTTAAAAGCTTGAATTCGTTTTCCATTTCGAATGTATGCGTCAAGTACAAGACCCGTACAATCGATTTGATTGATATCCACTCGCGATGTTTGTCACCGAAAAGAGCTGAAAAAATAAATAAACATTATCGATTCGTATTGATAATAGACCGTCTGATAGCTCTGTGGCCTCGACGTTGTCCTAGAGCAATGACGACTCCGCGACTCTTACCCGGTCATAATCGCAAAACAATTAACTATACGTAAAAATAAAACTCGGAACGTATTCGAATTTATTTACCAACGAAACAAGTAAAGTTCGACAAAATTATCAGAGAGCAGCGAAACGTGCTTCGTCGGCTTCTGCGTTCAACCACGTGGCATACGATATTTGTTCCGGCCCCGTTGAGTTGCTCGAGTAATCTATTTGTCATTTTTCAATTTTGAAAATTCAGTGCGGTCGTATAATATATTTAATTGATCAAAACGCGGACGTTCAATTATAAACCGACATGATACTCGTAGATAATTTTGTTTTTCGATTTCCAATGATCCAAATTTCTAATGATCGCGGAAAACAAAACACTCAGATTTTTGGAAAGGTCATTTCTTTTTTTCTTTTCGCCGTTGTAATCTGATCGAAAGGCCCTCCGGACATTAGGGCCCCGACAACGCAGCCGCGTTGTCTGCATTACCCCATTTACGCCACTCGGACGTTGTGAAATGATGTAACATGTGCGCCACCGTCGTCGTCGCCACGATAATCTCTCCCCGCGAAACGTCGTCGTCGGAGTTGAGACGTTTTCGAGACGCATGTACTCGTTATATACGTAGTATAGGTATACGACAGCGTTTCGCCGTCGTCGCCGGTGGGAACAACGTCCGTGACAAATCGACCAAAGTTTTATTGTTTTTCTCCCGTGGCAGCCGGCTAGGACCATTATATTATCCTCGTGTGCACGCGGCGACGACGACGACGACGGTGCATTATAACGGCGGCGGTCGTCCTTTTAATACGTTATATACGCGCGGCATACGATACATTATTATCTACGTGTATATATACACGTCTGTTTGTGTTTTTATTCACCCCAACGAAAACGGAATCGGCCCCGCAGCGACAGTGCAGAAACTCCGCTGCGGGAACTTTGCAAAAGGCCCGCGGTTATCCGATACGCTATATATATATGTATAATGCGCGAGGAAAAGTATATAACGTACACACACAGTTCGTTTTGCACAGCTATTTCCCCCAAAAACGAAAATCCTCCGTGTAAGCGCGCACACACACACGTTAGCAGAAACGTGTACGCATATAAGGGACGATGTATGTTGCTGTACACGAACACCGGAAACGCTAGATAATGGACGACGATTAATATCCTCGGGTCACCCTTCTCGTTCGCATATATATATATATATATATAATGTATGTATATATGTGTAGGAACGGAGGCGAAATGATAGTTTCTTCCTTTTTTTTGCCACGTAGAGGGAGTCCGGGAGACCGGACATCCGGGGGGATCCGACACGTCCGAAAAATATTCGCAATCCCCCGCCGGCGGAGTTGGCGACCGCAACGTGCGCACAAATCTTCGCCGTCGCCAAGACACGACGACGTTTTTGCGGCGAATAATAATAATAGTAATAATAACGGAACCAAAAGGGACGTGGTGTGCTGCGGCAAAACGGGCCGAATTCTCCGACGAGAAATTAAAACCTCTCCGGAGTAAACGGGAAACGCGTTTCGCCTGCAGCGTCGTACGCATATTCCGCCGCAACACGTGCGCAACGTATTTCTTTGTTTCGCGGGCTCGTCTTTTGAAAGGGATCGCGGTCCAACAATCGCAGCACTGTGCGACGAATGTTAAAAAAATGAAAGTCGTCACGTCCGCCCGACGACGATTGAGAACGAGTATCGTTACGCGATACACGAGGTTTGAATTAAGACGGTTCGAATGATCGACTTAGTTTTATGAAAATTACAATTCTACGTATAAAATAGGTAGCTGTTCCTCTCCTCCCGCTCCTGTCGATAATACGATTATATATAGGTACTTTTGTCTAACGGTTTGTTTCCTTTGGTTTTGTAGGTCTGAATCATTGGAATCGACTCCAGATCCTATCGGTTCACGAATGATTAAATCTCTCGTTTTATTTTTATTTTTCAACTATACGATATTATATTTTCATACTTTCGCGATGCGCAATAAATTGTTTTTGCTCTAATGGCTCCATATAATAAAACAAATTTACGATTATTTTAAAAGGTTTTATACAGTTGTGAAATATTTATATACAAATTAAAAGCATATACTAATTTCCATAGCTATAAAATAATAGATGCATTAAATAAAATTAGCTTTGAATTACGAGTATAACTAACAGGTTTCATACATATTCGATTAAAATATAAAATTGTTTTCAAACGTTTTATTAATTGAGTTTTGAATATACGCAATTGATACGAATTTATTTTAATTTTTAGTTACATTGAATACCTATAGTAATTAAGTTATTGCATGTTTTTTTGTTTTTAAATCATTCAAATTGTATAATAAGTATGATATTTTTCAATCTTCATATTTTTATATTTCAATACCTACAAATTGAAGTTACTTAAACGTCTTAAACTACGTGTATTTTTTCTATTGCAGAGCATCAAACGATTCGTGAACAGATGTTTTAGAAATTGGATTTCCAAAGAAATCTTAGATTTTTGGTAAGAAGCTTTCCTTGATTGACATTGTAAACGCGTGGTCTGTTTACTGCCCTAAGTCACTAAAGCGATGAATCGATTTAAAAATATATATACCTATTTAATATATATATATATAATACGATAACAAAACGATGTTATTATTATTATTTTTTTTTTTTTTTCATTTCAAATAATCGTGCGTGTGCGCTTTTACCGAAAGTCTATAAACCCTTTGGGATCACTTGGAATTCGGAACACGACGGACGTCCATAAAAACCGAACGGTTTATCGGCATGGGTTAAATGTTTTTTAGAAACGGCAAAATGACATTCGGCACGAGCACTAATTCGAAGATATGTCGAAATATTCTCGTTGCCCTTGATCGACAGAACCCCCTACGGGCCTACTCATCCGCAATGCACGCGGGCACCACATTTATTATTGCACGTGCGTGTGAGTGTGTGTGTGTATGAAAGATAGAGAGCGAGTGAGCGCGCGTGTGTACATATTATATATTTTATGTACGCCGAAATTGATCCGTCATAAAAATAAATATATAAAATTGCGTTCATATCGGGTCAGTCTCCCGGAGAAGGGTGCAAAACCATTGTCATGAACTGCGCGCGTATGTATAATAGCATTCGAATGCTGTTGTTGGCGAGAGACGAGAGGGGTTAGTAGTGCAATAACTGAACTGCAGCGGGACGTCGGTTTTGGATGTCGCGAGAGGCGGGAGTGGGCGAATTAAGCCACGTTCGATTATATTGCGCCTTTTTTTTTCTTTTTTTTTCGTCCCCCTCGGACAAAAATATCGCATTTTACCACCGACCATATAGTAATATATATAATAACCGGCCAGGGACTTTAATAGACGTCCTATCCCATTCTATTTATTATATCAACGTATATATCGTATAAAAGTGTTATATTTATTGCCATTTCTTCGACGCGCCTACGTTACAAAATTATATAATGAAATAAAATAACACAAACAATTTACGTATAGACCTATTGTATATTGAAAACTCGTCGGAATTTAAATTAATTTAAAAATTATTTTCGCCAATTGTCTCTCTCTCTCTTCTGTTGCAAATTTTACATTTTTTTCATTTCGAGTTGAACGCTATACTTATTTTGATAATACTAATCGAAAAGTTTAAATGAAAAATGATTTACATCTTCTAATCATTCAAAATATTAACACTTTTAACCAACGCGATTAGGTAAGCACATCACTTATGATTACGCCAGTTATTTCAAATTATTCTTATGCCCATTGGTTTTATGTTTCGATCTGTGAATTTCAAATGATTAGTCCGAGTACCATTATTTTATAAATTATAACCCAACGGTTTTCTACAATATTTTAGTCGAACGGTAATGTTATTTATAACATTTTCATAAAATTCAATTTTTCGAATCGTTTAGTCTCGTCAAAGTTTCGTTTAACATCCATCCTGGCTAATAACGAGACCAGAGTTTGTTATAACTCAATACCTGAAATCGCCACTATGCATAATTTATTTCGTTAAAAGTATTATTATACATTTCGAGTTTGATATTTTAATAATGTATACGCGCAAACGTCAGTTACAATTTCAAATCGTGAGCTGACGGTTGATCTACAACGAAATATTATTACCTGCCTCGAATGTTATTTATAAATCGGCTTGCTAAAATAACCGAGTCTGTTATAATATTATAGTATAGTCACGAAACCGTTACGAGTTATCAAGCTGTTGCTGTTTTAATAATTATTGTTTTAAATTATAAATATCGTTTGAAACGTCTAAACATCACGGATTAATATAAATAGGAAATTAAATTTGACAAATAATTTATTGGACGTTCGTCTGAGCAAACAAAGTTTTATTTTATTTCACTATTGTTTACGTGAAAAATCTAAAACACCGCGTAGGTACAGTAATAATTGTATAATTCATTAGACGTGGCTTATAACGTGACCAGAAATAAAGGATGAATTATTATTAACGTCTTAAATAAATAAATAAAAGAAAGCCTACGTTTTATTGTGCGCAACTATAATTTTTCATTAGAAAAGTTTCGTTTTAATGCGTAGGAATTAAAATTATTCCATGAGAATTGTTTAAAAAATGTACACTGTAAAAACATAGTGATGTTATATCAAGCCAAAGACGTTGATGCGAAAGTCGCCTCGAATTCGAAACAACGACTAACGGCGTTGGGCATTAAAATATTGTGGTATATTATTTACGGTACGTTTAATATTATATAATCATATTATCCAGCGGTTAAAGCTAGCGAACACAATGATAGCGAACAAAAACACGCGCAGTTTAATTAATCACAACCACTCGAAAACGTCTTACGACATGGTTGTCGCGAAAAAGTCAAATACAAAATAAAATAATAACGTTTCCGTTTGATGTCTCGCTAAAATATAAAACTTTGAAAAGTTAAAATTGAAGATTTTAATGACTTTTACGCGAGTGCGAAGTCGTTTTTTTTCTTTTTTTTTCTATATATATTCTGTGAATTGTAATATTTGTCGAGCATTAATTTCGTTGCAGCTTTCTCGACACCCTCGTATATCAATAGCTCGAACGCGTTTGGAAAACGGAAAAAGGAGAGCGAGAGAGAGAGAGAAACCATTTTCTCCGGTCGTATTATGATTCTTTATTAATATTTGTGACCGATGAAAATTCTTAGCAGGTACCTATATAATAACGCGGAGACGCGAGTAAGGGAAAATTACTTTTCGAGGGGGGGGGGGGGGAGGGGAGGTGGAGGCGAACAAAAAATTAATCACTATAACCGAGATTTCGGAAAATTATTATATTTTTTTTTCCGCGCGACGATCGTTTCATCAGCTGCGAAACGAAAAAGTTCGCGCTCATATTTCATACTCGGGCGCACGGAGAAAAAACGAAAAACACACACTATATATATATATATATATATATATTGTAAAACAACGACCGACGATTAATGTATTCATTGTGCGCCGTGGGTATACCTACTCCGCCGGCGCAACAAATCAAAGATAAAGGTACAGTAACTACGTCGTCGTTTCCCCGGGACGTCTCATCGGCATAAAATCTCGATAAACATCGCACGCCGACTGCCGAGGTCGGGCCCGTAACCGGCGAAATCGTTTTCGGTTCGACGTTGCGCGCACATACTCGTACCCGCACGCGCTTACTTTGTGTACATTATCTGCGAATCCCCCTTATAGTTTCAAAATTAAAATACTGCGTTCCAGACAATACGCGAGCGCTCGCGTGTGTGTGTTTATTGTAAGATATATATATATATATATATATGTATATTATATAAATGTATATTGTTTTCTGCGCTATCGATCCGGGCGAGCGCGCGCGCGCGTGGGCGGGGAGAAAGAATTGCATACGTTGCTCGTTAAATCGGCGATTTATGTAAACGTACCTCGGCGCGCACGATGGCAACAATAATGATAATAATAATATGCCGACAAACGGCGGAGAACGTTGGTAAACGATGGAAAACCGAGTCCGCGGCAACTATATAATATATGATAATATTTAAACGTATAATGCGAGTGGTGGTACGTGAAAGACTTGTATTGCGCCGAGGCTAGTGGAATAAAAAAAAAAAAAAACGATTTCCCCGGCGGTACGAACCGTCCGTCGCGGACCGCGGCCGATGTCCGGACGGAGAACGGTATTGGGTATTTATATCGGTTACTATACTACCGCGTTTACGTTCGATGTTCGCATCGCACCGACGACGACGAGAGGTTCGTTTTAGCGTTTACGTAGTCCGGTGGACCGTTTTTCGATACGCCGCCGTTTGTCTTTAATCCACTCCGAAAAGTTACGCGTTACTCTTTTATCGTATTGTGATATCATAACGTGATATCCTTTTTTTACCGCGCCCGAATAAAGACTTATAAAACGCGTACCGTTTGTCCCGAATGTTTTACGCGATTGAAATTCGGCGGCGGTCTGTGCGACCGAGAACCGTGCAGAATACCGTGTCGCTGACGTAATATCAGACCGTGATCGAAAACAACAACGCGCGCGCACACACCTTCGTTAATCACAATGATAGCGATCCGCGCGAAACGCCCGCCGCGGCCGAGGATTTCCAGGGAGATGGGTTGTTCGGGACCCTATACTTGGAATCGTTTTAGTCGGCCTGCGCTCGAAGCGGAGTGAAAAATGAAAACGCGATCGGTTAAGCCTTTTGGAAAATCGGCACCCCAAAGCGTTGCACTATATATCACGTATAAATATATATATTTCATATCTGTCGGCACTCCGGGGCACGCCCACGACATACTTCCGAGGGATCTTCGTCCCGCCGCCGTCCTGCGGAGCGGGGATTAGATGATTTTACAACGTTTTCCCTTCGGATAAATCCTTTGTTTATTTATGACCGGTTGTCGCGGTGTACGCCGTGTCTATGGGGAGCCAAGCGAACTGGGGAGAAGGAGCGACGCGGCGGCGGTAGCAGCAACAGCGGCAGCGGCAGCAGTAGCAGTGGCGGTAGCGGCAGCAGCAGCAGCAGCAGCAGAAACAGCGGCGGCCCGAGTTAATTGTGGTTGAGTCACCCTTGTCGCTACGAAATGAAATATGGCGTTTTTCGAACGTTATAAAAAATCCATATATTCGAACGGCGAGAGGATGCCACCTACTTTATACACATCATCTTTTTTTAAGTACTTTCCCGATGCGACCGCAAGACTTTTGAGTTCCGATGGCAATAAAAACATCGTCGACCTTTTATTGCCCCGGGGATGCGGCGCCGGCGGGGAGCGGGGCACGGGAGGAGAACGTGAGCCGGGCGAGAGTGTATTGCGGAAACCCTCTTTGTACACACGTGCTCTGCAGTATTGCGTGGGTGGGTTTATATTTATTTTAACATCGGAAAATGGTAATGGAAGGATTTTCCCTGTCAGCTACAGAGTTATCGAGTGCGCCACTACATAGGTATTATATACGCGTGTTGTAGTCGTATATAGTGTGCATCAAAACTTTGTTTGACTTGGAAATTGTTACACGTAGACGCGTACTACTATTATTATTATCGTTATTATTATTAACATCGTCGCGTTTGAAATAAAATATGTTTTCTCGCGCGTATTTATATATAATACACATTCCGCCAAACCCCTGCAACTTCCCCGGCAGCTGCCGCGGTGTTTCGAACAATACCGCGCGCATATGCATATCGAATCGATTATTAGACTGATTTCTAAACGCATTCAAAATTAATTATGACGACCAATACGGTCCGTCACGCGCGTTCAAAACGTAACAATGGAAATACTTGGGTTTGTTATCAAATCGTCTTTTACGTCGCCATATACTATATACGTATATAATATAAAAACGAAGCGTCTACTACGCACAGCACTGCGTAACCGATGAACAAACATAGGGTTTTTATTTTTATTTATTTTTCTTTTTTTACTCGAGTTACCCTGATCCGGGATGATAATAATTGTTCTAATGTGCACGGGGCACTTGTACGGCACAACGAAACGGGTATACCTACTTATTTATCCGTCTGCGCATTGTTTTATGGTACGCGCGACATTTTAAAATATTCATAAAAAATAAACAACGCAAATTCAATGTACACAAACAATAATAACATTTAAATAGTCCCGAGTGTATCGTGCACATACTTAAATTAACACAGAATCTGTTTGCGGACAATATACACTAACGTTTGAAACACAAAAGCTTTATACTACTTGTATAATACGTTCCGATACGAGCGTAAACGTGTTACCGTTTATCTATGCTCCGTTATTTTCTTAGAACCGGAGTAGTTGGTATAATGTCTAGGATTTCAAAACGTCATGAAATATCTCATTTATGTGAAAAATAAATCCTACACGTTTCCTATAATGTTTTTATATTTACGTGATTTTAGTCACTTGTAGTGAAATAATATGATGAACTTGTGTGTAAATAACTGTAAACACTGCAATGAGTTTAAACAAAATCAAAAAATAAATAAAAAACGAATGGATCCAATTGATAAGTCATAACTAAAAATGCAATAATCATAAACGTATTATTTTTCTAAATCATAAATAATCTGTTATATAATAATCTAAATCGAAAACAATAAATTAGGTGTTTATTCTCAACGTTTGCCGTGTGTAATCACTAGCCGTTACTATTTTAGGATATACATGTAAAAAAATACATGACAATATTAAATATTGTATTTGAAATTTAAAATCTTAATTATAGAAATTCGTATGCAAGAAAATACAAAGACCCGATTTCGAGTCATTCTTATTTGTATGCGTAACTATTCTTTGCAATATTCGATATCTCTTTTTAGAGTGTGTAATATAATAAATATATATATATATATATACCTATAACTGCATTCCACGATCGACGTAAACAACCGTACTGATATTTAAAAGTAAATTAATTCCGAAGCTTAAAGACGAGTTTCTTTTTATCGCCAGTCGTATCTTTTCCGCCGTTCGGCGTACAAACGATTTTCGACGACGAGAAAAAAAAAAAAGAGAATATTTACTGAATATGATTTCGTTCTCCCCCTCGTCTTATTGAACTGCTGCGGCGAGAGTAGTGAACTATAATACACGCGTATGGTATTGTACGAGTCAGTCATTATTTTGATCCAATGGTTCGTTGTAGTAAATCAGTTTCGTCGTACTTTTTAAACGACCGTGCACACGGTGACGTACACAAACATCCGTAAAAAGTAAACATAGACGACTGCGTAAATACAACTGTACGTTCTTATCGTTTACAGACAGGAATCTTTATACGGGAGTCGTTGTTCACAATATATATATGTATATGAAAAAAATAAATAATAATAATAGTTTTTTATAGAACCACGACAAAAAAAAATAAATATATATATATGAAGTTCATTCCAAACGACAGTAGTTGAAGTATTATACACTTGACAGTTTCGATCGTATCGTGTACAGCGCACTACGACTGATAGTTTAATAATAATACCGTACAGATCTCACACTCATAAGCAGTTTATAAAATTTTATTTCTACTGCGCAATGTATTTTTAAGACATTTTCACTGGATGACAAAAATATATTTTCTCAAAATAAACAACAATCGATAATAGTGCGGATAGTATGGTAGAAGTATATAATATTTTCATGCTCGCCCCTCATAATATTATTAAATATCGTAAATCTCAATGCTACCTAGTATTGCTAGTGTTCAATGGTAGAAGTCGATTAATAAAAAAAAATGGTAATTTATTTATAAGAAATGTCAATGTCGAGGAAAGTGAAATATCAAATTGAATTCGAAACATTTTTAATATTTGTAGAATTATTAATAATCACAGAATAAGTTTATTCTATAAATTCAAATATTATAATATTTTATTAATTATAACATGTTCGGCCGAGTTCAAACTTAATAATATATATTATTTTTCAAAAAACTTTTTTGATAAAAGAACTAATAAAATCGTTTTATATTTTCCATCGAATATTGATACATGTAAAAATGTATACCCCGTTCATTATCTAATTATTATTTGTACATAATTTAAACTATTGTTTTGAAAAGTCGCCCAGACATTCGTGTCGCCTAGATTTTGCCTAGTTTAAAAAAAGGCACTTCTACTGCGTCGAAACGCTCGAAACGTTTTACAACATAAATAACCATTCACTTCTGTGATGTAACACTAAAAAAAAAAAAAAAAAAACAATGGATATTACGATCGTTTTTCAGTCGTAACGGATACCCAATGATAAATCGTAAATTGATTATCCCGCAACGCCGATCCGTGGACAGGTTAAAATTAATTTTGTAAATTAAAATCGTAAAACGCTTTGGTTTTTTTTTTCTTTCTAATTTAAATTAAACGTAACAACAGTGCGTGCGCGCCGCGTATTTCTTAAACTCGCGAGACCGTAGGAAAATATTAAGGTATTTTTAACACATGGTAATACGTCCACGGGTATCGCATTATTAGGTCCTACCGCGGACCCCGTATACGTACACACACGAGATGGGTTTCAAATGAGTTTTTAATTTGTAATCGTTTATTATTGTTTCGTTATCGGACTGGAAGGTCTACCGTACACGTTTTTAAAAGTCGCGTTAAGTTATTTCGTATACACGCCGTATAATAATAATAATACGTAATAACGATAATAATAAATAAAAACACTGTTGAAAGGGATAATGTTATTCGACGCGCATCGTTATTGTAGGTACCGGCGCGATGCTACCGTCCACGATCTGGGCGTCGCTCCGGTGTCCTCCGACCGGACTCGTTTAAAAGAGAAAATGAAAGAATGGAAAACGAAGAAAGAAGGAGAAGAGAAAAAAAAAAAAAAAAACGTAATAATAACACTGACGTCGTCGTCGGCCGAGCGTGCCTATACGTACGTGTACGCGCGGTAATAATATAATTATACGACGCGCAGCCGAACGGGCGGTGTAATGATAAAAAACACGCGTGAAGATATACGCCGAGCGAGGCCTATATAATATATTATGTGATGTAGAGAGGACCGTTGTCGGAATTTAATGTAATGAACTCCGACGCAGTGATTGCCCGCGTGCGCGGGTAGTCGTATATTATAATATTATATCATCTCATACGTATATAAAATATTATACGTGTATTATTACGGGTGTGTTACGCGGCGTTCGTCGGGAGCGGGAGCGGAGAAAAATCCTAAGGACGTTGTACAGCCACGCTATCGACATTAGATGAAATGAAGAAGAAAAAAAAACATAATAACGTTCTTCCTCTCGAAAATATCACACGGGCAACACCGCCGCCGCGCCGCCGTTTGGAATTCGATTTAAAACTTTCCATCGCGATCGACACCGCGTCAGACGACTGCGAGTAAAATTAAAATAGAAAATAATAATAAAATACGCGAGTGCGCGCGCGCTTATACGTGTACACAGGTGACAGCGATTACGTCGGGACCCGAGCGAGGCGAGAGGACGAGGTGAAAAAATAAAAATAAAACACAGTTATCGCGTTTACCGAAACGCGTTGACGCGGTTCGTGGGTCTATTTTATTTTATTTTTTTAATTACGATACCGAAAAAAAGCACGGAAACGAATTGAAAAATCAAAAAAATCAACTCAAATATTAGACCGTTGTACACCTTTACGGGTGCGTAAGACACACCAAGACATTCAATTAAAATATTTAATTAAATATAGTGAACGAGTTCTGAGAAATATAATAATTGTTACTTCTCCGCTTCTACGCGGAAAAAAAGAAAACGAATCACTAAAACTCAATTGGGTCTAGTTCACTTGGCACTTCAGTTTTAAAACTCTATCATAAAGGAACGTACGATTTAATAAAAGTTGTTCACGACATGAAAAAGAAAGACAAAATAATGAAATTTTACGAATGACTAACGCAGGAAAATAAATATACGTATACATTATATTATAAGACAGTATATTTGAATAATATGTATTATAATACTTCAAGAATATGAAATTTTTCGATTACGCTGCGGTACCATATTATAATGGTTTCATCTTAAATTGATTGATTTTTTTTTTTTTTTTGATATCGAGAGCAAGACAGTTTATCATTTAAATTACTATTTAACCAAAAATAAATATATATTATATATTATATCGTTGATAAAAATCTTAAAATATTAAGATGTTGGTCGATTGAAATGTTTGCATCGATAAACTATTCGGATCCCAAAAGTTAATTGAGGTAATGTATAATATGTATACGTATACTATACTTGTAATCCTGAAAATAAGATGCATCCTGAGGACTTTAAATCAAATGCGCGGCACTTCCTAATAAAAGTCTGACTGAAATGCGGATTTAAATTATTTTTGAAAGTAAAGACGGTATATAAACGTGATGATGGTTTTTTCTTCGCATCCATTTGTATTTTAGTTGTAACGCATAAAAAATAAATATCGCGCCGGCTGTTGTTCACGGTTCACGAAATTTTCGAAATGACAAAATGATAAAATGAAAATATATATATACGAGTATACGTATATACATTATACATGTAAAAAAAAAAAAATAAAAAAAAATAAGAGTTTAAGCCACCAGATTCAATTTGACAAACACAAGGGGTAAACCGCAAAAGAAACGATCTAGTTGGATATTTAATTTGAAAAAGAATGATGTTTTTTCGCTCGGGGCGAATGAGAATTGGCGAAAAACACCACCCCCTTTTTCCGGTCCGCCGAACTCGTCATTATTTATTTATTTTCGGACGAAATACGCCAAGGTATATCAAAAGTCACCGTGGGCTCGATATTCAGGTTTTTCGCAGAACACCGACGACGCAACCTCGGCGGGTTTTCATTCGTTTTTGACGAAAAGTAAATCACGCGAAGACTTTCGGTAGCTCGAGGACAAAAAAAAAAAAAAAGAAAGAAAGAAATCGGTATAATCTTTCCTGGGTAGTCGCTAGCAGGGACAGGACGGGCAGAACGGTAGAATTCGTTTTCTTTTTTAGTCTAAAACGGTCGAATCAATACAATTTAGGGTTTAACCGTTTCGACGAAAGCAATTTGCCTTTGTAGTTTTTATTATTATTATTATTATTATTATTGCCAAAGACAAAGTGATATTCAAATTCGAAAAACGCCAGAGGGTGAAAATCTGCTTTCGGCACTCGTTACACTATCCACAACACGGATATTGGATGGGGATTCAATTTTATTTTGTTTTCCGACTTTGATCAAGGTTGCAAACGCCCGTCGTCGATTCGACATTTGGAAATCGTCAAGTCCGTTCGGCATGACAACGTTTTTAAAACGCGGACGGAATCGGGGAACGAGCAAACTCGTAGATTTTGGTTAAGAATTGTTGTTTTCGAAAAAAAAAAAATAAAAATAATTTTAAACAGAAAAGTAATGAAGAAATCCACGCAAACGCCTGAAAAGAAATGTCAAGTTTCGTACTCGACGCATTGATTTTCGCGGTTTATTAAATTATTAAAGACGAAACATAAACACACAAAATTATACTACCTACCACAAGTACATCGACGAAAGAGTTAGTTAACACACGATGTCAACACGCCAATCGTGTTGGAGGCAAGCTGTATTTTGTTGTTATTATCAATTAAATAATTATTTTCATCACACCCTAATAAATCGACTTCAAAACGTTACCTGTAACTTAAAAATACCTAATGAGTTTATTTCGAAAATACTTGAAAATCATTTCAGTACTCCTATTGTTTCCCTGACTAATAAAAATGTCATCGTCTCATTAAGTTTTCTTATAATTCAAACGCTTAAATTATTCTAAAACACATTCGTAATATTATGTACCTGCATTTAAATCAAGTTTGATTAAAATTTACACAATGTCATATACAAGCGTATACGTACATTGGTACAACAAGCATAAACAAGTTTTTAAATAAATCATAAAACTTTTTGCGGTCGACCAATATGTACTAATATTTGTTTACTTTTTTTTCAAATTAAATTTAAAGTTTAGTAATATATGATAATATTTACACGATGACATACCCCCTCGTACACAACTCGAATCGCGTGAAAAATAATGAAAATATTACACAACAATCACGCTTTTATTACATAATAAAATACAAACGAATTATAGGAAATAAAACCACGATTTATGTGTGAGAACAAATAATGATATAATCGATTCATACGAAAATAATACAATCCTGCCAATCCTGGTATCCTATTTCCAGTGGTAAATACGCATTATTGATAAATTACATTGATTTCGGAAAGAAATAACAATCACAGCAGTCGTAAACAATAATATCGCCATGAAATACGAACGCCGATTAAAAACGTTGGAGATCAAACGACACAGATACAGGTACTTACGGTTCTAACAAAAAATCACTCGTTATCTACAAAAAAAAAATGCAAATCGGTAATTGTCAGTAATAATCGTGCTTTGTCGACGATCATAATCCAATAGTATTATTACGCGGATACGTTCTGCTGTTTGGCGATGAAATTGTTTTGTTTGAAAACTGTGTTTCAAATGTTTCAATTGATTCGAGATAAAATTTTACGTCAAATATAAAAATATAATATGTATATTAAACGTATGTTTTACATTACAAGTACCTGCAGCTAATAATAATTATTATACAGTTTAGTTTTTAATAACGTAAACGCGCGGTGCCTCTCTGTACAACGCGTTTGTCCGTGCACAATATATTATTATTATATACGTATATTGCGGTAATTCTACCTCTTTGACTAGCCTCGAAAACAAATAACGGCATCGTCCCTGTACAACCGGTAGCCGGGTTTTGTTTGTGTTTTCGGGAAGCCCGCGCCCCGGGGAAGACTCCTATTATAGTGATCTCCTTTAACACGGGGGGGGGGGGGGAGAAAATTAAAAACATCGCCCGCAAACGGGAAATACATCGATTTTTTGAGCCCTCGAACCATTATCGTAATTGCCTCCACGGGCGACACGGGTGTGTAAATTGATTTAGAGAAATTATTCAAAGCGTACACTGCGCGCCTCCGAGCTAACGTTTGTTTATTGTGGCAACAAAAACACGAAAATTAAATATTCGTCCGTGTCGAAATGGCCAATATAATATTATAACATATAACTTTGACAACAATAGTTGAGCGTGAAACTGAAATTTAAATTACCGCGGCGTTGATTATAATCATATACACCCTCGCTTCCGAGTCGTGGCACTGTGATGATTATTGTTTTCGGGCTATTATAACGACGATATTGCAGTTTATATATTTACAAATTAAAATACACCTAAACAGTTATCGATTGTAATGTTTTGCTGCGCGATGCCTACCTACGTCGACGGTGGATAGTATAAGTTCAATGCATACTCACAATGCACAAAACGATTAATTTTAAACACGCGTGTCTCTGAAGATTATTTTACCTGATAGTTATGAAGGTATACAACGTATATATAGGTACGTTGATTTGTTATGATCATTGAAATTTGTATTTCGATGTCGCGTAGTCGCGTGATTTCAAACTTTGGAGCTCAAATTTGTATCTCGTTTAAATTGACCGCTTTACGCGCGATTTGATTTTACAATCCAATACCGAAATAATAATAATAATAATAATAATAGTAATAAATAATGAAAGCGACGGTGGATGCAATCGACAAAGTAGAACGTACGACAAATCATCGGACAATATTTTATTATTTTCACGTAAAACAAATAAATTATACGAGCTTTTGTTGAATCCGTATGTGTTTTAAATCGAAATCAAACTGTAAACTGTAACTTTCGTTATTATGAAATAGTACCAATGGGTTAAATATTAATTTATTTCGATAATTTAGACACTAAAATAAAATGTCGAATTTTTGTGCGACAAACACTTGAAAACGTGCAATCGAATATTTGATTTAATTGAAATCAAACTGTAACGATTCGTTGATGTTAAGTACCTCTTAAGTTATATTTCCATCACTATTGTTTATTGATTTATTTCGTAATGTAACTTTTTCATTTGATATTTTAATATTATTACATGTATTATACACATGATTAGTCTATAAAACGTAGGTAATCATACTATAAACGTTTCATTAAAACGTACATATGCTTTTTTGGTTTTTTTTTTCCTGAAATTACGTCTTCTGTTAGATGCTTAGAATTTATTTTTCTCAGTTGCGAATACACGTGTTCAACGTCGACACTAATTATTATTGGACGTAGTTTATAGCGTCCTATGACAGCAAAATCCTTTTTCTTTTAAATCGACGTAAAGAAATGCACGAATTGTATTGTTTTAGTATTTACTATTATTATATCGTATCCGATATCTTTGACAAAAGCTAATACACATTTTTCATAGAAGTGTTAACGTGCAGTATAGTTTGGTTCAAACGTATTAAAGTGTACCTACTGTGTTGCTCGTGACCAATATTATTCTCCGCCAGTATAGATATAGTTACTAAAGTTACAGTAAGTTGTAACGATAGAGTTAGTTTTGTGCGTTCGCCTATTCGGTCGAATTATCGAGACGGATCATTTTAAGTATATTAGAACAATCTACGACCACATGTTTTATCTGCTTTAACATAATAATCTTTCCATCTAATTGCTATACACTGCTGAGATTGTTTGTTTTTATTTTGTTTTCGATAAACAAATAAGAAACACTGTTTAAGCTCAGAGAAGCGTAAGACGTCGAAAGATAAGGAAAACAACGAGAACGCGCGGAAAAGAATAGATTACTATTTTCCCTCGGCGGCCGTTATCCATCAAACCCTGTTATTGGACGCTTTCCCCTTTTCCCGTCGTATATTTTCTCGTGACTTAATCAATGAAGACAAATTACTCTTTCGCTGTGGCCAACAACCGGCTAAATGTTGAACTCTATATAGTTAGGAATAAATATTAATGACTCAATATTGTACGAGGCCACGGCAGACGCTGTCGATAAAATTAAAATAATATTATCACACATGGTAATTTGTACTGAATAATGATCCCGTCGTCATAAACCGATACAAATAACTTCAATAATAATTAGAAACAAATGTATTTCGCATGTATTCGCAACTGCGATGGACACTGAATTTTCAAAACTTAATAGAATACATTATTTTCACGTAAAAAAATAATAAAAACGTACACAATTATAAATGACAGTACGTTTTTATGAAACGTTTTCAATAAGATCACGTACGTTTTATAGTCTAGAAATACACCTAATATACCTTAAAGAGAAAATTGATAACATTGAATCATGAAACAAACAGTAATGAAAACGTCACTCAAAGTAGTATTTATGATCGACAAATAATATTACGTTATGGCATAATCTCTAATTCACCTACAATTTAACATTGCGCATCTCGGCGCGTTTTAATTGCGCGTTATTCGAGTGTTTGCCGCACGAAAATCCGGTTCGTAATTATTACATCGATTTGTGACCGTCATAATAATATAATGTATAATCAACATCGATGACGACACTTTTTTTTTTTAATTAAATCGTCTAGGAGCGTCGCGAAGACACGTCATCGTCGTCAGCAGCCGATACCAGATATTTAACTCTCGTCGGTCGCCGAGAGTTTGACGAGTCGAACAACGCTCGACGAAATTACCTGTCGATTATTCCAAACGGAGGGAAATAGAATGTCGGTGGCAAGAACGTAATTTTTCGTGACTCGAGGCTCTAAACGGATTTCACGAGTGATTGTCGAGACTCGAAATCAATTACATCCACGATTTGTTTTTATTCTGCGATCAAAGCAAATAATCGCTCTATCGTGAGCGGACGACGACACGAATCGACACAATCGAATTCGTTTTAATTGCGCGCCACTGGGAAAACATAATACGTATGAATATAATATTTATACAACGGGCGAATCCGTTCGATGAAGGCAAATCGTCGAGCGAGTCAAAGTGACTCGTACGTTATTCGAATCGTGTCGACGCGTCGCGTAAGAAACACCTGACCGACTCATTCGCGCGACGAGTGCGTGCCGCCGCCGCGCCGTTGAGTACTTCGCGTTCGATTTCACGCGAAAACGGATGACGAATCTTTTACCGAGATTTTTCATCTCGCGCAGTTATGCGATGAATTCACCGACATGTCCGAAAGGGAGAATAATAATAACACGAGGACAGCTGGTAAGACTCCGGGTCCGAGAGTTTGTCCTTGAGGAGTGCTGCTGGTATTATTCATGTACATTTGAAAGCGATGGCAATGGTAAATCACCGCCGTTCGTGGAACGACTCTGAGCCAAGTCCGGTGTATTATAATTTATAATATTACATATATTATAATAATGCTACGCGTGTGTTAATAAATTATAAATTACACGTCTTATATAACTGTAACGATTTAAACTCATAAATATCTAAACGTAATAAATAGTTTGCGCGTGCGTTCGAGATTTCAAATGGAAATTAGCTCTTATGTGTAATTTTTTTTTTTTTTTTGTTTTCGTTCGATCGCACTCGAAACAGATTAAAATTAAAATAAAAGTCGTCGCAGTTGGCGTGAATACGTTATTTACAATCGATTTCGGCACATTAGATAAAAGTCTGAAATCTGACGACGCGAACCATCCGGTTAAAATCGTGAATGTGCTTCTATCGGAAGATTCGAAAACGCGCGTTGTTTTAAAAATCAACATAATATTATACATATTGTTTTCGAATTTTCTTTGATAGCGAAAACAAAAAAATAAAACAAACAAACAAAAAACAGAAAAAAAAAAAAAAAAAACGAAAACCGATGCGTTTAAGTGCCATTTGCGTGCGACGTCCACACGAGTGTTGGTTGAGTTTTCGGCTTTGGTTCGAACTCGAGAAAAAATGCGAAAAAAGCACACGTCATCGTTTCCGAAAACGTGGCTCGGCATCTAAAAACGCCGCGGTCACTGCGATCGAATCGCAGTGTATAAACTACTTGTACTAATATGATTTCCCCGACACATAAAATGTGCACAATACGTGTATTAAAATCGCGTTTATTCTTTTCTCGGCCGCGAATATTTCACTGCTTTCAAAACCCGCGCCCGCCCGACGACAGGCAGTCGGATTACCTTTACCCGACGGATTCCGATACGGTTACTCGTAAAATTTACCGTCCAATCGAGTGCGCGTTAAACGAACGATACAGACAACAATAATAGTAATACGTATTATGTGTGTGTCGTGTGTGTGATACGGCTCGTGCGGGCCAGAAACAAAGAACTGGATATTATTATTCGTACGAAACGAAACGATATAATGTATGGCTCCGGAGGAAACGAATTTCAGGAGTGCGCCGGAACAAATGGGGACAGGAGCGTTTTGAATAGCGCGCGAGAATGGCGACGGAAGGGTTTCATTAAACGTTACATCGTTACGCGCACGCAAAACGTTTAATGAAAATTGCGATTATAAGGGGGCAATAAAATGACGTGGCGTTTTGCAGTAAGATTTTTAATTTGAATTGTTCGGAAATTCCGTAAACACTTTCCCACTCCCCCCCCCCTCCTCCTCCTCTACGCGGCATAAAAGACGACGACGGCGAGCGATTTGATTTATTCGCGTGTTTTTTTCTTCTTCTTTACTTTCTGTCTATTTTGTATTATTTTATTTTTTCAAATTTATTTGCATTAAATTAAAAATTACGTAATGACGTTTCGGAGCGTAAAATTTAGTACAGAACCGTCGTCGTCGTGATATTATTATATTATTATAACACACGGTTGTTGTCGTTTGATAGCCCGTACAATATTATGCAAATAGCAAAATACTCGACGGGATATTTGAACATGTTTTCATAATTACTTGTACGGACAGTTTTAAACAGTAGTTTTGTGATTCACGACACATCTCGATGGCACACGACAGTCGTTCGCCCGTGTTCTCGCCACAGAATAAGTAATAAGTCTACGTGATCAAAGTGTCATAATAGTTCTCTGACTTTTGATTTTCGCGTGAAATAATAATAATTCTCTTCGAAGAATTACACGAATATATTTACTCGCTGAATATTAGCGAAACACGTGGTTAAAATAATAGGATTTTTACTTTCTTCTCGGCTAATAAATTTATTTTACATAGCTCATTAACTATAGTCGACCTCGTTAGTACTGAAAAATCTAAAACAATATTATATATTCTGCACAATTATTAATTCTCCCTCCGACTCATTTAGTAAATGAATGTTAATCTATAATCAATAAACAACGTTATTCGATTCGTTTAGATAGGTACAGTTGATGACACGTGTTTGTAATAAAATACAGAATAAAACGAAACATAATATTTTCGATCGTTTCGAAAGCGTAATCTGCAGTTAACTACCGACTTTTCTTCTTTTTTTTTAAATTATTTCGAAAAATGTTTTGAAAATATATTACGCAGCTATTTATTACATTGTACATTGTACACAGACTCGACGTTAGTAATGAGATTATTATATTAAATTCTTTGAATTTTATTAAATTTTATTCACGTGTATACGCGTAAATTTAATTATTAAATTTACATCGACACCGATGTTGAAAAAATAATAATTTAATACTGTTATAATATTTGAAAAAATAAAGTCTCTGTGTTAGGAAAGAATTCGAAGAATTCTATTTTTCTAGCACAATAGGTCTTTTTTTTTACTCTTCGTTTGTGAACATTTTACAACGAATCAACTAGCCATAAATATAACGATTATAATAAATTATATTGCGTAAAAATATACGTATACAATAATAATTTCTCGTACCAAAAACACACACGAAAAAAAAATGTCGTTTTAAGAGTTTAGAATTCATTATTATGGGTGACAAACAACAGTGCAACGCTATTATTAATAGTTTCATTGTTCGTTTTGTCGTTTGAATAAGAAAAAAAAAAAATGTAGATGCTTACAACTACCGAATACACGTTTTAAAACATTACACAATGAGAAAAGTTATGGATTTATGCGAAGAAATATGGTTTTCGTATCTGAACACGTAATATAAGTAGACCAACCCACCGCAGTGTGTACGAAATGAAAAACCGAAAAGCAAACTACTTAAACTATTTAAATTTCAAATCTGTTGGCCGAGTAACAATTGCGCAATTTTTATTTCTTTTCCGTTCGTCAGTCATTATGATTCGGCGAGAGTACAACAAAGTGTATTATAATACGCGATGCACAATGCGATTATATTTTATACGAAACGTAAAAGCCACAGGTGTTTATTTATACTTGAATCGAGTACGAACGTATCGTTGAAATACATAATATTATCATGTAACCAGTGATCGATTTCTTTTCGATCTCAATGGTTTGAAACAACAAAACACCCATTCGACGAGCTAATTATTACACTAATATTTACTACACTATTCGTCGTCGGTCAGAAATTAATCATCGCGCTACGAGTTGCGTTTACAACTTCACAATGGAATACAAGTTTTATGAGCTTTTTATGGAGTCACGTTTGAATGGACTAATATAATTTAATAAACTTTTTTTCTTTTATTTTTTTTAAAGTTCAAATAATTTATTTCGTTTTTACACTCGACATAATTTACGACACGTTTTATTTTCGGACCAACAACAATTGTTTTTAGAATCGTTACCTTTGCAGTCGGCACGTCATAACGATTCTAGACGAAAATTTATCATAACTCCGCCGGTAAAATTGTTAAATCACATTTGGTCTGGAGGCACGTCGTATACGTATATAATATAACATTATCATAAAACAACCGAACTCGTGTAATAAATAATAACGATTGTTACGAAAAACAGAAAAAAAAAAAAAGAAAAAAACCAAATGCGCGCGTGTATGTGTTTATATTATATCTCTTTCGTTTCGTCTGGCAGATAGGTATAATAATAACATCTACCCGTATTATAGTTCCAGTTTTGTTTTTTTTTTTTTTTTCATCTTTAACCGTACATAGGCATGCGCGCGCGTCCATAGGTCATTTGCAGCCTGCAGCAGCAGCAGAGCACCGGCCCGCCCCGTACCGCCGCCGCCGCCGCGGACTCTATATTCTGTAGTACCTGTCTGCCTGCCTACTTGTTGATGTGCGCACGGGGGCTATAATTTATTTTTAGATTAAAAAAGTAAGATAATTATTATTACGAAACGCGGGCCGGCTCGAACGATTCACCGGCCCCGCGCGGGTCCAACCCCCGACGAGCACTCGGCATTGTGTTTAAAACGCGCTCTCGGATTGCCCGCCGAAAACGAACTATTAATTTACAACGGCGCGTACGGTATTAAAAAAAAAAAACAAAAAAACAAAAAAAAAAAACGGTGTATCGTAATGCGCTTACGACGACGCGCGGCTATTATCCCGTACGCGAGAAACGAAATCTTCGCGGCGGCTGCGGCTGCAGCGAATACGTCGAAAACTCAAAAAAACTGTACCCATACTCGTCGTTATTGTGAGCGCGACGGCGGCGGCGCCGACACCGGCAATTTATATCTGGTACGGCGCGCGCGCGCGCCGCCGGCTGTACATAATGCGTAAACGTATTAAATATAATATCGTATTATATTTATGCGTACACGGGGCGTCGGTGGCCCGACGGGTAATGTCCGTGTCGGAAATCGCTGTAAAAAAAAAATCAGCAGTTTGGATTCGGCACGTCCGTTGATATGTGGAATGTGGAAAGGAAACGTCCGATGACGTTTTGAAAAAAAAAAAACAAAACAACGTCCTTAATAATTATTAAATATTACCATATTTATCGCAAATTATCGGATTTTTGAAACGTCAGTTCAAATCGATTTTTCTCGGTAACTTTTACATAACGCAATGTAATAGGCGCCGACAGGGGGTAGCAAAGGGTATAGCGACCGCCTTTTTTCACGAGGCGGAAAAATCATATTTTCGCTTCCTCATAAAAAAAAAATCGTCATTTTTGCACCACAATCGACACAGATCGGTCATTAGTAGGTACTTAATTATAACGATTAAACGTTATGAATACATAATTATGTAACAATAATTATAATAATAATTACACTGATTACTATAAGTGTGTGAAAGTCCAATACTGCGTGGATGACACGGCCAATGATTGCAAAACTGCTCGCGCCACCCGACCAACTACAGCCGAGCTGCGCGCGCGACCCAAACAACGCCGATCGAGTGACGCGCGAAAGTACAGCAGCTTACCGGTGCATACGATCAGTCGACAGTGCAGCGGTTCGGAAAGCTCTTCTCGGTTTTAACAATGCAGTTTTTATATTTCTCCGTAATAGTCGTCAATGTCGTCAACAGTTATTAATTATTACTCGTGACTTTTGATTTTTCTTTTCATTTTAATTGTTTTTATCGAGCGATTTTTTTCCGTATCTGTCACAATACTTACTTTTAATTCACAAGCCAATACGAACACCGAACCTCGACAGCAACCCACCGGACTAAGTATAGTAAGTATAGTACCGATTATATTTATTTACAGTCTGTAAATAGGTAGTGTTTATACGATTGATTGTTAACATTTGTGACGTCTCGCGTTCGTACAAAAACATCATTGTATGTTTCACGTGAGAAGCCAGAGCAGCCAATGGTAAAATATTTGATTTTGTAGTGATTCTTTCACAAAATTAAAATTGTGTAAATAATAGTAGTAAGTTTTTTAGGGTTGGGGTATCGGTAAGTTTGAAATTTTTCCGAACAAGAGTACACTATGAGAGTAGAGTAGAGGGTGATACCGTCAGAACTGATGCGAGTTAATATAAGAGAGGGTACGCGTTCTTGTTAGTAGTTGTATTAGCTGTTGTACTTAATCAGTATAAATTAGATAACCTTTTAAATGACGATAAATTTACAGCCACCATTTATTACCGCTGTTTTACGTGCAGATAGCTAGTGCAATCGTATAAAGGCCTCGGTGTAAGATAATCTATATTATCTGAAAACGTGAAATATTATGTTGTCTAATTTATACTGATTTATTAACTGTCCGACATAACTACCGGATACGCTTACCGTTTCCTATAAACAGTATGAACTTATACATTCGATATGAACTCATAGTTGAGCTAAACCGATTGTTTCAATTATTTCGAAATGGTACACCGCACGACAACGTGCGCCGAAAAATGGCTATAGTGTGCGATTTCACGGAAATTAAAAATTCAACAGTCGTTCTCCCAAGCCGGTCGAGAGGAAAAAATGCAGATTCGACTAGAAGTGTTTGTAATGTGCCCCTCCCACTACGAAATCGAAGGAAAAACTTTTACGAACGAAATTTTTATCTCCACGGCGGTATCATCACGAAGGGACCACCCTGTATAATATTTATACTATGTTTAGGTATCGCGGCTATTAATTAGACGTGCACGCCTCGCGCCGGCCAACCCGCAGCGCCTTTGCCCACCCGGTCTAACCCTCGACGCCCTCGATGTTTTTAACGGAATTATCGCTATTCGACGCTATTATTGGGGTCGGTCCGAATAATAATATACGTCTGAACCGCAACGTCACGCCGCAGCCAACCTAACCGCCGGCAGATGGGTGTGCGGATAACTACGATAACGTATATACGTAATATACGATATTATTTTATTATTAGTACCTTCGTTATACCTTCGTCGAGGTGGAACGAATTTTTGGTTTTTTTTTTTTTTCGGTTTTGCTTTGTCAGACATTTTAGTATAGTGCTCAAAACATGCGCGAGTACTCGCATTTATGAAAACCGTTGGCACACAAAGATTCAAATGAATATCTTAAGGTTCTTGTCGTTATGATTTGGAATTTTTCCTGACAATTATTAATACCTGCGGGATTATCAACATCGGTTGTCTACTGTTTGATTTGATTTTGCATGATTTTACATTCTAACTAGACAAAAATGTATCAAACAAATGTATCACTTGTTAATGACACACAAATCGAACTAAAAATAGGTAAATACTTTATTTCGAGAACTTTTTATACGAATACATTTTAGTTTATTTTTTTAGCAAAAGAGTCTGTTTTTTTTACGATTTTTATTTTGGTAGAACATTTTTTTCTCGATTTGATTCGAGTTTCAGTGCATTCTTCTCATTTATAATGTGATCAACAATTATTAACCACGGTAGATTCTGTTTTCCGAATTTTATGATTTTCGGCACCAATACTGCTCCATCATTTCTAATATTTTCCTCATATCCGCAACAGCGCAACTTGATTAGTTTCTTACGAATTGCCCACAAAAGCATTGACTTCTGGTTAGACATCATAACACGGCACATAATATTTAATCGTGTTTTTCAATATTATTTGACCTCTAATAAGGACTGGATTTTATATTTAATTTTGTTACCGTTTGAAAAATCGTTCGTTTATGTATTACGCAAAGCCTGTCTACACCTTTTCGATTCGAAATATTATTTTCCCCCTCGATTTTCAACGAAAAAGTAATACATTTACTACGCCCGGTCGATGTGTAGGTACGACGTGCTAATAATAATTAGCGCTGGAATAAAAAGAATACTCTCTCGGGCCAGATAATAAACGTTGGCGGACCGTAGTTGGACCACCTCCGAGCGTAATACTGCCGCGATAATGATATCGTTACGCGCGAAAAAAGTAAACCGCGATTAAAAAAAAACTCTGCGGGTTTTGTTTTTTCTCACGCGGTACACGAACGTCTGCGGCGCGCCCTGATGGGTCGCGCCAAATGATTGTATCAGACGTCATGATATCTGGATGACTCTCGGCAACGTGTCAATATTCTAAACGGAATTCGTTTCTATTCCCAAGACAAAACGATTCGCTTCGCACTTCGACACGTCGATTTCAAGACGATCGTGCGCACGAATTACACGCGTCAATAATACACATTGTAAATAATTATAATTATTGTCGACTGTGTATTGTTATTATTATTATTATTATCATCATTATTATAACAGCAACTGAACCGTCGCGGAGCATAAACATTTTTGCCCGATATTTTCCGTAATAATAAATATTATCAGCGTGTATGTTTTTGAATCGTTAAAAAGGACGATGTTCTCGACCTACGTCGTCACTGCGTTTTGCCATACTTATTGGCAGATGCGTAGCGAGGAGTTTATTTCGATGAGCATCTAAAGATATTTTTCTCTCTCCCGTCCAACGTGTTGGGACCTTTAATTTATTGTAAGGAAACAATTTTCAAGTAATAATAATAATTTATTATAATTCTGACAGTAGTAATAGGATAATTTTAATTTTCAATCACATGACTAATTGACAACTTGAAAAATATTAAATAATATTCCACTGTTTATTCTTACACGATGCCTATGGTAATATTTCTTTACTACTCATCTTAAAAACGCCGCCGTTGTGCCACGGTAATACGTGATTTCATTTTTATTTTTAATTATCATAATGCTATTCTATACGCGGAAGGTAGTTACAAATTTCGGGGTAGTTTTAGACCCCTCGGATCCCTGAATACGTGACTATTAGTAATGATAGATGTTTTAGTTTATGTTCCTAGTTTTATTTTTTCGTTTTTTACTTATGAAACACATTTTTCTTTTACCGAGGCGCAATTATTTGACTGCCGCGCAATATTGAAAATACAATAATACGCCGTCGACACTTCGGCAGTAAAAACTTACCGAACAATGATCCGCGATCGACACACACGCTACGCACAAAACTTTTGTCTACAATGATCGGGGGTTACTACGCATCGCTGTGAAACTGTACACCGTCTGGTTTTCCGGTAATAAAATACAATTTAATGTCCTAAATTCTTTATTTCTTACGCACGTCGTTTTATTACATATGAAATGCACATTTCTATAATAATTACTTCTCGCGATGGAATAAATTAACGCTGCTGGTACAATTATAATTTCTAATTCGTTTTCTTCACAGAATCGATTTGCTTTTGTGCACATATCTCATATCATAATTTATTAATATATGAGTAATAAAACTCGAAGGGCACGTGCTCGAACAAAAGTTTCTTCGTTTCAGCACGCGACAACGACTACAGGTCATACAGACGCATACCAAATTCTAATGTAAAGTAAATCGACATTCGTAAAGAAAAAATAAAAATTAATAAATAAATAAGTAAACCGATAGTGCGTAGCACGTGTTATTGAATGAATGAAAATCTATCGGATTTTGTATGACGATCACGTCCAATATACACGATGAAAATGACAATAGTATTTTTACCTGTTGGTTATTGTTAATTTTCGGAAATCAGTTATCGATTTAGTAAATCCACTGTCGTTTGATAATCTTATAACTTTGTTTTTTTTTTTGCTATCATCCGTGTCTATTTTGATTCAAACAAAAATCACGAAAAATACTTGACTTTAAGGTGTCGTATATAAAATTAAAAACAGACGTCATAACGATCATCCTATATTCGGTACCTTATGTTTGCAATAATTATATGTGACCAGAACACGAATCCAATAGTAAAACACGAAGTTTATAAACACAAATCTTTTTCACTTTTGTCGATCAAAAATATTTCGATTGGATATATGTATATAATGTGATGTGATCAACTGTTTAATTTAATGCTACATTTAATCCGATAGCTGATTTTTATAAGAAAAAAAGAAAAAAAATACAATGTAAATGTTAAGTCCGACTGGCAACAAACAAGTTATAAGAAACTTTTTAAACAATTCTATTACTCTCTGGCTGAGAAAAAAAAAAGTTTGACCCTACAGATGCGGGGGAAACATAACCGTAATTAAATCCATTTAATTTGTACGAACATTTTTTTTTTGTGCAACAAATAATTACCATAAATATACACGCATTAGCATAAGAGCATAGAGCTCCCCCTTGAGCTAACCCACCGAATATAATTTCAATAATGATTTGCACTATCTGATACATTAATTAATAATAAAAAAAACAACCATAAAATTAAGTAAATATTTATTTATAACGATAGCATTTCAGAATGTTCGCGATCCATCGGAGACCACCGAGTAGAAATTTAAATAACGACAGTATAATTTTTTCCCCTCCGAAATCAATCACCTCTGAGCAAAATTAAGATAATATTTCAAGTATTATACTCGAAGTATATTTTTATATTCATTTAGAGTACGCAAACTTACGCGGTAATTTTAATAAAATTACAATCGAAAAAAAAATTCCGTATTAGTTTCCAAAAAATACGTATACAATACATATTCATGGACAATAATCGAGATTAAATAAAAATCGTATAATTTGTAGTGTTTCTTGAAAGTTGGCAAGTAAATAATATTAGATTAACTTAAAAACTGACGCGTGCAGCGCCGATATGTAAAACTTTATTCGCCGTTAATTTTTTTGTAGTTTTCCTTATTTTTCCAACACGGTATTAACACATTTTGAACTTTATACAAAGTTTTTATGCGCGCCTATTTCATAAATGATTTTAAAAGCATAAACATTTTTATCATCTATCCCGAATGTATTTGTATATGGAAAATAAAACAATAAGTATAAATATTCCAAACCCAATAACCTCTTCTCTCTTTATAAATTTATGAGCTGCCGACTTTGGTACTAAATAATTCAATAAAACCTTACTGCGCTGCACTAAAACTCAATGATAATATTAAATAAATGTGTATGTTTTAAAAAAAAACAAAAAAAAAACATGTTGGATTTACATTATCTTGAACTTCAATATTTTATGTCTGTTATATTATTTATTTTCATGTGAAGCAATATGACGGTTACTCGTAGATCATAACAAATAAAAACATTTTTATTAATACTCGACGAGACATTCGAATAGTTTTAACATATGACCAGATAATAACAGTAGCGTAACTTTATCTAGTATTGTAGAAGCATTCTAATCGGATGATTTTTTTTTACTTATAAAAACGGGTCAATGTTCCGATATTAGGATGTCGTATAACTCCAATAAATTTAATTATTAATTTAAACCTGTTTCGACCTTAAAAAACATCTTGTCCGTGGAATTCGTGAAATTCTAGAAATTTTTTCGAATTGCAACAAGTGATTCAGGTACATTAATGATTTAATAACGAGTATGATGTAATGACACGTCATGTTTGACTTTCATTATCATGTGCATTGTTCCTTGGTTTCGAATCCGCTGTTCAATACATTTTAAGGGGTGTTAACATCAATACGATATTTTGAAACGGAACAATCGTCGTGCCCATCGATTATTCACTGCTACAATCCAGTACTATAAAAACGTCGAAAACACCAAGAAAATTTGAAACAAAAGTAACTGTTATTCAACAAGTGTAAAATACGTTAGTGTCGAGGAAACAAAAAACACACAATAAATTACCCATCTATTCGAACTTTGGTACACGGGCAATGACCGAGAGCAACCACTAAACTACCATTGTGGTAGACGTTTTAGTTTTAGCGTTTTGTGTTAAAGGCGTTTTAGCATTGTAGCAAAATACAATATCAAACGGGCAGGTAAACAGCCAGACGTGACTCAAATATTCAACCTCCGCGTATGTCGCATGTCCTCGTGTGTGGACGCCAAAAATCGAGTCGTTTCGTCGGACTCGCGTTAGTAAATTGTTCCGTCGATTATCGCGTGACGACGATGAAGATTTGGTGGTTCGAGACGAAAACATTTTACGTCGTGATCGTTGTTATTTCGATAATATAATAATGTCGTCGAAACCGCGCGTGTCATCTTCGTCCCTCACGAGTAGGCAGACGATCTTACGAACGTGTTCAATGTATTGTATCCTTTCTAGCCCTCAGAGTTGAAATCGATTTCACCAGCGTATCAACCGAGTTTGTTTCAAAACCGAAATCTCTAAATCAGTGTAAACGTATTTCACCGTATAAAGCAGTTACGGCGCTCGTTTCGTTTTTAAACGCGCGTGAAAATAGTGATTTAAAATATTGATTTTCAAACGTAGTACGGTGGCTGTCGAAAGTTTAACCGTACGATACGAACGAAAACAAACATAATTTCGGGGCCAACTGGCGTACATGTGAGAGCCATGAATAAGTAATTTTGTTCAACTCCTATTTTAAGAAATTGCCGTGTTAAAACATAAAAAGAAGAAAAAAAACTCTCGAAACAAAAGTGGCAAGTGGCTTTTATTTGTACGCCGCCGTTCGCTCGTGACACGGTGATTTCGGAGAAAGGCGTGTTTCTATCAAAATTACTCGACAAAGTTATTCGTTTTAGAACAATGTACACGGCGTTCAACAATAATATGCTCAGTCATAGATTTCTGATTGTGTATACCGTGCACTCGGAGAGAAAAAGAAACGGAACAAAGATTCGTAATAATGGTCATCGTCGAGGTTCACTTTTTACTCCTCGTCTGCGGCATAATACGTATGTACTACACTCGTACACAACAGCAAGGACATTTTTCACGCGAAAGATAAACACCACTGTACGAAAACAGTGATTTTCAAACACATTTGAATACTTTGACGAGCAATATAATTAATAGATAATAATTACATAATATAATAATGATTTTATAGTAAATTTATTTTGTTGTTACTATTTTCTCGTTTGTAATCCTTATCGACTTAAATTCGTAAACACATTGTATGTTACACTTAATATTATACTAAAAACAAACAAAAATGATATTATAAAAACAATTTTTAAGGAATTTTTCACGCTGTGAATTTTAACTTATGGATCAATTGAATTATGGAAATTGTTGTAAGTTAAAAGGGCATTTTATTATTTCGTAGTGTATAAATTCAATTCTTATGGTTTTTTTAGAACATCAAAGTCCGAGCTCTAGACATGAGAATATCGAAATACGAAATACAAGTCGGTATTAACAACCAACGAAAAGTAAAAACCACTGATATTCAGAATAATGTCTAAAACGACTGTATTTTTGTAACGTTTCGTCAATACATAATATGACAATTGATAAGAGTAAATCACATATCAGAACTATTTTTCTCGGCAGTCTGCAACGAAATAACAGTACCTACCTACACGCACGTGTACTTGAATAGTAGCCACACGTGTGTCAACAGAATAGACAGTTTGATTTTTCAAATTTCAGTTTTCTCGAATTCATTCGCCGGTCGTCAAAGTAATGTTTACAACATATTCACATCAATTATATTGGTGATATTATTGTTCTGAGAAATCTCGCCGAATCGAATATTATTTACATGTACAACATATTGTATTATTATATACGGACTCATTTAGGCACCGTGGCAGACCGACGACCGAACAACAGAGACATAATTCGCGAGCATTATCTAATTGGTGATAATAGTGTGGACCATACGGGTCCATTTGGTTGTTTACAGCGGTGCTGCTTAACGAAAAAATATGTCACGAGCACAACACGTAATATTCGAATACTATTATTGCGTATTATTATTATTATTATAATGTTATTGGCCGTCGTAAATCGCGTCGTTGTCGTGATTATTATTATTACTATCATCGTCATCATCGCCATCGCGCTGTGTGTTGCGGCGTATATCGTCATCAATATCGACACACCGCCACTGGGAACGATAATTTTCGGGACCCAGCACGTTTTTGTATCTTTTTGTCGAATAAATTCACGTTCGCGATACGCGCGCGGACGCGAATATATTACTATTCGGTACATTATCGAAACGGCACGTGTCCCCGCGGCAATGGTAAATCGTTATTAATCGCGTTTCCAAAATAAACGTCAATGCGGTCATTGGTTTCGGGCCTGAAATCAAAACCGACGACACGTCGCGAGATCGTCTCGTTTCTGCGCGCCGAACGGTCGTCCAGAAACGATTTTCCCCGTTCGCCTATTATGGTCTTGTAATTAAATCCAGTGCCGTTAAACCGTCGAGATCATTACAGTATTCGAAACATAGATAGGTGTAATAGCGTGTAAAATTTTATGACCACACGCGCGCGCGAGCGCTAACAAACGTCAAAAAAATTATGTTTCTCGGAAAAGAGCGTGAGGGAGGAGGCGAAAAATAACGCCGGGCGAAAAAACGTTAAAATAAAACCGGTTGGCTTTGCCAGCGATTTTTTTTTTTTATCGCTCCATCTTCGTCGATGGGAGTAGACCGAGACCCGATGCGATACTACGGGCAATTAAATAATACTATCGTCTTTATTGTTATTATTATTGCTGTTGTCCTGTGGCCGACGGCGGCGGTTGTGACTTTTGTAGTTTTGCACGTGTGTCGCGCCGAACATTATTTCACGCTGACGTGGAAACGCGCGCGCGGTTTCAAATGATGGCTCGAAAAGTACTGATAAACAGTGGCGACAATGAGGTTTTAACAAACGATTTAATATTGTATTCACTTCGCTCGGGTTTTCGTCTGACTATACGTTTAAAGTAAGCCCATCGTCAGGGGCTATCGCAGGGCAAGCAAATCGAATCGATTGAACACATCAATAGCACGCGAAAACAGAAACCTGATCGAAAATCAAGTTTTCATTCGTACACTATCATTAATACCGAATATAGGTAGCACAGAGCGATTGCAATTTAAAAAAAAGAAAAAACAAACCCCGTACGGAATTCAAAATATTTTCAATTTGAAACCAATATGCCGTTGCTTTAGAAAAACGGTTCTAAGCGAAAGGCGGCGGATGAAATCGTAGGAATATTCGATCGGTAAAATTTAATTTTCTAACGATTATGAAAAAATGTTTTGCGACTGTACGGTGATTTTTTTTTTTTTTTGTCATCGAAAAGAAAGAACGACTTGTAAAATCTTTTATTCGATTTTAATTCAAGCTTTAATTACTTCAGTTGAAAGAGTTTTACAACTACAAAATTATCGCGTATTTTCGCGATCTCGTCAAGTTTCAAATAAAAAATAATCACTACATGTAAAATCAATATAAATTCCTCGCTTCACTCAACAATTCGAGACCTTAATACTCTTTAATAATGAGCTAATTTAAAATTTCGATGTTAATATTATTTCAATTTTACAATAAACACACATAATCAAAAAATATCATTTTATGATATTATACATTATATCACATTTTATTATTGATAGCAATAGTATTTTAATTGTATTGATTTTAGATTTTACACTTTCTAGCTGTGTCGTTTAATTAGCTTCTAATATGCATTAAAACGTATTTTTATTCACACTCGTCCCATTGAACATGTTATAACTTTGATAAATGTTACGTTCAATTTAATAATATTCATAAAACTGTGTGAATAGAAACACTTGTTAAAAGTCGATGAATTAAATGTTACGAAGAGTTAATATTTTTGTTCCGGAAATTTTTTAGTCGAATATTTTTTAATTTAAAGCAAATCCCCGAGCATTAATGAGACACATTGTCGATATGTTTTCAGTCAAATCAATTGGATTTTATTATTCACTGTACAATGGGGCTCGTAATTAAAATAAAACTCACAATAATCGCAGTACCTGCGAGAAATATTTTGGAAGCGCGGGCAAATTGTAAATGAAAAACGTTTTCAATCTACGGATTTTATCGAAATAGAAAACATACGTTTTAAAAACACATTAAAACTATTTCGACGCAGCGCATTATTGTACAAGACTAGCAGCAGTCATTATTGAACGGTTTCCGCCATTAATTCGTCATCAAGGAAATTAATTTGGACTTTTATTGTCTCGGGTTTTATTGCTGAAGTTTTAATCTCACCCCGCAGTCCGTTCTACGTCGTCATCCCATTCGTTGATAAATCGTCGTGTACCGAGGATACTAGAGAGAATTGAAAAACAAACTCGACAAAGATTTTCTTTTCTTTTTTTCAATGAACATAAGTGGAACAGAGTTAATTTTCAAATCTATACCATGAAAGTGTACATCAATTTTATCAAATTCACTCGGTTTCAAATGGTCAAACGACCAAAATGCATCGGTATTGCATATTTGTACGCAATTACTGGGCTGCGACGGAATAATATAATTGTCACGTGACTTTCAACTAACACACAGTCAGACCTACCGATCGGAAAATACAGAGACGCAAAGAAATCAATTAAAAAAGTCACAGTCTTGAGAATTCAAAGTCACTCGACCCGGTAACTTTATTTTATATTTTTTCGTTTGTATTTTTCCTCTTTTTTTTTTCTTTTTTTTTTGTCTCCCGTTTTTAATTTGCATTTGGAGACCCTTAGTTATAACACTGGCATCTTCTAGAAGGGGTAAACTTTCGAGAGTTTTCAAGGGCTCGTTAACCTTTTCCGCTTGGCTATTCTCAAACAATAGTCGTTCAAAGTTTAGAAGAGGGTAGTGCGACGACCATAACGCGGGCAAACGAAAATAAGGTGAACAACCCATTAAAACTGCTGGTCTATAATATAAGAAACGATTGTTGCCGAAAAATAATTAAAATAGCAAAATCGATCTCTCGAGGTGTCGTCCGCGTGGACAAAACAACTGCGACGCGCGACACGTTGTGACAATTTGATGGGTTTTATCAATCATTTTACGACGCCTCGAGTAAAAGAGAGAGAGAGAGAGAGATTTTCGGAGATTTCGCGCTAAAGACGTTTTCGTCGGTTTCTCATAGTTGACCGTGGCCATTCGCCAAATTCAATTATCCTCGCGCCGGCGAGAAAGGGCTTATGTGCGAACATTCATCACAACATCTACTGAAGATCAAAACACTACAGTGTGGATAAAAGGCTATATTGTAAACATTAATATCAATTTAGCGCTTTATGGAGAAAAACTCCAGTCGACGAAATAAGACGATTAATTACTATTACACGCGAATGAGCGGTACTAAGTCGCGTCACAAAAATAATTAATTTTATCGTTACACTAAAACCCGCGAAACAATGCGAATTAGTCATTTAAAGAATATATTATATTGTTTTCTTTTTCAATTCTCCAAACGCTTACCGGTGACGGTGTAACGATTCGGGGTGTCTGACAAAAGCGTGCAAACAAACGAAACGGGTCTGACTGACCGAGAAAACGTATCCTGAACTAACTTTCGACGATTTGTATTCACGTCGACGTCCGCGCACGAGTCTCGACTTTACGGCGGAATGAAATAAAAACCGTACAAACCGATCGTCTGTGTTCGGATAAAACAGCACATGCACGCGTTACGAGCAGTATAAGTTTCGAGTATCTACCGAGAAAATTTTTAGATACGTCACGGGGTAACGGGTGTAATTTTATATTCGCGTCTTGTGCATAAGCGTTTTTCTTTCGATTACGAAACCGTTCGTCGGGACGTACACGTTTTTCGCGAGTGCAGGTGCGTTTTCACGGTGTTCCGGCGGAAAAGTAAAAACGAAACGACTTTACCGTCGTCGTCCGCAGCCGACGACGTACATAATAATACATCGCTTTGTGAACAAAACAACTCGCGGCGTCTTTCGACAAACCCAAACGACGAAATATTCCGTCGACCGGAAGTTTCTGACAGACGCTCATCGCGTGGTGGACGCGCGATTATTTGGCCACCGGCACTGACGCTGACTCATAAAAGAAATTTTTTCCTCATATTTACATAGACTTGACTGAACGAAAAAATCAAATATTTTCATAATATCGACAATATGAAATTGATAATACGAGTAGTACATGATTAGGACCAGAATGTCGGTGATTTTTTTTTTTACGTCTTGAACGACGATGCTAGTTTAAATACATATTATATCTCAACAATATCCAAATGCGATCATTTTTGGATTTTTTCCATTTTTTTTTTTCAATCAATTGTCGATACTTTAAGGTTTATTATTTTGTAATTTCAGATCGTTTACTTCGCTATTGTCCATTAATCAAGGGCGTCGCTGGCTCACAAACACAACGAATAACGATTGAAAACACGTCAACATCGGTTTACATCCGATAATAATTAATTAAAAACTCGGACGAAACCGAAATGTATATTTAAAAGTTACTTTTTAAAGTATATCCGCGAGTAATAAAACGATATTGTCTGGAGCGTCCCACCGGGAAAACTGCCGAATTCCCGGTGGCCCGTTTCTCCCCCCGGCACGTCGCCGCTATAGCTGATTTACCATAATCACGGGCACCGTTTGCACGGCGTAACCTTTTACGCGAGGAAACGGAACGCAAAGTATTTGCCGCGACATACGGCGACACCCGGAGGAAAAACGGCGGCTGCTATGATTATCATTGTCGTTTGAAAAAAACACTTTTACACTCGAAGAGTTGTACAAAAATAACACGCCGTCGTCGCTTTGCCGACGATTCGCCCCGGACCCTAAACCTGCGTTCAACGGTGAGCTAAATGTCGTCGCGATATTACACTCTTATCGTCTCCCGTAATACCGGGGAGAAACGTGACAATAATATGGTATGCGCGATTTTCTCTGTGTGCAATTTATTGTTTTTGGATTGGCCGATTTACACCGATGACTCCGTGACGCTTTTTAATGCGATTAAACGTTTTCAAGTACGTTTATAATATTTGAAAAAAAAAACACACTAGTATTATTATCATTCTAAGTAGATTACTCGTCTTATAATAAAAAAATGTATATAATTCTTGGAAATCTCCGACTTGATTAACGCGATGCATCTAGCCCGTTATGTTAACCGTGTCTATAACAACCTAATATAATAATGCACGTTCCTTATTGATTATTATGTCACAAATTATTGTTATACACAATAAATCTGAAATTTAATGCATTTTACTTAATTTATTTTATTAATTTTACATTTTTTATTCAAAATGGACAAAGCAGACAGTACCAAAACAAATAATAAGAAGAGGAGCACAGTTAAAAAAAAGTAAATGCAAAAACGTATATATTACTAGCTGAATAGCCCGGCTTTGCCCGTGAACAGTTTTTTCCGGCATGAGGGAGGGGGGTCAAGTGCTGTAGGTACACGTATATATTTTTTAATTGAAAATGATTCGCAAAAAAAATATATAAACAATGATAATGGTTACTATGATTACAGAATAGGTATACATATAAAACGTTACATTTTTAAAAATATTTGTGGTGGGCCACCCTTAACACCTAGGGGTTTGAAAAACAGTTGATGTCCTATTCTCAGAGCTACCAAATATATGCAAACAATTTCATGAAAATCGGTCAAGCCGTTTCGGAGTAGTATGGTAACTAACATTGTGACACGAGAATTTTATACATAAGATTTCACATTTTACCATGTTGGTTGGCAAAAACGTGCTCAATTTACATTGGCTTTCGCGTACTAAATGTCAACATAATATTATTTTAGTCGTGAGACGGCATTATTTGATCACTTCACAGAAAAATGTAAGAAAACAGGGCAATTCAGTAAAAATAACAAAATATCATTAGAATGTTGAAGTTTTCGCATTTCTGAGGTTTTTTTTTTTTTTATTTCAAATGCGTGTTTTCGCCGATCTAATGTTACCTATGTATATCTAATGATAATGCGGAGAAAAATTAAACCGAAAAATAATACATTATCCAACAGGGCTTCAATATGTCTACATAACAGCTCTCCGGTCGTGCGTCGAGTAGCGAAATCGTTGGGAATGAACGAGCTGACGTTTTCAAGTCCGTGGGATTTGTGTTGGAGCAATGGGTCCATGGACATTAGAAAATCCAAAAATTTAAAAAAATATCAAGTTAGCTATGAACACCACGTTGTTTGTTTAAATGAGTCATTTTAATTTTCATATTTATTCGAGTCTGTTTTATTTTATTATTTTGTATTATACAAATTAGGTACTAAAAATATTGAATTGTTGCCAGTGGCGTATATAGGTTTTCATTTCGGAGGGGGCCGATCACGTATTCGGCTTTTTGGGAGGGAAGGGAGGGAGAAAGCACACTATTACGACAACAATTACTTGAACACTATAAGTTCTTTCGACTGTCTTTACACCATTAGAGAATTAAGAAATTCAATTTTTTTACTGAATTGTAATTTTAAAAATATAAAAAACAATATTTAACATGTCAATGTTAAAAATAACAAACTTGTGTTTTTCATTTCGGGGTTGCCCACTGATTATTACACACCAAATTCCTATGATTTGACCATAAAAACGTTCAAATTATAATTTATGACCTGTGACAAAATGCATTTAACAATGCCAGTAGAATATCAAAACTAGAATAATATGAATTCGGAAAACTAAAATCGTACAAAATCATTATATGTTTTCCATTTATACTCTAATACAGGGATCGGCAACCTTTTTACCGTGCGGGCCATATTTTTTTTCAATTGTTCATCAAGGGCCACATTAATAAAAAAAAATTGTACACATGATACAATACTAATAATTATATTGTCTTACTATTATATTTGATTATTTTACATGGAAATGTGAGTATCTCTATATATAATATATATATACACGTATATTATAACTGTAAGGTGCTTTTTATTGATATCCTCCCACAGCTCAAGCCATTGCCCAGATCGGGTTGAAATTTGGCATGAAGATAGCTATTATGGCGTAGATGCGCACTAAGAAGGGATTTTTGAAAATTCCACCCCTAAGGAGGGTTAAAAACGGTAAAAAGGGTAACAATTTTTTTGTTCCAATCTTTCTGAAATTAAGTATACATACTCTCTATAGCACAAATAAACATTGTCTATAAACTTATTTTGTGAAACTCGTTTTTACGTGTTAGTTAGTTTATAACACACACACACCGACGTCGGTCGGTCGGTCAGTAAAAATTAATTTGTACGGTTAAATTGTATATCTATATTCATATTGTGTGTTTGTATAATAAACTATTAAATAATAATAGAAGTCAGTTAATAACGGGAAAATGTCAATTATTATTATTATTTGGGCCATACACATTTTTTATACTTAAACCCGGCAAAGACGGGTAGATTCAGCTAGTAAAAAATAAAAATTTTACTGGAAAAAATTTAATTGAATAAAAAATTGTAAATTTGTAAATTAATTCGATTTCTGGGCCTGCAGTTTATTAGTTAATTTTTCGACTCCGACTAGATAATAATAATCATTTTATAGATTAAATTGACATTGACTATATAACTATATAGTATAAGCATTAACTATTAACGATTAGATTATATTTTATTTATAAAGAAAAAAGAATTGAATAATATTGAAAATTATATGAAAAATATTATTGAACAAAAATAAAACTCAAAAATTAACTACATTTGTGCGGGCAATACAAAATTGCTTCGCGGGCCGCGGGTTGCCGACCCCTGCACTAATATACATATAAGTACAGATTTCAAAATATAAATAATTGAATTTCAGATAACTAATCATTTTTCGGGAATGTCAGAGATTTGTCGCAAAGATTTGTTATCGCGAAATCTGAATACGATGGCAAATCATTTTCAGAATGATTACAATTTTTTTCCCAAAACATGGTATTTACCATCCGAGTAAGCTTATTCGCTTTTATTTAAAAAGAATGATGACACACGTGTACGGGCGATAATGCCTTTTTTCATTTTAGCTATTCGAAACTACAAGTTTATACGAGCATACACAAAACCTCGACGTACATTTTAAAACCAACGACGGGTAGTCGAGGAACTGGAATATACCTGACGAAATCTCTGAAAAAAATTAATCAATATGAAAAAATGATTTGTCAGATTTACATCACCAAGGTTAGAGAATATAAGAGAAAACCGTGTTACTCAATCACAACCGAACGAAAGTTAAATTAATTATTTGTTCCATTGTTTTAGTCATTGTTGATAAACGGCTATAAATTTGACATTCGGGTGTACACTCTAATCGCATCGTGCGATCCATTAAGGATATACGTTTACAACGATGGTCTTGTCAGGTAAAAGTACAATTTTAAGACGTGATAAATATTTAGGAAATGTAAAAAACAATCGGATGAGATACAACAGGTGTCAGTCGATTGATATTGGTGAATAATTATTATTTATTAGTCTTTTGAATTTGTTTTGATACCTTTTTTAAAAAAAAAAAAAACGATTCTATGTGTATGAAAGCAAGTGTAAATCAGCCCCTAATTTTATTTTCTACACAGAATTAATAACATTATAATAGTGATTTATTTAAAGAATAACAACAAAATACCTTTTTGTCTCGTCAAAGTTTAATTTTCATATGCTTTTAAATTTTTTTACTTTTTTCCAGTAATTTTTTTTTTTTTATACAGTACAAAAATAAATTTATTTATAATATTTAATAACGTATTCAAGTCTTAAATATTAAAATTGCAAATTTTATACAATTTAAGCTACGAAAAGTTACAGATTTTCGTAATATTTAACCTAACCCTGTCAATGATTGAACTAGTTTTTCAGCGCAACTTTAACTAACCCAAATTGTGTACTTGGCAATAATTAGTAAAATAATATATACGACTCGTAGATGATCACAAATGACAAATTATTGTCTTTTTTTTTTTAATTTTTTTATTGTTTTATTATAAGTTTTAAATTTTACCATCAATGAAATTTAAAATTGATTGCAATTATCTGAGTTGTTACACATAAAATATTATTATTTAAACATTGGAGATATTTTTTAAAAACATGATCTACCAAAAGGACGTTTTTATCTCCCAGTTTCAGTAGAAATTATCATTATGGGTAGTACAGTTAAGAACAAAACCATTTTAATAAAGGAACACTAAAAAATAAAAAATATATTCGAATTCGGGTTATAAATCAATAGCAATTCGCGTGTGTAGTGTACTCGGCAATGAATAAAAACGTCTGTTAAAACACGATCGGCGTTGTTAGCACAGTTAGTGCCGTTTAAATTTGTGACATTTGTCGTTTGATGGTGGTTTCACCAGGTTGGCGACGGAGCCCTACAAAAAGCCGTCCAACCAAAACATGGACAATTCGTTCATGCACTTGACCAATTACTCGGTGAACAAACACAGCAACGCGTACGTGGACAACGAGGTGAACGGAAGTAAACGGTACGTTTAATAACACACGTTAATACCTATAAACGATTGACGAGGATATACTATCGCGTATATCGTCCGAAGAACATTCACAATTTGATTTTCCTCCCCGCTCTCGCCCAGTCGAATAGCCACGCTGAACGATTGGCTACGAAAAAACGGCCACGACGTGAAGAAAATCTGGGCTGAAATCGACGATGCCATCATTAAAACCGTCATCCTGGCGTACCCGTCCGTCAACCACAGCTATCAGACATGTTTCTCCGGCCACGTGTTTAGGTCCGCGTGCTTCGAGATCCTCGGGTTCGACATACTACTGGACGAAAAATGCAAGCCACATCTACTGGAAGTAATTTGTCGACCAGACAGACCGACCCATTGGGTCAAACCCATTGGGCGCAAAACCATCCATATTTTTTTATTTTTTTTTTCGTTTCTTTCGCCTCAGGTAAACCACTCGCCGGACTTGCACACTGACACTGAGCTGGACAAAACGGTGAAGCAACAACTGTTGATGGACACGTTCAGGCTGTTGCAGTTGGACAAGACGTTCAAAAGCGTCGCTTTGGCGGAAGAGAAATGGAAAACCGCGCATCACGCACTCAATTGCGACAAAACCGTTTAGTATGTCCCGCTCAATCGTTTTACGCGTCCATGCCGTCGCGTTAATTCCGCGTTTTCGTTTTATTGAAGACCACCGTCGCACGAAATCTAACAATTCGAGTCCTTCTACGATAGTATTTTACGTTTTTTCGGGATAGTACATTATCATTTGATAATAACTGTGCGTACGTTATCGTTCATTTGGCGCGTGTTCCCTTTTTTAACAGAATCGCCTTCGAATCAATTCAAATCTAATATCGAGAGATTAGATATGTAAAATTTTACGTTTTATTCTTTCCCGATAAAGTTAATTTGTTCACAATAATTTAACAAATACCTAAGTACTGATAACAAAATATAGGGTGTGTGATGAATAAATAGGATACACGTATAGTAGTTATGTTGATTTTATTCGGGTTTTTATATCCAAAAACCGTAACTAAATGTCTTATCGTAGCTCTGATGAAAATAATAAATAACAATATTATATTATACGACCATCAGTCGATTTACAAGTATAAATAATATATTTATATAAATACTAGCTGACCTGGCAAACGTTTTTTTGCCATATATTTCTAGTGAATTTTGTAGTATAAAAAATAACTAACTTATTGTAAGTATACGAAAAGTATACTAAACACGTATATATTTTTTAATTGAAAACGATAGTGTCTATGATTAACTATAATCACTAAGAAATTTAAGTACTTAATCATGAAAAACAGGATACTGATAATATTCTTTTATTATTGTACCCACATTTCACAATTATTATGAAACACGTATATATATTTTAATTGAAAACGATTCGCCAAAAATAATTATAAACAATGATAATGGTCACTATGGTTACAGTATAGGTATACGTACATATAAATGGGCTGAATTTTTCCTATAACCAATAGCAACCATTTATAAACAAAAATTTCAAAAGTGCATCACAAAATCCCCGTTTGAGCACCTCCCCTAATTGGGTTTTTTCAAAATTGTTGTGAATTTAAACCATCCAGGGCGTCAGCCAAACGCGTACAAAAAAATTCATTCAAATCGGTCCAGCCGTTTAGGAGGAGTTCACTGTCATACACACGTACAGTGTATGACTTTATGGCTACTATATGTTCGCATTTCTTATACGCGTATACGTTTTCCAGCAAACAAAGAATATTGGAGTGTAGACAAAAATTTGATAAACAGAATTTGGAATGGGAAATCAATAACATGGGCAATTACAGATTGGTGTTCTCGGAAAATAATGCAAGTTTATACGAACATTTTTTTTATCGAAATGAAAATTTGCAGTACCAAAAGCCCCAGAATCTATTATTATTGAAATGTAAACCAGAAGAAAAACAACAAGTACTTGATATATATTATTACATTATTATTCGCGTAAATACGGATCAAATAATTAAACATTTCGATAATAATCACTCATTTTTTTTAGCTTGATGTAAAACTAACTAAAAGTAAAACACCAAAGGCTGACTCATCAACAAGAAGTGAACCGATAAAACGAAATGATTACAGTAAAAATCACAGGAAAAGCCGAGTAAGTTCACTGACAATGATCGATATCGAGTAAAAAAAATTAAGATGTCCGTAAATTAGTGGTAGAATGATTATTGGTAAACGGAATAGCTCGATTAGAATTCAATTCAATCTATCGGTACTCCATCGTTAGGGTTTCGGTTTAAATTTATGAAACATATTATCAATCACAAATTCTCGTTATACATTATATCGTGCTTAAATGAAAATAAATTAATACGACAACGGATGAAATAATATGTTGTTTTAAACTGACTTTAATCAAACGAATTTCAATTAATATGTTTAACCGACTGGAAATTAATTCGTTCTTTAGTTGGCAATGAAAACAAACAGTTTTACGCGGACGGCCATATTATATAAGACTAGGTCTGTTGTAAACAAGAAAACAGAACTTAAGACTCCGGTCAAACCTCGTTTGAAAATCAGTTGTTTGTCATTGGGAAACGTTCGTAATAACACATTCACTATAAAATCAAAAAATATAACTGGGAAAAAATATCGTAAAAGCTCAAATCGACAACAAATCAAATCTTCCAAACAACCATTGCGTCAGGTAGGATAATGAACATAGAAATTACGTACGCACTACGTACATTATTATGATCCCGTGATACTGCGGAGCGTCGATTATCCGTTCTGACTGGTACCAATATGGACGTGTTGAATAACCGATTCGTACAAAATAGTCAAACAATGATTATTAAAATTGCATTAGATACGCATCGTTATATTATCAACTCGATCATATATTTATTTTTATTTTTTTTTCTATTATCGATTATCTTATCAATTAAAATTAACTCCGCGTCTATATAACGATAAATTAGAATTCGCACGTGTAATAAAAAACAAAAAAATCTTAGTTTGAATAACTGACGAGCGAGCGAGCGTGCGTTAATCGACTCTCAGCAGTATAATACGTATTTTGCTAATATGTTTAAACGATTTACGAGTTGACTTGAAATGTTTTGACAAATCAATAGACGGCGGGGTGTTCGAATTCGCTTGAATGTATTGAAACGATAAAAAAAAAGAACAAATCAATCTTCCCCGATGTCCAGTCTTGCCTGTTCAGCAAACACGTGAGTGATCGTACACTGGTGGAAATCCGCACACGGTGGTAAAATAAAACAAATTCTCTTTTTTTTTTTCATATTCTTTTTAAGTTCACAAAGAAAAAATCTTTCTTGGACGGCTGGGAAAGCGATTGTATCGGCCAAAAAGAAGAAAACGTAAGGATGGACCTCATGCTCGACCGGGGAGATTTGGTTTTCAAACTAGTCATCAAAGAGCACGTAATAAATACATACATTGTTATCTATAACGCGGCCATTTAACTTGGGTCGATATGAAATGCTCATGATTTATTTAGATTTACAGGGCATTCGAGAAAATGAACAATCTACATGTCGAAGACCAGACCGACTATGCGAAGTATCGGAAAAAATGTGAACATCTTGGGATTACACCGAAGACGTATAACATTTCATGTGAATCCGACGATCAACAAAATATGTCGACGAACCGAGGACGTCGACGAACGTAGGGCGTCAAAATTCGTCAACATGTCATCTAAACATCGTCAAAACTTGAATTGAAGCACGACAATGTCCACAAATAATCGAACATTTTGTACCAATATAAAGAAATTACAACACCAAAAAATACAAACTCACAGCCGTAGAAATAGGTGACAAAAAGATTAATAATAGTTATCATTTATTATACATCCAAAAAACACGCAAAAATGTTGGTGTCTGATTTAATTTAAAAATGTTGGTGTCTGTTTTTTGAAAATATTGAACATATTTTGTGATACGAAGAAACTAAGAATAAAATAACAATAGTGAAACTGATTTCTTCTCTGAATCGTGTTTAAAATATAAAACAACATAATTATAAATACCTACTCATCGTCTACCGTATCATAGCGGTCGATCAGAAAAAAATAAAAACATCAGAAATGTTTACCGACTAAAGATTAAAGAAAGTCTAAAGATTTTCGTCTAAAGTTTTTTTCTCGTGACCATCAGTTTAATTATGTTCCAGAATGATTTTTGACAAACCTAAAATTGTGCTCGCGAAAAACAAAATTGTCATTGGCACATACAGTGTGTACACTAAGTACATTTAATATACGATAAAAAAATAGTTTAAAGTTCTCATTTTGAAAGCGTATTATCAATGAGTGCCGAAAAAACGTCTTATGCATCAATCATATGCATTAGGTTTGACGAGATGAGAAATATTTCAAATTGTTTGAGATATGTAATGATACGAGTAACCTAGGACATGAGTGATATCAACTTTTCAATATTTTATTTTTCAATTTACAGTAAAAAATGTATTTCTTCAAAATTACAAAAGCATAAAATTACACCGGAGATGAATTAAAACACGAAAATAGTTATTAAATGTTCTTGGTATTAACACTCGTGATTCGAAATATTCGAAAACATGTTCGACAACGAAACTCGGATTTCGATCATTTTCATAAGTTTAAAAAAAAATAATTACTGAACCGAATGTTTAAATATTGGAGGACAAGAACACGTACCGATTTAGGTAAATAACATTGACTTTGACTTAAACGCCAACGAAAATCTACGATTGAATTTGTTTAAATAAAAGTGAAAAAACCTATAAGTCTCGAAAATTATATATCTGTGCCGCGGCCGTGTACATTTTTATAGAAAAAAATGGATTCAATTATCAAGTCGTTACGGTTTTTATTTTAAGTTAATGTTCGTTATTAATTTTACTGATTCGTCGAAGCCGTCTGTAGGTTTTCTTTAAAATTAGAAAAACTTCATTGGGATGTTCAAAAAACGTCGTTTCTAATAAAGTACTATATTATGAGTAATTCATTAAAAATTTGATGATAAAAAAGTTACAAAGTAAATAAATAAGGCAAAAAGTTTTCTTCGAAACTGGAAATAGAATCTCGGGGTCTCTCACTTTTTACCGTTACCATTAACAACAGTCTGACCGACTTCTTAGTTTTTGTAGTTTTTTACAATTTTTCTAGCTTTAAAATGTGATCCCCAAACTTACAACTCTAAAATAACATCAATACTAAATACTCAATCGACAAAAGGGCTATATTATGAAACTTTTAAAATACTCTTTCCGCTTAAAAATAGATTTTTAAACGTATAATATATTATTAATACGAAAAGAGCAAAAAACCACGCTTCAATAATAATCGATAAATATTTTAAGCTTTATGATTTATTAGCTCCAGTGTCGTACGCGATTTACTTACAATCTCAAAATTGATGGGATTACTATATATTATAGTGAATATACTTCATAGTTGGACACCTAAATATATTTTGATTCGATTATTTAATTGACGAGATAAAATATAATATTATAAAATAATTAGAATTGTGCGATGGTCGAAATATCATACTTGCCCACCAATCGTATGTCGGTCAAATTTTATTGAGCGAAACTTTTTATTTATTTATTTTTTTTTTTTAATGATCTCGATATTATCGGACATCACTATGAGAAGATTATATTGGTGACAAAGTAAAATGTGTTAGTTATTTATAAAACTAACAATTATTTAGTGCTTCAAAACAAAGAAAATCATTTGACTTGATATGAAATAAAAAACGGTGACATGATGGGCCGTCGTCTGTGGAGGGACAACTTAAAGAAATTGAAAGAATGAGTGGAAAAAGAAATAAAATAAATATCCAGATGGAAAGTTTAAAATAATGGATATTGTTTTATACATTAATACTTAAAATAAATAAAATGTGTAAATTAATTTTTGCTATTATGTTTTGGTAAAATAGGTAAATTCAATCAAACATAATATTACTATAGTGGATATAATAACGTACGTTGCCGAGATCGATTTATTATATTATTCGGTAGACATTGAAACAAAAACAATGTAAACGAATTTGAATTTGATAAAATATTTCTCGACACAATAAAAATAACCTTTCCTATATAAGTATTAATATCATTTGTGTTTTTAAATTAAACCGATGAGGAGAAACGTGTATATAAAAAAAAATAAAATAAATGGTTGAAAAAAATAAATATCAGCGCATACGTACCTTGGCAATAACGAACACGAAACAGTGTCGTCATAAAACCGTGTGCATGCCCTTATATGAAATAACAATTCAATAAGCTTTTTTTTGCTGTTTATTTTTATGCGAATGTAAAACGGTAAAATTAAAAATATCGGACCACATTTTAGAAACGTAAAAATCGACAATCAATTTCAGTAAAAACAGTACTGTACTGTATTCGGAATGTTTTACATGGATTTAGTTTGATAACGCAGTATAGCGTTATAAAAATATAGACGTTCACGTCCGACGTGAAATCTTATCATAGGACGCGGGCATGGAAATAACTGTTTTTTTTTTTTTTAATTAACAATTCTTATATTGTACCGTTTTTAAAATATTAGGTACACTCTAAAAAATGTCTTCCGGTGTCATAATAGATGATATAACTTCAACGCTTAACACATTTGTATTCAAAAGACTTGTCTCGTTTTTAATTATAGTAGTTCAATGGAAAATTTGAAATTACTACCTAAAAACAAAATCCAGGGGAAGCGGTAATGACGAGCATAGTGATCGCAACGTTATGAGATAACTATTTTGTTATAGTCATCTGTAATCCGCCGAAATATGTTCCCAAACGTTCTAGTCAGCAGTGACTCAAAATGTTTGAGGCATATTCTAGAAAGTGTTTTAATTTTAAGGACTCGCATTGTATTAATATTTTCTCAATTTTGCGTTACATTTTCCTTGTTTTAAGGGTAGTGTATATTATTTTTTTCGTTTTTTTTTTTTATCGTCGAAATATCTAGTTTCAAAAATAAGAGAGAAACTATTGAAAAGTTTAGGGAAAAGTAAATACAGTTAAACGATCGTTCTTCAATAAATAATGATTTACGTGGGCGAGAAAAGTCGAAAAAAAAAAAGTTAAATCATCGTGTTACAACTACATATTATTAGTATATTTCCTTCCGGTAAAACGAGTCGATATTCTGCAGCAAGGAAATGCCGCGTTCAACGCTCGTATATATATATATATATATATATATAGCCGAGTAGCGGAGCAGTAGAACGAGAAACCCAACGTCGATAAATCGCCGTGGAGTCCGGTCGGATACGAGAGAGAGAGAGAGAGAGGGCGGAGAAAAAACGTCCGACGGAGGCGCATGAAAAAAATTACGCCACAGTAGTAAATTCAAATTACCCGCGAAAGGGGCGGACGGTCGGTCGGAATTAAAAGACACGAGTCCGTTCGCTCAGCGGTAGGCCGTGTATTTTTTAATACGGTACTCGCACCGTGTTGGCGGTTACATTCGCACACGCGTCGTCGGCAGTTTTCCAAACGCTACAATAATATTATGACTTCCGGTCGCGTTTCTCGGCACTTGGGTATTTTTATGTTTACATTCTGCGAGTGGCGTCGGAGAGGAGGGGGTCCACGGGGCAACGGCCTCCTCCCCCCGGGATATCATGCCGGTGGGGTAATTTGACGGGGCGGGGAGGGGTCCGCACTAAGAACAAGCCATTTTCAGCAAAGATTTTTTCGACCGTCTTTCCGACATTTGGGATCCACTGGATATTATTCAAATTTTCACCATCATTATCTATGATTTAAAGTAATTATAATTGGAACGAAAATATCACCTCATCATTTTACTTTCACAAACATACATCGGCCGTTATTATAATATCAAAATTGAAATAATTTTGACGAGAATCCATAACCATTGGTCATATTAACAACCATGTTATGTTCACAACTCTCCCCTCGTATGTGAAAAAGCGCGCTCTATTCACTTCGTTTGTTCGTCATTTATCCGTCGAGAAATACGTCCCATACGCGTCGTCGTCGTCGTCGTCGTCGTCGTTCGGGCGCACGACAATAATAATATCACGTCGTCGTCCTAGCGTATATTTCTCCCACGCGGCGGCGTTTTCCCGGACGACGACGAGGCGCTGACGGCACAGATAACCGTCGCCGCCGCCCGTCGTGTACATCGTATCGAAATTTGAATACAATACGTTTTTATACGTACTACATAATAATATTCTAATGTTATTATCGTACATGTTACATTGCATTTTACGCGGACGCTGCCGCGCCGACTCGCTGGCCACGTCGTCGCAGTACGTGCCCGTCATAAAGACGTCGCGTCGTCGTCGTCGTTTTTTTTTTTTTTCGGGTTTGTTTGTTTTTATTTTAGTTTTTTACTCTCTACTAAATACACCGCCGCGCCCGAATTTCGAATATTTTTTATTATTACTATTATTCGTACTGTTATACGGTGTGGCCCCTAAAAGAACGCACTTTTTCGGGCGGCTAACAATATTTTTCAACAAAAAAAAAAACAACAACAACATTCATACGAATGCAATCGGCATAATATTATCGTCGAACGGTACACAACATATTTGTTCGATTTAGAAAGACGTTTTTGATGTCTCGACCGACTACTAGAGTCTAGTAACTAGACGGTCAGTCGATCCGACAGTGCGACATAATATTTATATTTGTGTGGTCACTCCCGGTGGAAAGAAGTCGTAATTGCGAAATATTGCGCTCGATACAGCCGAATCGAAAACTGCGCTGTTCGTGGCGAACCCGCAGCAGCTGCGGTGCCATCAGAAGTGCAGGGACGAGAGTAATGCATAACGTCGAAGAGGTGCTCCTTATACACGTGCGCGTCCTGCTCGTACGAAGGCGTCGATTCCCCGACATAACCATTCGAAATTAAAGTGCCGTGTACACTTACCTTCGAACGCTATAGGTGTATTAAGGATTATAATATTCGAGTGAAAATCGTATTTTTTTTCTTCTTTTAATCGCTAAAAAAACACGCGTATTTGAGCGCCACCCTGTATACATTTATCTAATATCATGTTTTAATGTGCGTCCTATTATACGTATTTTTGTTTTGTTTTTTATTTTTTATTTTTTCGTATCGTCTTAACGACCGTGCAGCTGCTGTGCTCCGTCCCCGTCCCCCCGGCTGTACGATATTTCTATCACGCGTGACCCCTTCACCCACTCGCCGAACCCCCCGCGGTCTCTTGTCAACACGCCCGTGTACGAGAAAACTTAAACGATGCGTAGGTATGACATTTTAACGCGTTATCACTGCGTGGCCATCGTTTTCTCGATTACGTCTTCTGTTACACACACACACACACACACACACACACACACGCCATCTGTATGATATATATTTTACCCGTTCCTGGTTTGAATAATAACTCGTTATCCGCTCGTCCAGACAGTCGTTTATTTTTATTGAATACACGTCCTCACTCGACTATGGAGGGTGATTCCGAGAGTGAAATAACATTTCTAATAACGTGCAATGTAAAATTAAAACATCGCCACTGCTCCGAGAGAGGGGAGGGGGATTGACAACGGCGTTAAAGTCTAACCTTATCGGGACGAGACTTCTTAGGCTATCCATGAATAAAGATCAAATTTATCTTTGTTAATAAAAAGTAAAATAATAGTATACTCGTACACCTGTTGGTCAGATTTCGATCGCGTAACGAACCGAATGATAACATTTTACGTGTTTTCACTGTGATATTAAATACGACGTATATTGACATTTTCTATTTTTCTATGTCTATGTCATTGAACTTTGAATTTATACCAGAAGATTGTTATTTGAAACGGAATTAAATTTTCTAATACCTACTTATCCATTAAGCCTAAAAGTACTTATTACGAAACAAAATGTTGACAAAAAGGCTAATTTCCTATAATTTTGTAAGTATTAATTCTTGAATTTCTTAAGCTCATTGTCACCATTTTTTTTTCGTTCGCATACCCCAAAACGTCATATTTTTCGTAATCTCAATTGAAACGAATTTTCTTTGGACAGTAAAAATAATTTAGAATATATCTTACCGTTAGATATTTTCCGTGTCATTACAGAATATTTTAAAAGTTTTTAATGAATATTTAAATATTTCGTGTTACTCATGAAACGAACGTATTTAGAACTTTTCAAAGTACCTATTATTTATTTTTTTTGTACATACTCGTATTATAATATATTATATAAACTCATGAATTTATTAATTTATTATTTGAACAGTCGACACGTGATTTCTCGGGAGTAAATAACAGAGGGAAATGGGGTATATTAAATACTTTCATGAACCGATGGTCATGACCGGAAGTTCATGTAAGCAGTAAATTAGTCCCGAGTGTGGTATACCAACGCAATCCAAACGCGGGTCTCGTAAAAAGGTGGCAAAGTTTAATGCACGACTAAGAGATTTCGACACGCAACTATCCGGTACTTCTATTTTAGCGAATTATTTTAGAAAATTGGCGAATGACATCGCATACACCGTGACGCAATAGGCACAAAATAGTACCTACGAACGATCGTGTACGACGACGGCGATGGTTGTAATAATATGTTAGATGGAAGAAAAATCGTCTCATCTCTACGACAATGTTCCGGACCGTAACTCGTAAAAAGCGTCGTGCACGATATACGAGTATTTATATCGAATTTATAATTCTTTTTTTCTCATTTTAAATAATTGTACTTAAACCTGTTATCTGTTATTTCAATTTTATTGAAAGTGTCAAAATCTTGACCTTGCGAATTTACGGTATTGCGTAAGAAAGCATAAAATGTTTAAAATAAAAACTATCGCTTCAAATATTATGATCTTAGTTTATAGAGACTCGGAAGTGAGTAGAAAAAAAAGTTATATTTTATATTTAATATACGAGATGATTGATCGTAAAAGAATGACAAAATTATGCTTAAATACAATTGATAAAAATCAATACAATTATCGACTTAACAAGTATCATATTAACATAGTATATAATTAAGAGCTTATTAAATAAATACCAAATAAAAAATTATTAACGAGTTTAAAAGTAAAAAAAATTAAATGCAAACCAAAATCACTCCAAATGTCTTCTCAATCTATATGAAATACAAAGGGGAAAGTGAAAAACAAAACGTACAATATATTTTGATTTGAAAGTATTGTAATTTGTTTTTTTTTTTCATTTAATATCTAACAAAAGAGAAAGATATTGGTTTGAGGCCGCCCCCTATCCTTTCTGTTCCCATCCCGTGGCGTCGAACATTCGTGTGTGAAGGCGAAAAAAAGCCTCTTTTTGCCGTTCAAAAATTATCCCGATTTAGCTTTGTTTATCCGCCGGCCATTTCATTTCGATAATTTTGGGTAGGTAGTCTTCCGTTCCGAGACGAACGCAGCAATGATTATTATTGTATTGAAAGTCTCGCCGTTCCAACGTACTTACTGGTAAAAATGGGTTTTTCAACAAATTAGTATTCTCGGGCAGTGCCGCTCCATGCGTCCGGTATGAGTCCCGTCGTAGCGGTCTATATGCGACATATATTATATTATAATATTATGTCTGTAAACGTTTGGCAGATGTTTATTTTTGATTTTTTACACAACGCCGAGTGGTAATAACGTTCAAATGTCGCTCTCCTTAACGCCTGTGCACGACGAACGTTTACTCTGGCGCGAGTCGAGAACAAAACAAAATAAACCAGAAACTATTACTATTTATTGGTATGGGTAACATGAGCTATTTATTGATCACGCGGACTGTGGACGCGACGAAAGGCTTGAAAACGTTATAAATTGCGCGTCACGCGAACGACTCCTCGCACAAATGACGTTTATCATTTATTAACAACATAAACATGTAGGCACCCCGGCATCAAATAAATAATACAGGTCCGTGTAGGTCGTGCGGTATTGGGTCGCGAATTTAATACGGTCTCGAGCGTTCGTCAAATGGCCGTTTAATTAGGGTGATTTTCCTTTCCCGATGCCGCATACATGTTTAATAAGGTTGGGCTTAATACCGGGGTGTTCGTGAATAATGGACTAGCCGTAATACCTATCTCGTTTAGAGTCGATTTTTTTTTTTTTTTTCAAATCAATACCGCATAATGCACACACAACACCTATATAATGACTATAATATCGTCTAGATCATTACAATGGAAATAGTGCCGTTTGTATTAATCTCAGGCTCGTGTGTGATTTACACGTCCCGTGTAGAGTGCTTAAATATATTATATTTCATGTTCCACGACCGTTTAATATCACGCGTAGATCAACGACAATATACTACACACACACACACACACACTGTTCCACTCATTCACATAATAATATATCTATCTACATTATAGATATAAATATTGAATACTATTTATTTTTTTTTTTGTAACGGGTAACCTCCGAAAGAAGAAAAAGATAAAAAAAAATTCAGATCCCTGCTTCACTCGTGGTCAATTTTACGTCGTGTTTTCACGAGATAACTCGGAAAATAATTTTTTACTTACGTACCTAATCAAAACAAAACGAACAATATAGTACACACCGAGAAGTATTGTATATTTGTATTATATGTATCAAAAATATTTTAAGTTATAGGGTACTCAGGCGAAGCCAAGTAATTCAGCATTTCAACTAGTATATATTATTATAATATACAGTCGACTCTCGATAATAATTATTCAAAGTTGGCGGGTGTTATGAAAAATTTCGAATTACCGAGAGTTCGAATAGCCGAGTTATTATCGTATCTAAAATATAGGCATAAGATCCGCAAAGCGTGTCAACGAGGGCAAATAAATAACACGACCGCGTCACAAATTACAACTGACTACGCGCTCTTGTGGACAAATTACTATGTCTGTCGTCTAGATGCGGTACGTTCATTTATAGGTCTCTCTGCAGATATCTTATTCATTTCGACCAAAAATATTATTCACTGAATACCAGTGAGAAAAGAAAATACATTCTCAAGACGTTTCTTCAATTTAAACGTAACGCATGTCCTCCCGAGATCCTTATCAATTTGATTTCAGTCAGCGAAAATCAAAAAAGGTTTTATGATTTTATTCTAAAATATAAACCCTATTCATAAATATTATTATCAACATTTATAAATTTATAATGTTACAACAAAGAAAGTTAATTTAAAATTAGGTTTATTGAGAAACATTAAAGTGCGTTGAATAAATACAAAACTAACTACGTTAATTAAAATGAATAAATTTATCTTTATATTTATATTTTTTTATAACCTTTATATACCTATGATAAACATAGTAATTTCAAAACAAATCGAATTAAAGGTAATGCGTTTTTTACTTCATATCTAATGTTTTATCAGAAAAACTTAACAACATGATGAGTACTAATTATAATTTCAAGTAAAACATTTTAAATTTAATGTTATGATGAAATATTAAATTGCTTATGTAGTAAATTTATAATCGTTCAACGGCAACGGATGTAATAAATAAATCGGGTTTACGCACAACGATTGATCTTTCAGTTTATTATTTTGTATGATACTAGCAAGTATAAAAATATATTTTTCATCTTTATTTTTTTTATTTTACTCTTTCAGTCGCGACGACAGTAATCCTTCTTCTACATTTCTCAAAATGACTCTTTCCGGGAAAAATTGTTACTTTCAAAAAAGGAGGGGCGATGTACAAAATTCAAATGAGACAACTAAAACAATAATTTATACTGATGAATTGGTGTTTTAAATTTGATACCATTGTACCGTTATACTGGAAAAAACTATTTTTTATTTTTCAAATTTTTACACTCCAAACTATTTTAATTTATACAAATATTTTCAGTGGAATTCCCGTTTTGAATTTCAAAGACTAACCATAGTAGTATTACATGGGTATCAGGTACTCATATAAATTTTAAGAAAAAAATGAAAAAACTATAAATTCTTGTTGAATTTTGCAAGCGAATGTTTATTTTCATTTTTATAATATAATCAAATATCTGATATTTAAATTACAGCGTCATTTCAAAACAGTCGATTAACAAGCTTATTTTTATCCTGATTATTCATACGGGACTTAAAAATACAATTTCAAAGATTTTCTGATTACATGTTCTTATTAAGAAATGTTTACCTCTAGTGATCGGATTCAATTAATTTGTAATGCGGAATAAAATGTTAATTAAACAATCTAATTATAAATTGTTTCATTTAATGTATAGGTACTACATTGTAATCAGTTTCAATTTGAAATCAACCATGCAAGTGTCAATGTAACTAAAATTTTAACCCTTGTGAACGAAAACAGAAAAATATTTCATATTTTTACACATACCTACGCATATTTCAAATATTTCAAATATAACTACAATGATACAATATTGAGTTTTGGAGATAAAAAGTTGAGCTACTTTTTATGATTACACTACTAGTTATAAACCCAGATAACAAAACAAAGACAAAACTCAGATGAGATACAGGGGACGGGTGATTGATTTCGTTGAATTGGACTTTTAAATTTGAGACCAATGTACCAGTGCTCTCGAAAAAAAATAATACGATTCTGAGTGAAAGAGATGGGATGGGTCAGCTACAAAAAGTATGAGATGTACAGTAAATGACACAACTTCCTTATAGATCACAAAATTGTGACAATCTTAAAAACGCAATCAAAAGGTGACAATAGACTTGAAAATAAATAAATCATATATTATTTATTTTATAATAAATTCATTTCTTTTTTTTCTTGATTTCATTTTATACGAAGTGTGTACTCAACAATGATTTTTCCAATACTTTTCACAATTTAAAATAAATGATTTTTTCACTAATAGTCTCAGTTCTGTTTTTTAAACACACGGTTCAAACGATAAACATGCCTTGTAAAATTGTAGACGGAAGCCATAATAGATTGGTGAGAATTATCACTGAATATTTAGCGATCAAATATAAGTAATAAATATCAATGTGATAAAAATGTATAATGTTAAACCACATTGGCCTTTGACTCACCAAACTGCTATATAAATAAAATATCCGATAAAAAGGTACACATTAAAGGAATTCTTTTAGTCAGAGTCAATTCGTTACCAAGTGTGGATGTGAGAATTATCATATAAAAATAGTATTGATTTATTTTATTTTACATGGTTTAGACGAAACAAATAAGTACTAAACTAGTAAAATGCTGGAAAACAATAAAATATTTTATTTTTTTATCTTTCTCTGTTTACAAAATACCTGGAGTACAAACGTACAGTTTTTTACACATAATAGTGGTGAGTATATTACATTTAAAATAAAATAATTTGTATAACTGTTTTCGTTTATGAATCATTTGTCTCGTGATAATAGGGAGAAATTTTAGAATATTAATGTACCTATTTCTCAATTTTGTTTTTCAATGACGTAAAGTTCCAAAAAAAAAAAAAAAAAAGTTACATTTATAGTAGGTATATTCGTTTTCGACAAAATCGGATTTTTTTTCGTCGAAACTCAAAAAGTAATAGTAGTAGTAATTTTTACCTTATACTTATATTACTATTCTCTAGAGATGGTTTAATTTTTTAGTGATTTTGAAATTTTTCTATTGTTTGTACACATACGTATAGAATTATATTTATATCATATTATATTATATATATATTTTGATCAGAAGACTTGCTCTGGTCAACAATTTCCCGGTAAATTTCTGTTCGAAAATTGGATCTTGTTGGTATTTTAAATAGTTCATTTCTTTAATTGTCCAACAAGTTTTAAAAATATAGGCTAAAAAGTTTTTAGTAAAAACTGACGAAAAACTATAAAAAAATAAACGTCAATATTTACGAATTGCCGATTTGCGACCAAATCGATGATAATAATAGAATATTCTGTGATAGTAACACTGATAATTGATGAAAAAAAAAAACCATTTAATTTTCATAAGTATCTACGTGCAATTTGTTTTTTTGACAAAATTTGATTCAACTTACCTTATTAAGAAATTTATTACTACTACCAATTAATATTATTAATATTGAAATGGCTAATACCATCTTAAGAAATAAATAGCTGATAAACCAAACCTCATTCACTCAGAATCCTTTTTTGGAGATCAATAGTACATTGGTATCAAATTTAAAATATCAATCACCCGTCACCTGTATCTCGTCCTTTTTTCATATTGTTAAATAATTATATTTCTTGAGTTTTTAATTTCATCAATGTTTCAAATTCAGATAATGACCCCGAAGCTACAATCATTTATAGAATCAAGAATATTACTAACTTTGATAGCAGCCATAATGGTAAGTAAACTATTTTACGCACAGTTAAATAATTTTTAAATATATATCAAAAATGATAATTAAATCATTCGACATTTTTGATCAACATTTTGTTCTATTTTCAAAGGAGATTTTTTATTTCATTTTCAAAATTATAAATAAAAAAAGTTTATAAAGAGTTTAATTTTATTTAAAAAAAATTCATTAACCAACTTTTAACGTAACATATTGTTTGTAGGCATTTTTATATTCCCATAAGAAAAGATCAATACTTTTATTATTTGTATATTTTACATTTCACGATTTTTCATTGTACCTAACATTTTTCGAATGCTTTTGAAAACACAAAAATAAACTCTAAATTTGGTATCATGAAATAAAATCTCTTGAGAAGAAATTCTAGTTAGTTGTCGATTATTTATATGTTTGAAACATTTAAATTAACGTAGTTAGGTATGTAAAAAGTTTAAAAATGTATTCCTTGCTGTTCTCCAGCAATAATTGGAAATAATTACTTATTTTCTACTAGTTAATTAACTCTTTGCTCAAAATTAATCATTTACTAATAGATATTATAAAAATAATATTCCGCATAAGAATATGAACAATTATATGACATTAAGAAGTATTTTGTTATTCAAAAAAATTAAATCGTAATATTATAATTTGTTTGTAAACATTATATTGTTTTACCGGCTACTGAAATAATAGTAATTATTTTTTATGACGAATAAATTGTCAAATCATATTGTACATTATACCCATATTTTAACTTTTCATTATGTTTTTAAATCAGTGTGATTTTGTATAGAAATAGGAAAATAGATTGTTTTTAAGTTTAATTTTTTAAACAATTATATTATATACAAGTTGACTTATTATCAACATTTTATGATTTCATATTAGTCGGTTTCATGGACTTGAATTTTTTAAGCACATATAAAGAAAACTATACCATTGAAATAAATTCAAATACAAATTATATTATACCATTTCAATTCACTGATGCAAGATTTCTAGAAAAATTATTCATAGACAGATTATTTCGAGATATTATGAATTTATCTTATAATTCAAGTGACTGGATAAGTGGAAAATTCAAAAAAATAAATGGTAAGATGGTATACCAATATTAAAATAATTAACAGTGCTACACATGTGTTGTACATTTCGATGTGATATTGTATTTTATTTTGGATGTTTTGTTATCATTCTAAGGAAATTATTGCAATTTTGTTGACGAATATTATGCGTATACTACGACTACGAGATATTATGAAGAACATACTACTCTAATAACTGATCCAGGTAATTTTGATGTTGACTTAATTGGCATACTTATTTTGGTTAGAACATCTATAAAAATTATTTTTCCATTTTTTTTTCATCCAACTAAATAAGGTCATGAGATATTCAAATTTATACTGGAATAAAATGCTCTCTAAATATTCATTATTCGTCAATTTGTGTTGATATTTTATCAATAATGAATAATTGCATGTACACATGTTAGGTCATCGTTTCAAAAAAATAAAGAGAAATTTGTAAAAGTCAATGATCATGATATCGCATCTCAATAATTATGGTTTAAGACAGGGATGGCCAACCCGCGGCTGGCCTTGGAAAATTTTGCGGCCCGCGAGATTTATCAAACGTTTACAAAAAAAAATTGTTTTTGTTTAAATTGTTCAAAATGTTTACTCCAAATTTTTTTGTGGCCCGCTGAAATGTCAACACAATTACTTATTGTATTATTTGTATACAGATTGTAAATTTTTTCTATTCTAATAAAAAAAATAATACAAATATGTAGCCCGCGGTATCGTAATGTATTTTCAAAGTGGCCCGCAAGATCATTTTGGTTAGCCACCCCTGGTTTAAGAAAATAGAACATTTATAGTGAAAATTTATATTTTAATCATGTATAATGTGGCCTGCAGTAATTTCGCGATGGAAATATCTCTTCAAGTATTAATTTTTTATTTTTTTTTAACTAGTATTCTACATATTCTAGTACATAAATAACTTTTAGTCAAATTTGCATATTCCTCCTTAACTGGCTTAGTAAAACCAATTTTTGAATTGTTTATTTCTATAAAACTGCAAGCCATTATTTGTATAAATTATTGTGTGAAGCTCATTATTTAATATTCTATTGCAATACTTTGAAATGTTCATAGCAGTTTGTACCAAAGGATAGTTATTTTAAAATTTTACTTTTTTAAAAAAAAGTTTTGTTCTGTTGGTTAAAGGATGGCAATATAAATTGACGTATTTAATGTGAAAATCTTTCTATAAAACTGTTGTGAAACAATATGTTAAGATAAAAATAGTATCACAGTGAGCCATCCAGTTTCATATATAAATAAAAATACTTATAATTAAACCTTCACACGATTATTAATTATTTTCAGAAAATGACGTGAACCAATGCTATTCTGCTTTTGAGTTTTCAAATAGTATAATCTCAACTTTTAACTATTATGACAATATTAACGACTATAATATGATAAGTTTTGATTGGACACCCACAGAAGAGATGTCGTGTTTATCAATCACATACAGATTGGTAAATTTTAATCAATATTTTTATTATGGAAGCAAGTATACAGTTACTGTTCGTATAACTGATGATTATGATAATTTAATAAATTCAACTGAATTAGAAAAAGGAGTAAGTTCAGCATTTATTATATGGTATTATTTTAACAAATTAAATATTTATGTCATAATATACTCTTTAACATACAAATCTATTTTACATGTAGAACGATATTAAAACCGTAAAATTCACTGATATGGCCCTTGTGACGGGTCAAAAATATAAATTTGCATTAAATTTGAATTGGAATCGTGACTTCAGAAATAGTTATCTAAGTTCAGCGAATAACAAAATGTTTGGACTATACCACATTGTTTCATATTCAGAATACGGTAATTAAATGATTAAATTCAAATTTACAGCATTAAGATTAAATGTAAATAAAAAACCAAAAGATGGATGGTGACTACTACACATTCCCACACCTACTCTATTAAGCCGGGTGAACAACCGAACAGCAGAAGAAGGAAATATCTTTTATTTTCAACCACTAGGTATTTAATATGTTTATGTTACACCCCAAACGTATAAGAGTCCAGTACATGAAATGAGCAATTTTTTGCAAGCAGTTTGCACGATTCACGAATTTGCACATTTCATAAAGTGGGTATTTATAAAACTTGCTCAGTGCACGAATCGGGCAATTATATACTTTTCTAGAATAATATCAAAGATTTAGTAGAATTATTTAGATCCATCCGCTTTTCATATTATATTGATGGGTACATGTGTAGTCATTAGCCATGTATAATATCAAAGATTTCGTTTTTAAATAACTATTAGAATTTGTTTAAATTAATATAGACACATTTGCCGCAGTTGATTAAATGCACTTAATTATTTTTCATATTATCATCGTGCTGGTTACCCGGACTGGTATCAAATGTAATTCTGCTTGATATTCTGGTCATTAGTGTAATAAATAATAATCATAATTATTATAAATGACTTTTAACTATTTTTGTATAAGAAAAATATATAATTGTCATCAAAAATAATTATTTAAATTATTTAAGTAAAAATCGTCATATAAACATTAAACTATGTTATAAAATAGGTAATAATAAAAAAACATATTATCAAAATTAAATTTGTATGTTTACATGTTTACATGTTTATTATTATGCATATAAACACATACATAATAACTAATTTATCAAGTAAGAATTTTAAATATTTTCTATGATAAAAATATGTTGTTATTTATTAACCCAGTTCACGAGATGGGCGAAAATAGTTGTAAAATTTGCTCGATCCGTAAATTGTACAAACTGCGTGCACATTTCACGGATTGTGCAAAAATTTAGACGTTTCGTGAACTGGACATTTTCATGTTTGGGGCGTAACATATACAAATTATACGTAAAATATTGGCTAATTTATGTGACCAATGATATAATAATTTAGTATTTTATTGAATTTCAAACGATCAAAGTGGTTACTTAGTAAAACCTTCAGATCTACCAATGACAATCGTTGTTGACAATGTTTGAATTTACATAATTATCATATTATATTCTTTAGTGTGTGTGGTTTTATCTACAATTTCATATTTTAACATGTAATCTTTGTAGCTTCAACATGTGAAATGTGATCTACCAAATAAAAGATACTAATTAAATAGCTGATGGTAAATAAGTGTCAAATTTAAAAGAATTATTCACCAATTTAAGTCATTATTAGTTTATAAATAATTTATTAAAACTATCAAATTTTTCTGATAATATCAATATGAATAAAATTAAATATTAAATGAACGTTCAAACCCGGGGATTATACGTATTGTAATTTGTGTTAATATTAACTAGGTACCGGTTTCCGAAACAATTTCTAATCGGTAAAAAAACGCTTTTTTATATTTGACGATAATTTTTTAAATCAAAACCGATCGTAAATATTAGCGCAAATTATAATATAATATTCTAAACAATTTTCATTTTATTTTTATATTTTATGTTCTATCCATAAACTCATCATAGTTTATATTCTTAATGTTTTCATATCGTTATCTGGTAATTCACACTTTTAAATATATAAAATATGAGTTTGAAAAATATACACTCAGTTGTCTATTTAATGTGATAAACAACCCGCTAAACTAGTAATATGGTTTTGTTGACCACATTATAGAGTAAGACCACGTACTAAAAGACAACTTTTTATTTAAACATAAACATGTAAACGTATTTTTCAATATTAGTTAAGATATATTCATCCATAATTTAATAATAATTGCTATTATAATTAAATCGAGTTTTTAGATGAAAAATTCACTCAAATTGTTTCGTTTCAAGAGTTTGAGAATAACAGAGATCTATCTCATCCAAACCGTGATAATATATTTGGAAAAGGTAATTTTTTTATTATTGCATATTGTAAGTTATTTTCAAGCACCTATAGTTTATACTTGTATGTCCACAAAATAATATATAGCTATGAAAATTTATTTTATAGACCACTTCCGTATGTAGAGCGATATTATATTTTAACTTTAAACACACCTATCTCAACAAACATTTGCGGGCATCCTTTTTTTGTTAGATCAAAAGACAATAATGGTATTATGATTATAAGAAGTGAAAGAAATCCAAGATTTCTTAACGTATTAAATGGCTTTTTTTTTACACGGAGTTGAAAAATTGAAACGTACAGACGAACGATTACTAAAATTAATAATACTTATTAAGTTAACAAAAAAAATTAAGATTAGTTTGAGAAGAAGTTTGTGTGAAAGAAGTTTATTTTTGATATCAATGTGTTGTGATATGAGAAGATGACGTACTTGACGGGAGCGGTTATTTAAAGCAAGTCGTTTGATATGGGTATGGGTTGCTTAAGTTAGTCGGTGGTCTAGATGTAGACCTAGATATCGAACGTTTTGAGCAGTTGGGTGATGTACGTTATTGAGATAGATGGGAGGGCAGTTTTTTCCACCAAGTGTTTTTTTCGCCCTCTTTTTCAGTTTTATCTTTTTACTAGACAACATAATTCTTCTTACAATCGGATTATAAATTTGCAGTGGAGAAATTAAAATTAATAAAACAAAATACCACCCACTGTTATTTGAAAATTTGTATACAAAGTGATTTAAATGAAATCTTGCTAACAAAGTGTTCAACAGCAATTATTCGTGATTTTCCATATTTAATGGAATCTCGATCCCCGGAGTGGGCTTTTCGGATTCCTGGGGACACTGTACGTATATCTGTTTGAGTGAATTTGTGTAAAGAATGGTTCATATGACAATCTTGCGTACAAAATATTCAAATGTAAATGTATTTATTTATGGCAAAAAAAAATTGCCTATAACATTCGCGAGATCTTAAAGAATTCATAGACACCACGTTTGTTTTTAATCGATCCATTAATTAAGGCTCTAAAAGCGAACATCTAAAACCGTATCGTTATATATTATTTTAATTAAACCGTATATTACCTAAATTGTAATTAAATTATTTTGTTTTATTATTAACAAAGATAGTACATTTGATGGCAATAGTAAATCAACAGAAAGTAATTGTTTAAATGGTGGATACGAAACAAAAAAAAAACCACATTGTATCTGTCCTCCTGGATTTAAAGGAAATGCTTGTGAAACAGGTATAATAACATTTTATAATTACTATTATTATATTATACTATTATTTTAATTACTATATATATATATAAGAATAAAAATTTACATTAAGATAAAATTGTTTATGAATTACTAATTATGGACAGTATGAATATTACGGTGATATTATTATTTTTATTATTTATTCTTATCTTCATCGGCATAATGGTTTATAAAAAATCATTTTTAGTACCGTTTAAATAATGTTAAGTCTAATTAAATTTACATTAAAACATGATAACAAAATATTATTAAATATATACAATTATTTTAATACAAACTATTAAATATATTTCAACAATAATAAAATAAAATAAAATAAGGTCTCGCCTTGAGTATTATAAGTAAGAGTGCAAAAAAGTCACGACCGGTTTCAATCAAAAATCATCATCGGGTGTAAAGTGCGCTCTTTTATTAAAGAGTATTTAAGTTTAAAAGATAAATAAAATTAAAACTTCTCTAACTTTCATCTATTAATATTATATTATAACACTGAATATAATAGTTATTTTAATAACGTTCATTTTTAAGCATTGGTTGGAGCGAATATTCATGACATTTTCAAATACATATAATTATTACCCTAACCGCTCCTGGTATACTAAAATATAATCTACATAAATTAGTTAATGACTACATTACTGTAAAATCATGTTAGTATAAATACATAAGCGCTTAGTTTAAAATTAAAAAAAAAATTAAAATAATTTCAGGATGTGGACCAAATTTATATGGACCCGACTGTGAAAGAGTTTGTTCAATATACCATGGCAAAATGTGTCGTGGTTCAATGATATGTACGGTATATGGATGTGAATGTCCGCCGGGATTAACTGGTCCGCTGTGCAACCAAGGTAACACACTTAAAATTGAAAATCTTTTATTCGTATAAATTTGTAATGCCGAGATAATCATATTTATTATTTAGATTGTGCTCCTGGTACATATGGTGCTGGTTGCAAGCAGAATTGTTCGTCGCATTGTTATAATCATAAGTGTAATCAGTACACGGGTATATGTAATAATGGATGTGAACAGGGATATGTATTACCATTTTGCCAAGAAAGTAAGGAACTTTAAAAGAACAATTCATTGAATTGCACAAATTGATAATCATAGTTAAATATGTTTTATAGTATAACTTGTATATTTATGATCATTAAAGACAAAGAAGGTACGAACTACAATTTCAAGCTTTTATTCAGAATTACGGATATACGTGTATATATATATATATATACACACATATATGTATATACATTTTTTTCAACAATAAGAGACTTACATAAACATATTTTTAATATGTTTTAAATTAGATAAAATGTGAACAAATTTTAAGTTAATTTAATACCGATAATACCTATTTGAACAAAATGAGAAAATAAATTTGTTATATTATACTTATTGCTATGTACAAGATACTTTAAGGGATATACTCGGGAGTTTCTAAACAGAGAGAATCAAAAGTAATAAAACTAATTTCGATACAAGTTTTGTCTATGGTCATAAATGTTTATGAACTTGGTCAAACGGTAAATCCAATCCCTTTCTTCGCTCTTTTTAACTATTGAATTATTGTATGATTAAGAACAAAAACTGTGTTCATTAGATGAGTGTCGGTACTGTTTTAAATATTTAAAATTGTAAAGAATGCAACAACAATCATTAATTTCCAAAAAATTGACGATAACTTAGATAAATATACAACGAAAAATCAACCAATTAATTGATAACAAAGTATTATTAAATATATAAAATAATTGATTAAAACTATTAGATATATATATTCTAATACGTATGCTGAAGAAAAGTAAAATGCAGAGATCAAGAGAAACTAATAATAAACAAAAAACGCATTCATATTATTTTAATTATTAACGTGTTCTACAATTTAGGATATTCATATGTTATGAGTTCACCTGAACTGGTTTCAAGTCAGTACGAGTCACTAGAGTTGAAATTGAATTTCAACCTAGAAAATATAAAAGGCACCAGCAAAATGATAAAATATTATCAATTACTATATAAGGTAAGCATAATCTACATTCAACGTCAATTCTTATTTACGAGCAATGAGCATGATTAAAAATATAAACTGCTTGTAAAAATTATATTATTTTCCACTTATTATTTTAAGTGGATACATAATAAGTTTATTATGTACCTAGACAGTATTAATGCTAACGTCTAAAATAACAAGAATAATAAATAAATAATGTGTTTATGTTTACAGACATTAGATGAAGAACAATACAAAACTTCTGAGCTAATATTATTATTAAATAACACTATAACGTCGGCCGTTATAAGTAATTTAGAACCAGATACGACATATAAAGTAGGTGTGCTCATAATAGCAGATGATGGAAACTTTAATGATAAAGATATAGTGTACGGTCAATATAATACATCATGTATACGTAAGTATTTTCAACTAAGAAAGATCATAAGATTTTAATATGTATACGTATTACTTTAATTTAAGGTTTAAATGAAAGTGTAACGTCGCCTTGAAATTAATACAAATACAATGTATTTTATTATTTGTTTAGAACCTCAAATCTCTGATTACAACGTGAAATTAGTAAGTGGAGTAAATAGTATCAACATTACATGGAACAAAGTGAGTGTGAACCATCTTCTATGAACTGTTCATTGATTATCATTTATACTGTAACTGGATTTGCAGGTTCAAACTCAACGATTAGAATGCGCTGTTACTGAATATGTTTTAACATTAACGTCTACTAAATCCGAAAGTCTGGAAATATTATCTAGCTCAGATAGAGGTCACATAATCAATGATCTCTTACCTGGTATTAAATATAAGATTAAATTGACTCTAAAAACAAATAAAGAGTCGTTAATTTCTTCGCCTTTATATTCGTTCTATCCTCTAATGACAGGTAAATATTATGATATCTAATTAATTATTAATGTAATCATTGTACAAACTTCTAGAATGTTGTAATTAACATTATTCTTTCCAAATTCCTAAACGTGTTTATCACACAAACAAATATCAAAAAGATGATATTTTTTAGATTTGATAAATAAAAAACTATAAGATAATTACAGCAGTAATCAATGTATGAAGTAAAAATACAATTTTTCTGATATTTGAGAACGGTGTTGGGTGTATATTATATTTCACAATATTGTTGTTTTACCTTTTTTATTTGGTTGGGGAAAGAATAATTCACTTTATAGAAATCGTTTCAATAATTAACTATCGAAACATGTAATTGTTTATATTATGTTGAATGTAAAATTTTTAAAACGCTCGAAAAAAAATTGTTCCGATTATAATATTTAAACATATGATTTAAATATACCCAATAAAAAAGGATTGCAATTGATCTAAACTTCGTTCGGAAAAATGTAAAAACCTTGATTCGAACCTAACGAACTTGTTTTTATCTATACGGCTATACTTGTTGAATAATATTCTTAATTGTAACAATATACACAAATAAATATAATATGTGTTAATACATACTATACAACTACATACTCATTTACATATAGCAAATGATGTCGAAATTTCAAATCTTTCCACCGAAATATCAAATGGAAAAATAAAAGTGTTCTGGAAATTTACGAACTCATTTAGTGATGCGGAAATAATTAATGTCCCAATAACGTGCATTGTGAAATACAAAGTAATATATTATTAAGAATTATAGCTAATAATATACGTATCTTATAGTAATGGAAGTATGTAATATATTATGTATTCAATGATATTATGAATACAAATATATAAATACTATCCATAATATGTAAATCATCTAACAGCATAATATGGCGATGATCTGTTATTTCAGCTGTCGCGAGTTTTCAGTTGTTCATTAAAAGAAATTGAAAACGATTGGACTACACTGACAATCTTTAATCGAACAAGCTATGAAATATTCAACGCCGTGTCTAATGCTCAGTATATTATAAAATTATCAGTTTTAGTGAGCGATATAGATACTGTTCAGTCAGAAAATATTGTTTACGCACTAACACCATCATCAAGTAATACCCGCATTAAATCTAATTCACATAAATTATGTAAAAGGTAGTCATTATTTTATAGGAGGAGAAAACATTTTTCTGTTTCTTTTGTTAAGAGACCGCCAAATTTTATTCATCGGTAAGAAAACGTAATTTGTGTGAATGTCGGTCATGATTACTTATCTTCTTCTCGTGTGCCCAAGAAGAACTTAAAAATGCCATAGATGTTGGTCTTATAGATTTTCGAATTTAATTCAAAAACTATCAAATTATCATGAACATGCATAGAGCCTTGATCATAGTCTTAAGTATTGTCTATAAAACAGTTTGTATAGAAATTTCTCGTAAAACTATGTTACAGTAATACATTTGATTTAATGAGTATTTAACGTATTACCTTTATTTTTTTTTTTTAAGAAATTTAATTTAAAATTTATTTATTGAAAACGTTTAATCTCATTACCGAATATATTTAAATAACCGTAAGAATTTCACTTTTAACGAATAATTAATATATTTTGTAATTTATCATTTTATTGAAAAAATATTAAATTTACAAGACATTGTAAAATAAATTGTCTTATAGAAAATATTGAGGACTATGATTAAAGTTCTATACATTTTTATGCTTTGTTCGATAGTTTTTGAATAAAATGCGCAAAACCGTAAAACTTTTCTCTGTGGCATTTTTTCACACCTCTTGGAGCACGGAGGTGAGTTATCATTACTAAATTTTACACAAATTCCTTTTTCACACCAATGAATACAATTGGGAACGAGGTCACGCATCAAAATAAATATCTTTTTTTCTTGTCCTATTGGTAATAATAACCACCCTAATATATATATATATATCTGAAATTTAACAAACCATTCTTCTGTTTATTTACTAATTAGGCCCAAAAACAGAACCTATTTTGGACACCGAACACCCAATGTACATAACTAATAACTCAGTATCCGTAGGGTGGAAAAACGATCCAATGGCATGTTCCAAGTTAAACGGAATTTTTTCAAAATTCTACATCGAGTTATTGGTATTTACCCATATCTTAAACAAACAAATACTTTTATCTTGATGAAATTTAACAAGCTGTCACATTATAATAGGGTAAGAGCGAAAACATTTTACAAGCAAAAGAGACGGATCAAAATTACATTCAATTCGATGATCTGAAATCAAATTCTGATTATGAAATGAAAATATTCATTAAAACACACTTTGGACATAACCCAGAAAAATTTCTAATAATTAACTTTAAAACCAAATCTGAAAGTGAGTCGAATGGTAATCGTGCGTGATTACTGATAAGTTATATACCCAAGTATTTTTTTATGTTTTAAACAAAAATAGATTTAAAGCCAATAGAAGACATTATGGTTTATAAAAAGAGTCTAAAGGAACGTATGGTCGGACTCCGCTGGAGTTATTCACAAAATTCAAAAGTGGATGGATTTATGGTTTCATTCAACAATGACGCTTTTACAAACTCGAGCAGTATCTCTGTTATCCAACCAGAGAAATGTTCTGCGTGGCCCGAATACTACTGTCACACATTTTATAACCTGACACATAGCAAAACACATACGTTTAAAGTACGTATTGCGAACATATTTTAATACCATTTAGTAAAGAAATACATTTTTTTTTTTCATACCGGTTAATATACTTTTGTAATAGATAAAGCCAACATCTGTTGATTATCCCGAAGGTGGTAAAGTTTCGTCCATTTCATTTAGCATTATTGATGGATGTAAGTTGATTAAAAAGAAAAAAAAACGATTTTAAATCACTAAAAGTAAATTTAATGACATTTAACTCGTGTTTGTTGCTCAAATACAGTACCTGAATCACCAACCAATATAATAACACCTGAAATTGGCCATACCACAATACAGCTGCAGTGGGACATTCCATGGATATTCAACGGTGCATTGAAAAATTTTATTATTTACGTCGAAGAAATATCGTCTTTAGATATATCCACGTGTTGCGCTAACATTCGACAAATAGATACTCCCATCGATGAAGAGTTACCTAATTATAACTATACGGTAATAAAATTGATCATTTAACGTCGTATAAACATTATATGTATATCAAATACCTAATCGGTCATCTATCATAGATAGATTTAATGAACGAATTAAGGTCCTGGATTGTTGAGTATTGTGTTTTTGCATATTGTTATTATTTTTTATTCGAATGTATATCAATGCACGTAAAATAATTTATTTTTGTTTTTTGAAATTGGAATATCGACTTTAAACAACAGAAAACTATTTTTTTTATTTACAGATACCGGATCTACAACCCGGCTCGACTTATATGATCGGAGTCGTAACCGTATCAAAATCGTCATGGTATAGTTCTCCGGCTAAAATTTTAGCCACTACACTTGTAGATGAATAATTTGTGTTTTTATTTGAAATAAATATAATTTATTTTATATAGAACAATATTTCTATATTAATTAATCAATAAAATTATACTTAAAGCTATTGTTAGACAATGAACTCTCTAATATGACAGTTGTACTCAAAGTAACATACATTATTAAACTAAATATGAAATCATTTTATACTTGTTTGATTCACAATCATCAAATGCACCTAATGGTATTACAAGAATATAACGAACAATTTAGTGTATGCACGTCAAATGAAAAACTGTTGTTTATTTATTTGGGTTGTAATTTCAGTGTAAAATTACTATGGATGAGTTGTAATACTTGGATCGAATACAGATATCATTGATATTAATAAAATCAAACTATGAATTATCTACGGTAAACCGAGGAAGCCGACCATGGCCAACAATTTCAAATAACAAGATTAATGCGGCGACTAAAGTGCGTAGGTATATAGAAATGAACATTGAAAGGAGGATTTAATAAAAATGTTAAGTTCTTCATCGGAATGACAAAATCATCGTCGACTTTAAAACGCAGTGCAGATTTTAGACATTTTATCTGATGTTACATATAAAATACGATAAGATTATATATATTTTTATATGTGGATTTATTTTCAGCCACATTTGGAAAGATATCAAAGTGTAAGAAATATCTACGACAATATAAAATAAATACTAATTTAAAATTTTTTTTTTAATTTTCTGAATAATATTTAACAATACGTTATTTATAATAAATTCATTTAAATGTTTTGAATATAATAGTATATATAATAAAGATATGTTTTATAATTACTTAGAATTCACTAAATATTTCATTTTCACGAATCAGGTCAGATGAAGAACAACTGTAATTTTCCACTTTAATATTGTTTGCAACCTGCAATGTCTCATAGTGTTATTTGATCACGTGAAATATTACATCATACCATGAACAATAAACATTCATATAAATTAGTAAATGGTATTACATGGTGTTTATTAAATTTAGTTAATTTCTCATATAATAGGTGAAACAGTAACAACAATTTGAACCGTTTTAAATCACTGAAATGGACCTTTCTAAAAAATATCTTCTTTTATTTTTTATGAATATTAGTATTTTTATTATGATTGACAACATTTGTGCTGGTAAGTCATTAGTTTAGTTGTTAGGCAATTATTCATATGAATTATGAAATCAGGCATCGCCAGTTTTATTGTGATTTTTTCCATACGATAATTATAAAAGAGTGCAATTAACCAATGTTAAGATTACATTAATCAAACTAAAAATATGTGTGTAATGTATGTCAATATATATTTTCTATATTGTGTACCTAGACGACGACAGTGAGCAAGTAAAAAGTTGTAAAGGTATGAATATGCTTATACGTTATCGATTTAATTTCATCTATTAGAATAAATACAACATAAATACCAATTTCTATGTATGTTAATTTAGAACAACTTAGAGACAATAAAAGACTAAGTAATTTAAATGAAATCTAAATCCTGATTTAAAATGGAATTTCGGAAAATTAACTATAATTAATCAACTATAGTTACCAGAATCAGGTCAAGGCGACAGCCAGAAATGACTTACTTTAATTATTTCAAAATCTGTATTTATTAAATCAATTTTATAATGTCTTTTAAAACAAATTTTCGTTTTTACGAAAGCCATAAATATGATTTTGAAACGATATTGTACAACATAATAATATTATGACAGAAAATTGAAATCATAAAACCATTTACCTACTCTTATATATTATTACTTATAAATTATACTGTTATGTTTTGCCGAAAATTTCTCAAAATAACTTTTAAATGCGATTATGAACAATTGTTTCACGCAACATCCTGACAACATTCGACATTGTCTCAATTGACGCTGATGTCGAGATTTATTGAATCAAAGCTAAAAAAACATTTTTATGGAATAATAAATACATTTTTAAATGGATTCTATCATTGGATAGTGACCCTCCTGTTTTCAGTCATTATCAATTTATCAATTTTTGAACATATTTACCAATAGTATTATATTGAATACAGATTATAATTGTATTTATTAAATTATTTATTTATATACAATTTATTTTCATACATTTTAAATGTGAAATGATATTGTTCACCTTAATGAGTTATTGTTATTACAGAAAAATGCAATTTTGAAACCGTGACCACTTAGCATTTTTAGTATTGCGAACAAGTGTTATTCGATCAATTGTTTCGAACAATAGACGTGATCCCAAGATTTACTTTATAAATGCTCAAAAACAATTTGATGAAATAATTAATTAAATTTAAATGGATTCTATCATTAGAAACCGACCCTCATGCCAACAGCCATTTTACATTTACCACTAAATTGGTGTACATACTTACTTTTCTTGTTGAATTGAATACGGATTATAAATTACCTAAAAAAAAAAATTTACATTTATTTACATATTATAATATACTTAATTATATTATACAAGTATGACATTTTTTATTCGATAATATTTTATAAATTTATCATTATACTTTTTTTAAAATTTATGTTTGTTTTATCGTCGATATCATTAGTTAAACATAATGACACTATCTGAAAAAATGACTTAACATTATTTTAGAAGTAATTGTCCTTTAAATCGTGAAAAATTCATCTACAATATCAATACATGATATACGAGTATTGATATCGATAAAGTTTATCTGAGTTAAATATTTATATTTATTATATTAACAGCATCGATAATTGGAAGCAAAGTGTTTGCTATTTGTAAGTTAAAAACATTTGATAATTTAGTATCAGAATTATTTTGGTAAATTAAATTTTATTACTATTCATTACAATTATTAAATAATTTTTAATTTTATAAATTGTAAGCAACAATTAAAACTTGTTGATTTTAATACCTGAATTAACTTATGTTTTTAGGCTATAGTATACAAGATATAAGAAAAAAAATATATGATATGGGTAAATTGTAAAAGCTATAAAACCATCTAAGAAAATTAATTAAAAACTAAGCTTGTTGATCAATAAAAAAATAAAATCACATACTTTCAATTTTTCGTTTCTTTGTTTTGAATATAATATGGTGACCATGTGAATAGGAAATTCAATTACAATTTAATCCTGGTTAATAATTAATTCTAAATAAAGTACGTAAGATTGAAGCAATTAGCATTACAATCAATGTTTTTTAATACAAATACAAAAGAGGATACACTCATAAAATATTAGATTCTAAATGATGCAATAGCAAAATATTGACTTCTCATTTTACCATGTTGAATAATAACATTACTATTTTCTTTTGAGGGTCATTGCGTTATTTACAAGAAGAATCTGTCCGATATTTAACTTCACAGATGATTTCTGGATGTAAATGTTGTCTTGAAATCTTGAAAATGTATAGTAAAGTTCATCTTGTTATTACCTTAAAAAAATAATATCTTTTGACAGAATTTAACTGTTTAAATGTTCACAATATATAAAACTTTAAAATTACATGTATAAGGTTTGAAAATTTAAAAAGTTCTTCACAAGTAATATTTTTCGATAAAAAAAAATGTATTTATTTTAAAAAATGTAATAATAAACAATAGTACTCAGATATGAAAACTAATTATAATCCAACGTTTAAAAAATAGAAGTTTAAATCAAAGAACTTGAAACTTAAAGCTTTTTAATCATAATCATTGATGATAACTTTAAGATTTCATGTCATACTTAAAAATTGAATACAAGATCCCTCATAAATTTATGATATTTCATTTTCAACTGAAATATTATATAGACATATGAAAGATAAAATGTTGATGACAATTTGTTGCATAAACTTATGAGGAATCTCGTGTTATATTTTCGAGTTAAAATGTCAATTTAAAACTTAAAAAAGTTAATAAAAATAAAAAAATTCAGTGCCTTTAAATAACACAAATCTCATAAAATATATGGTCAATACAGTTATAATCAGAAAATATTTCAAGGCACTAGAATTAATACTTAAAAAGAACTACAAAATAACTAACATTGTTTAATCAAAATTCGTTAGATAAACGATTTTATCAAAATTTAATTTAATAACACTTAAATAATTTTTTTGTGTCTACAAAAAAAAATAACCTATTTGAACGTTTGTATGGCATTTTCAAACATCAAGAGTTAATATTAAAATTGATATGCAATTTAAGTACAAATAAAAATAAAGATTTTTAATGTTATTCTACAATATTATTCATTATGTATGAAAAACTTAAAATTCAACAAAAAATAACCAAAAAAGTTCAAAATTTTCAAATGTTTGTAAATGGTACAAAAAGTCAAATTTTACGTCCCTAAAGTAATTAATTTTTAAATTTCAACGAAAAGAAAATATTGAATTTTAATAAGTGATATATTGTAATGTTTGACATTTCCGTACGATATTTCAATGATATTATTGGACTTAATTGTGAAATTGTAAATTATAAAACAGGGCTTGAAGAAAGAAAAAGGACAAATGGTAAGTTCTACGATTCAAAATTATCCTATTATCATCTTATCACTTATTGGTGAGATACATTAATGTTATCAACATTTAAATACAACTAATAGCTTTTATAATCATCAATCGAATTATATATACAACCACTACTTTATATATACATATATACTCGTATATATATATGTAATTCTAAATAAATATTCATAATTATTTTATTCTAAATAGTAATCTTTATAATTTACGTTTATTTATCAACGTTTTTTTCTTTTTAACTTTGGAAATATGTATTAAAAAATACTCACATACGTGTATTTAAATTTTAATTAAAATATAATGGAATATATTATACATAATTTAAAGCTATAGAGATGACCAATTAAATAAAAAACAATGAAACTCAGATATTTCACATAAATTTAAGTAAACACAATCCCGATAAGATAACAAACAATAAACTTTACTCTTTTAGTTTTAAAATTACTCACAAGAGATACATAAATATAAATAAATACAGCCCTTACTGTGTTTTCGTTTTAAAACACACACGCCACTTTCTTCGTATTGAAATTTCGTTGGTACAGACATGGACAAACATGCACTTGCACTTACACTAAAACCCCATACGATACAATGACCACCGTCGGACCGTTCTTCATTCAAGCTCAATTCGTGCATTACAGGCACAACCTTAATAGTCTTAAAATCTGAATGGTCTTAAAAATAACCTAATTTATATTCCATAAAATTGTCACTCGGTAGACTCGAAAATTGATTATTCGTTTTCATTTTCGCCCAGTAACCCAAGTGTGTCACTATATATCGAAAAGTGATTTTAAGTTTGACTATAAATTCATTATAAATAACATATATCATGTTATGTACTATAATAGGTGTTACCCAAAGATACATAGCGTATTTTAAAAAAATGGATTCATTAAAAAGTGAGTTATTTATTATATCTTTAAAAAAATTTGAAGTTGAATAAGAATAGTATAAAGATAATATGATCTCACTGTTTGACTAAAAATATAAAAATATAAATATAAATTAAAATTATTGATTTTTTAATTGCAATGTTCAATCGTTTTCATGATTAAAAGGTTTATATTGAAATGAAATTAGATTATATAATATTTAAATGAGTAAAGTGTATGATTTTAAAAAAAATACAGAAATTACTTAGACAAAAAAAATTAATTTTTATTCACAGGAAAAGTATTGCGTTGGATGGAGTGGTGTGAAAATGGTAACCATCTAAGCCTCTTAAATATTTTGTTACGTTCTATTGGTGCAATAATAATAAAAACGTCATCAAGTATTATAATTATTAATTACATACGTTTTTTTAATGATGTCTATTTATGTTTAAATAATTTAAATATACAACAGTTACCGATATAAAATTGTATTAAATAATAAGTTAAATTTCTTATTATGTGCGATGATGCAGTAGAAAATAAATGTATGGGTAAGAATTTAAACCACATGATATTTTTAAAAAAAATATAATTTAATTGTAATTTAAAATAAGATTAAATTGAAACGAATCTCATTTTTGTTTTTTATGGAATAATTATTACTATTACTAATAACATTTTCTACACTTCACCACTCCTAAGACTTGATTACATTTAGCGAAGTTAGACTGCTAATATTTAGTAAGTTGAAAAGCGGGCTAATTGATCAGTGCGATCAGTGGCGGATCCAAGACAGGGCAATAAGGGTGAATACACCTGAAGCTTATTATATAAAATCTTATTCAATTTATGTTTTACTTTTACGTTTTTGAATCACTACATCGTGTATTAACATTTGTTTTTATCCTATGAGTAGGCCATATTATTCTTAAAAACTACCTATTCATTTTTTTTTTTATAATTCGATTCAACCATCGACCCTTAATCAAGAATCTATAAACTCAGCTCTTGACACATTTTTAAACATAAATCGCAAATAGTAAGTTAACCTTAATGAAATTCGTTATTTTGGATTGTCTTAACAGAGACATTGCGAATGAATGGATTCATATATGAGTATTGTAAGTTCGATGAAAAAATTGTCTATTTGACCTTTGATAAAAAATATAAATTTATATTAGTCATTGGCTGATTAATACCTGTGGGTATCTCGATTCATATTTTATATGATATTATATATTTATATTTCATAGTAATTCCATTGATTATATAATAGTCTATTATATAATCAATGGTAATACTATATTGCTACTTATATTGCTTTATTATTCACTTTTTTCGAAAATCAATCGTTATTTTTGAACACAGTAAAAATTGTAAAATTAAGTTGACGTAGTTCAGAAATTACAATTTCTGCTTAACAGTAAACTAATTGATGAAATAATGACATAGTTTGAATAGAATTATTATACTAATATAATTCTGCAATATTATTCTTTTAGTTAATAAACACACTAACTTTTAGAAAAAGACATTTTAAATTATAATATATTTCCAAAGACGTAGGTGACAGTTTAAGAATAAATTTAATGCAAGAGTATAACAAAAATCGTAAGTAAATAATTTCTATAATTAATATTCTTATCAATGATAAGCGTGTACTTAACGTGGTATATACTTAACTTATTTATTTATTATTTTTAAATGTGTAATACAATTATTTCATTGGAATGTTCTAGCCGAAATCTCCATATATGGTAAGTTCGTTTTTAATTCTTTTATCAGTCAAGGAAATTTTTTTTTAATGAGTGTGTATTTTTTTATTGGTTGTTTTGTTTGTCTGAATCCTATAGCCTCTAAAATTGATACTTTATACACATGTAATTTTGTGTTTTTGTGTAACTTCACTAAATTTACACCACAGATAACAAAATATTTTCAATCCCAAGTTTATATCATATTATTTTGAACACAAATTTCACTGTATCAAATAGAATCTAATTATTAAAACATTTTTATTACGAAACCGTATATGACTCTTATTAGAATATTAGCTGGGACCTACTGGTATTTTACGTATACTATTTTCTCGATGGTTATTTCTGTCGTGATTGTTTACTTACAATTCACGCTGTCCAATGTTTAAAAAAATATTCTATTTTCGTGTTATTATTATTAGTTTTTAAAGATACTGACGGTTAAATGTTATTAGAATATATTTGATGGGTACAATATAATATTAATACTCTTTTTAGAACTTTGATAGATTGGAATGGTAAAATGTAGAAATGTCTATCATAAAATAACTTTTTTTAAATTTGATTAAAATATAACAAAAATTTAAAGATGTGTTCTCTGTTTGACGGGGCAAAAATTATATGTCTTAAGGATCGCTACGGTGACGTGAATATATTATGAGTTATGACTTACCGGTTGTCAGATGTAATGTGGTCGCTATAGGGACGTAAATATAAATGTATTTGTGGCTTGGGGCAAAGAAGGTCCGTTAAAACAATAATTCGAATTAAAAAAAACTTTACACGAATCATTTGGAAAACATTTATGGTTGTATTCAGCACAAAAACATAATTATGCTAAAAATATTTCCTGTTTAGACTACGACTTTATTGCGTTAAATATCAAAAAGCAGAATCGGATAATAGCTGAACAATTAGGTGAGTTGTTAATAATATTTTTATTAATATCTTTTGAACTTTATCTTCCGGTATGTTACTGAATAACTTATATATTTTGTAACTAACATTAATGGCCGGTCATTTGCGTAAATGTAATAATTTCATTATTGAATGTAAATATGTAATACACACATCAACATAATTACTAAATTCTAAGTTTTTTTTCTAATCATTTATCTAGATGGTAAACGTTTTATTCAATTGAAGGATGGTAAGTCAGATGAACAGCTTTATTGAAAAAATATTTATTTATCTAAAAATATGCAAGCAAGTATAATTTTACATTTTTTTTTTTATTTTTAGCATTCACTATAGATTACAGAAATTATCTTAAAAGTAAGTAACGTCGACTGCAATTCTACAATTAATAAATATTATAAAATAAAAAAATTATAGTTGATTTCTTATAAACAAGCACTGCTGATATTTCAAATGAAAAATTAAAGATCAATGAAAAGACTAGTAAAGAGAAGCTTTAACTGTAAATACTGAAATTAAAGTCATTGCGATATTATAACATAGGATATATTATTATTATTGTTTTATACCTAATAATTGATATTGAAAAGTGTTGAATTTGAAAAAATTTCATGGGAACTATATGTATAGTGTGTACCCTATTTTCGAAGGGTAAAATATGGCATGGGAAAACGATTTATTTTGTAAAATTTATTAAGAAATTAATAATCATCCAATATTCTATATTTCGTTAGTTTTCTTTCGAGGTAAAATGTAAAATTCTACAAGAGATTTTATTTATTTAATACCCAGTAAAAACTATATTGAAAAAAAAAATGCAAACAAATATAATTGTTTTGAAGATTTTGGAAGTAAAACGAATTGGAGATGAAAACCATTTACCGTACATTGCTCAAGTTGTAAATATAAATTACAGCTAGAGAAATAATCATTTATGATAGTTGAAAATTTTTTATAAATATGATAAGATCACGAGAGATAACGTGTGAAATTGTATGGATCAGACAAATGACAATAATTGCCAAATCAAATATATACCTCGGATACGAAGATAATCTAGTTTTTCTCTCAAAACAAAATTCGTTTATCTCTCGCTCACTTATTTTTTTTTTAAAAATAGCAAATTTTATTTAATATTTTAGATTATAAAGTCGTGAGTAAGTATTTAAACCATAATAATGTATTATTACCTCAATAAATATATGATGTGAGAATAGTTCAATTTATATAAAGTGTCCACAAATGTGGGAATAAAAACAAAGTGATGTTTAAGAATTGAAGATTAGAATTTTTATAATAAAAGTGTAATATAAATGTAATTTGTATGTAATGTAAATAATAAATAATAATAAACTGCCATGAATTGTGTGAATGTTTTAATTTGTCTTAATAATTATGTACAATGTACATATGTGTGTTTGATTATTAAGAAAAGAGGTAGTAAAAAATAGGTTATTTTTGGAGTAAATAATTTTTTTAATCTCCCTCCACCACGGTAAAATTTGAATGTACGCCACCGATTATTATACTTACGATTTCTGATTCTGTATAATATAATATGTTTGAAGTATTTATCTGATATTATACAAATACAAAATCCAATAAATTGTGTTTATTATTTTAAATGTCATATAAATTAGGACCAACCGATTATGATGATCAAAACTTATCATAAATTATACTTGCCAATGAAATGTATACCATTACTACAATAAATTAAGTTCAATTGTGATTCTAGCAGTACACAGAAAATAGAAGAAATATTAATTATTATGAAAATATAAGTGTCTATTAATTTAAAATTAAAGTGATATCATTTTGTATTTTAGTGGATACCATATATCATTGTAAGTATTATTACCAAAAAATCTAATACAAAAATTAAAGTTATTTCAAATTACCTCAAGAGCTTAATAGTGATTACTTGAAATTTCAGATGAACCAATAACTGATATGGAAAATTATTGTATTAATGGTGAGAAATTAAAATTAGGTATACAAATAGAATTAAAATAATTACTCTTTTAAATATCCAAACCTTTGAATGTATCTTGTAATATGCTAAAATTCCGATCCTATATATTGTATATCTCACTCACGTACTTAAATTTACAAACATGCATCTTATTTTCAGAAGTTTCACATTCACCTGAGGCATTTGCTTTAAATGTTCCTAAACAATGATTTAAACAAATAGAGTTAGTAGTTCAACAGAGACAATGTTCATTAATGTCAAGCCCGACTAAATAAAAGAGTTGTTTTAATGTTAGTGCTTCCTGTATCTTGTATGATGTTATATCTTATGTAACTCCAGTTTATTAAAGATGAAATTAAAATTTGAAAATTTTTTTGTCGTACCATTTTATAATATAAAACTCATTCATTTTCAAATGTTTTAATTTATCACTCTAGATTGTGTCGGTATGTAATATGTATGTCATAATATCGTATTTTTTTTTAAATACACTAAACGTGTATTTACAATTTATTTTATACAATGAGAACAATTTAATAAAAGATCGATTTAAATTTGAAAAAATCTATGGTAATGTTTTATTAAAATTACAAAATTAAAATTAATTTCTTAAATGAGAGCAGATAAACATAATATTGATTCTTAAAATGTACATTATGAACAACACTTTTTAATTTCTAAAATTGATTATTATTATCAATAGAGTATTTGACAGATGTTGGATACAAGGATTCATGTAAGTGCCTGTATTATAACTATACAAATTAACTGAGTTAAATATTTATAAAATAAATTTGTAACTTTTTCCTTTTTATTGTAACCGTAGTAATTAGTAACAGAACCAAAATTGATGTAAAATGAAAATTTCATATGATAAATCGATTTAAAGTAATTTGCATATCATCTCCCTTTATCTATTCCTATTCCAATCTATTCCTCCATCATAATTTTTTCTAATATAGTAAAATATTGTTACATCTCTGAGCTTTCCCCATCTTATTATAAGTGGATTCGCTAAATTTAATATTTAATCCTACATATTATTATGATGATACATTATCATATGAATATATAATGAGAATAATTTTCAGTAAATTTGATTCCAAATATATTAAATTTCTCTTAACTCTTTAAAACAAAAAAAACCACTAATTTTTATGTACAATTCTGCAGCACTTAAAGAAGACAAATTTGTTCTTAAAGATTTAAAAAGTAAGTACTGCACACCAGATAATATACACACATTTACAATAAATCCATTACAGTCGTTACCAAAATTAAATAATAACTGTACATTTATAATTTTAAAGTGTTAAAAAAAAAAGAAAGATTTTATTGTGTGAAGCATTGTAACTGTTTGAGTATAAGTCTAGTTTACCATATTATATAGATTGAGATTTAATAATAAATGACAATAATGAATGTAATATTCCTTTATTCGAAATGTTTTTGCTTTCTGGATTCAAGTATACGAAAATAAGTTGTATTGTACAACACTTTATTTATTATTTTTTATTTATTGAACGAAGTAAATCTTATAATAATGTTGTGTTTTTAATAAAAATAAATAGAATAGTGTCATACTTCTCAAAATAAATTTCTGTAAAAAGTATGAAAAAAGTTCATTCGGTAAATTTCATCATTTATCATTTTGGTTTTGCAATAATAATGAAAAAGTAAATCTAATTTATAGTAATTTTTGTAATGATAATACTTTAAAATTACAATGTTTTAAGCTAGTCTCAAAATAGTCATTGATCTATAATGCACAGCAATGCGCTAATTTTAAATATTAGTATAGTAAAAAAAATACATTGGTCTTTAAAATTGTTCAATAATACATACAGCTATTTGAAAATCAATGTTTTTGTTAAAAATACAAATAATACTATTCTATCTATAATATTTTAAAACAATATTATTTAAATACTCATTACAATGATTTAGATTATGTGGGTAAGTAATTCAGTTTAGCTGATTCAATTTAAATGATACCAATAGTAATAGTATGGAAGATATAATAATTCCCATTGTATTTTTATTTTAATAATATCTAATTAACCTCTAAGAAATAAATTATAATATACTATTAAAGAAAATGGCTATTATTAGGGTCTCCTCATTTTCTAAATACCTCTGGTAATTTGTTAAATTAAATACGATAATTTTTTAGGTATCTATCATGTGAACTTATTTTTGTTCTTGTTATGAGAACCAATATGTCAATATATTATGTTGAGTTCATTAGAATGCAAATGTCTGATCTAATTCATAATAACTGGTATCCTAGTATAATATTCCGTGAATACAAAAACCTTTTATTATACTGTTCAACATGTTAGTAATATGATAAATTATTTCGATTTAGTTTAAAACACTATATAGCTCAATGAATTTCAATAAATATTATACAGACTTTCGAAGCTATTATTGCTTAATTTAAACTGTGAATCCCATTGAAATGTTCACTAGGGTCTAGGACTAGATTTGATAGTTTAGAGATGATCACTGAGCACCAATCAAACACATTTGCGAAACACTGAATGCATTTTTAATAAGTTGTGACTGGCCAAATATAAATATGTTTCTTTTTTTTTTTAAGTACAATTACTTTACTTATTATTTAGTACTATACAGTATGAGGAAAAACCTCATTCATATTCCATTTTTCAGGCTGTGCTGTTCAGTTTACAAATGAGAAAAATAGAATGTTTAGTAGTGAGTTTTATATTTATATACCTAACAAATTATATTAAATTAGATAACATTTGAGTAAACTAAAATGGACATTAACTCAAAATGTAAGATCTCTTCTTACTCTCAAAAATATATTAATGATATTATAGTGATATCATTTTTAATTTTACAAATCAGATATTATAGTTCAATTTATTCAATTAAATAATTTATATGACACTTGAAATTCAATTACTATTTATAAGTTAATTCAATGTTTTATTTTATGTGTAGCTTTTAGAGATACTACGTTAAAAGGTTGGTGTGAAATAAATTGTATATAATCACAATCATTAGATTAATGATATTATGTAATACGTTTGAAAATGTAAAATCATAAATTGAAGTTTTTTTCAAATAAAGTATTTTAAATTTTAATTGAAATAAATAATTATAACTACATTATCATTGTTCATAGTTTTTAAAACAAATAAAATAAAATAAATTATTAATTAATCACTATTATTGTACTATGATAATATCACTTGTTATATTTTATTTATTATGTTTAAAATTGTACATATTTAATGATAATTGTCATGTTGAATAAACTGATTAATTTTTTATAGTAAGTTTTATGACAATTCGTGTTCAGTTTTAAACAAGAGCGTCATTTCTGAGGTAGTAAGATGGGCATTGGCCTCTGTCTGATTTAAAAGTATCCCCATACGTAAATCGTTACGTTTTACGTGTTGTGTTATTAATTAATAAATTATTGCCCAATATTCTTTTCCTTAAATATTATTCCTTTTTTCAATAATTTAAATAAATAAAATCGTATTGGTACATTATTATTTTATTGTTATTTAACATTGAAGGCTGAAATAATTTTAAGTAGGTATGTTTAATTATTACAACAATCATGCCCATGTGCAGGAAACGTGTACTCAAAAAGGGGTTAATGGAAAGAAGAATATGATATGTACAAATTGCAATTTTTCTTGCAGAAGGTAGGTCTTTATTGATTTTTAATCTGTTCTCGAAAATATATACTCGTACGGTTAATACGTTATAATTATAAGTAATTAAATAAAATAATCATTTCTGCAATGGTTTTTTATGTAGGGGTAAAATAGCGAGAGAGTAGAATACAATTCTCGGATGAGATACATATGATGGTTGATTGATATTGGTAAATTATTCTTTTTAATCTGACCTCAATGTACCATTGGACTCGATAAAAACGAATCTGAGTGAAAGAAATGGAATGAGTAGGTTTTTATAAAACTTCAGTTAAATGTATATCCTAACGTATAACTATTAAACTGTCGGTAAATTCGAAAAATTACACGTTGAAAGAATAATCAAGATCTGATTTCCAACCAAGAAACCTATCGGAAAGTTTTTGATCAGAACGAGTAATCTGGTCGAAATCGTGTAAACACACACAAAATATAAAAAAAATGACGAGTTAAAATAGCACAAAACCAAAGAAAATCTCCACACAAAACACAGGTATTAAAATTCCAAAAATACTAATAAAACTTGTATTTTAGTATCCCCTATCATTCAAAGACAGGTTACATGTAAGTCTAAGAAAAACAGGCCGAAAAAATCTGTGTTACCATTTAAGTGAAGTGTGCCCTAAATAACAAATATTAAAACAACACAATTTGTCAACATAATATTACAACATTATATAAGATGTGTATCTCATACTATATAGATAATTTATAAGTATGTTTTATAAATATATAAAATCTGATTTATAGATTAAAAATTACTGTTTTCACCACATACTCGTAGCTCATAGGTAGTAATATACTCGTATTTTATTATTTCTTAAAATTCACTAAATGTCTAAGTATTTCATTTTCACGAATCAGGTCAGATGAAGAACAACTGTAATTTTCCATTTAAATAATTGTTTGCAACCTGCAATGTCTCTTAATGTTATTTGATCACGTGAAATATTACATCATACCATGAACAATAAACATTCATATAAATTAGTAAATGGTATTACATCATACATGGTGTTTATTAAGCAGTTTTCATATAATAATTGAAACAGTACCAACAATTTGAACCATTTTAAATCACTGAAATGGCCCTTTCTAAAAAATATCTTCTTTTATTCTTTATGAATATTAGTATTTTTATTCTGATTGACAACATTAATGCAGGTAAGTCATTAGTTTAGTTGTTAGGCAATTATTCATATGAATTATGAAATCAGGCATCGCCAGTTTTATTGTGATTTGTTCCATACGATAATTATAAAAGAGTCTGCAATTAACCAATGTTAAGATTACATTAATCAAACTAAAAATATGTGTGTAATGTATGTCAATATATTTGTAAATAGGTACAGAATTTACAGATGACGACAATGAGCAAATAAAAATTTTAAAAGGTAAGAATATGATTATATGTTATCGATCTAATTTCATCTATTAGAATAAATAAAACATAAATACCAATTTCTACGTATGTTAATTTAGAACACCTTATGAGACAATAAAAGACTAATACAATAATTATGAAATCAGGCATCACCAGTTTTATTGTGATTTGCTCCATACGATAATTATAAAAGAGTCTGCAATTAACCAATGTTAAGATTACATTTATCAAACTAAAAATACATGACGTGTAATGTATATCATTATGTTTGTATTGTGTACCTAGATGACAATGAGCAAGTAAAAAGTTGTAAAGGTATGAATATGATTATATGTTATCGATTTAATTTCATCTATTAGAATAAATATAATAAATAAAAATATAAACACCACATTCTACGTATGTTAATTTAAAACACCTTAGAGACAATAAAAGACCAAGTAATTTAAATGAAGTCTAAATCCTGATTTGAAACGGAATTTCGTGAAAATTAACTATAATTAATTGACTATAGTTACCAGAATCATAGATAAAATATATTTAATATTTAATATTTAATCTATGCCAGAATCAAGTCAAGGCGACAGCCAGAAATGACTTACTTTAATTATTTCAAAATCTGTATTTATTAAATCAATTTTATAATGTCTTCTAAAACAAATTTTCGTTTTTACGAAAACCGTAAATATGAATATGAATGTGAAACGATATTGAACAACATAATATTATGACATAATAAATAAATAAATATGAAATAATTTCTACTCTAGCTTCTTGTATTTATAATTTTGAATTTGCATGAAATAATTAATTGTTTATAAACATATACATGGTAAAAATCATGATTATGAAAAAGATAATTATTCTGTATTTCAATACAATTACCATAATAAATAATAGCTATTATAGTATTATGTTAGATCAGGTAAAATACTATGAATTCCAGATTCTGGAAACTATAAAAAAGTAACCCTACATTACCATAATGTAAAAAAAAATGACTTTAAATTATTTTGCAAGTAATTATCCATTAAATCACCAAAAATTCATCAACAATATCAAATTAACGATAACAATGAAATTTGTTTGAATTTAATGTTTACATTTATCTTATTTACAGATTTGATAATTGCAAGCAAACGTTTTGTTGTTGGTGAGTTGAAAATATATGATAATTTAGTATCATAATTTCTATGGTAAATAAAATTGTATTAATATTTATTACAATTTAATATAATTTAATTTTGTTAATAGTATCTAAATAATAATCGAAATTTTTTGATTCAAATTATGTTTTTAGACGATAATATAGAACGAACTAGAAAATTAATTAAACAATTGGGTAAATTGTGAAAGCTATAAAATCATATAAATCAAAAATCAAAATAAATTAAAAACATGGCATGTTTAAAAAAAAAAAAAATAACATACCTTCCTATTTTTGTTTTTTGTTTTAATTAATATGGTGACTATCTGTGTGAGAAATTGAATTAAATTTTAATCCTGGTTCACAATTAATTCTTAACAAAGTACGTAAAATTGTAGCAATTAATTTTACAATCAATGTTTTGAATTCAACACCTAAAAGGATACATAATTTAATCAATATTAGATTGTTAATGATCCAATAGCAATTTATTGATTTTACATTAATACCATAGATTAATATTAATATTATTATTTTCTTTTGAGTACCATTACGTTATTTACAAGAAGAATCTGTCCGATATTTAATTTCGACAAGAAGCAACGAAAGGAAAAATGTTATTTTAAATAAGAAATATATTGTAATGCCATTTCCGTATATTATTTCATTGATATTATTGAATTAAATGTTGTATATTTTTGCCTTTTAATATTAAAAACCTAAATGATAAGTTCTACACTTCAAAATTATTCTCTTATCATCTTACCAAATATCGGTAAGAAAAACTAATGTTATTAGTTCATTACTAATAAGTAATAACTGATGACATTCATCTCACCAATAAGTGGTATGTTCATAAGAGGATAATTTAGAATCGGAGAACTTATTTATTACTATTTAATTTTCAAAGGCCCATTTAGTTCATTAATATCAATGAAATATTATACAAAAAATTCAACCTTACAATAGATCACTTAAAAAAAATACAATTTTTCTTTTCTTTGTAACTTATAATGAATATAAAGTAATAAATTTAGGGACGTGAAATTTAACTTTTTGTACCCCATAAAAACATTTGAAATTTTTGAATTTTTTTGATTTTATCTATATACTCTGAGTAAAACGGAGTTAAGTGTTATTATTATTATTTATTTATTTTTTTTGTATGTTTACACGATAAGTACTCGAAAAAATGGTCCGATTTTAAACTTAAGGATGTGTTTCTGGTAGAAAATCGTATCTAGTTCATACTTTGAACGAGACGTTTTTCGAATTTCCCAACAGTAAAAAAGTTGTAAGTGAAAAAGAGATAAAAATATGAAAAAACCGGCAACACTAACGGATCACCAGTTTTCGACCAAATCAAAATTCTGTTTTTATAAACTCAAAAAAAATTGATCGTGAGGACTTGAATTTTTCACCGAATACTTTATATATCTATATTCTAGAGATGGTGTAATTTTCAAACGGTTTAGGATTTATTTGTGCTATTTATAAACCTTTGAAATTTTTGAATTTTGAAAGTAAAAAAATGTCAAACGTTTATAAGTGGTACAAAAAATTAAAATTCACATCCCTAAAGTTATTACTTTTTAAGTTGCAACGAAAAGAAAAATTTGATTCTTAATAAGTTTATTATGTTTAACTTTTTCGTTCAATATTTCAATTATATTAAAAACTTAATTTACAACAGGGCCTTATAAAATTAAATGGTGGCTAAATAGTAAGTTCTCCGATTCAAAATTATCTTCTTATTATCAGTGAAATAAATTAATGTTATCAACAGTTTATACTGGCTAATTAAAAATAACTTAATTTATTTTCCATAAAATTGTCACTCGGTAGACTCGAAAATTAATTATTCGTTTTCATTTTCACCCAGTAACACAAATGACACATCACACATACGTCGAAAAGTGACTTTAACATTTTAAGTTGGATTCTCATTAATAACATATATCATGTTATGTACTATAATAGGTGTTACCCAAAGATACATAGCGTATTTTCAAAAAATGGATTCATTAAAAAGTGAGTTATTTATAATATCATTAAAAAAATTTGAAGTTGAATAAGAATAGTATAAAGATAATATTATGATCTCACTGTTTGACTAAAAATATAAAAATATAGCCTATAATTATTATTATTTTTATACATAACCGTCAGCCGTGTTAGTTGTGTTTTAGTAGGATAATGGAATTTTTATTTATTTTTTTTGCTTTTGTCAGAGTATTTATGTTTAATGTCATATTTACTAAATCGTTAATTTATAGGAATATGAGTATTAAAACAATATAGCGTAATCCGTAGGTTTTAGCAAAATTAGATTTTCGATGAGGATTTTACAATTAAAAATATAGAGAAACTAAAAACAAAGAATAATATTGTCTTTTAATATTTATTTAAAAGTGCTATCATCGAACAGCTACCCTTCTCGCTGTTATTCGACCTATTTTATTTTTATTTTTTCTAAGCATATCTATTTATTGTATTAAATTGTGTAAAAAAAATTAATTTTTATTCACAGGAAAAGTATTGCATTGGATAGACTGGTGTGAACGTGGTAACTATTTAAGCCTCCTCAATTAAATTTTTTACGTTCTACTGACGCAATAATAATAAAAACGTCATTAAGTATTATACCTAACCTGGTAATTACATACGGTTTTTCAATTATGTCCATTTATGGTTACATAATATAAATCTACAATAAATATCTACAATTAATTTATACAGTTATAATTTCCTATTAATGAAAACCCTCAAAACTTAGTGTTATATTATAAATATTGAAATTGCTTTCATTTATTTTTATAAATCACAATATATTATTTGCTTTGAGTACTATTTACCTATAACACCTGGTCAATATTATAGCTCATTCGTGTGATTTAGTGTTTTTTAGCACTGTCTACTTATAATCGTAAAAATATACAGATCTCAAAATTTTATTTATAATAAAAAATTAACAATTAGAACTATTAGAATAGAAGGATTGTTGATATTCTTTAAAATTATCACTTTTTTTAATAGGTAAATTATTAATATTTATCAATTACATAAGAATAAAACTGAACTGAACTAAATCTTAAGACGTATTTTTAGTTATGTCTGTTTATGTTTGAATTAAATTACAGATATAAAATTGTATTAAATAATTATTTCAATTTTTTATGTGCGATGATGCAGTAGAGAATAAATGTATGGGTAAGAATTTAAACAACATAATATTTTAAACGAAAACATAAAAATATGTATAATTTAAAATAAGATTAAAATTAGAAATATTGCATTATTGTTTTTCATGGCATAATCATCCGTTACAAATAGAATAGTATACATTTCTGTATTACTCTAAGACTCGATTTCATTGAGTGAGTTTACAAACTATTTGGTGAGTTATTAAGCAGGCGAATCGGTTAATTCGATCAGTGCTGAATCCAAGAGAAGGTGAGACGGGACAGTGGATATGGGTGTGGGTGTGGGTAATAAAATCCACTGATGGTGTGTTAAATGATGTTGTATCATAGGCGGTTGAGACAAAAGTGTTGTATGTGAAATTACAGTTGGGTCTTTATTATTGTTTATGTTTCTTGTCTGTGCACGGGCCGAGAGGAGCCGCCTTTTATTGGTTGATTTCAATAGTAATTGTGGATACATTGTAGGTATATACTTAAAATGATCTCCTCATTACATCCACCCTACATTTATTTGTGTTGTGCCTCCACAGGACAGCTGGGAGGTCGCATGTATGTGAAGAAAAATTAGAATAAAGGAGAAATTTAATAGAATATAATGTTAACGGAGGGTTGTATATATAAATGTTGTATATATTATAAACTCAGCTATTGACACATTTTTAAACATAAATCGCAAATAGTAAGTAAATCTTACTGAAATTCGTTATTTTGGATTGTCACAACAGAGACAATGCGAATGAATGGATTCAGATATGAGTATTGTAAGTTCGATGAAAAAATTATCTATTTGACCTTTGATAAAAAATATAAATGTATGTTAGTCATTGGCTGATTAGTACCTGTGGGAATCTCAATTCCTAATATTATAACAATTACTCTTCAATATAAATTCAAAAATTGCTTTAATATTCACTTTTTTCTAAAATCAATCTCTATTTTTTGAACACGGTAAAAATGGTAAAATTAAGTTTAAGTAGTTCAGAAATCACAATTTCCGCTTTACAGTTAAATAACTGATGAAATCATGACATAAATAACATGTAACCTTTGAAAAAGACATTTACATTATATTATACTTTTTAAGACATACGTGGTGCATTAAGATTGGCATTTGAGGAAGATTATAAAAATCATCGTAAGAAAATAATTTCTATAAATTAATATTCTTTTCATTGATAATAAAGTCTTTTTTTATGTATACACTTATTTGTTTATAATTTACATATGTATTTTACAATTATTTCATTGAAATGTTCTAGCATCATATAACAACAAAAGTAAGTTAATTTATAAAATGTAAAGTATATAAAATTTAGGTATTATTTATAAGATGTTCTCATTTGTCCGAAATCCTAGGGTCTATAATTAATACTATGCACATATGTTTTATTCAAATTTGGGTAGGTAACTTTGAATGTCCATAATTGATGGATTGGAATAGAAAAATTTAGAAATGTCTATAATTAATTACTTTTTAAAATTTGATTATTATATAACAACAATTTAAAGATGTGTTCTGTATGACGGGGAAAAATGAGTCTTTGGGTTTGCTATGGTGACGTGAATGTATTATGACGTATCAGATGTAATGAGGTTGCTATAGTGACGTAAATATAAATGTATTTGTTGCTAGGGGGCAGATAAGGTTCATTAAAATAATAATTTGAGTAAAAAAACTTTACACAAAATCAATCGATTAAAAAAAATGTATACTTGTATTCAGCATAAAAACATATTTATGTTAAAAATATTTCATTTTTAGAAAACGAAAAAAATTATTTTACATCAAGGGTCATAGAACTGAATAAATTAAAAGCTAAAGAATTAAGTGAGTTGTTCAAAATATTTAATTAAGTGTTATGTTTTTATTATATTCTACTGATTGTGTTATTAGGTAGGTAATAGTTACAAATAACTTGCAAAAAATTGTCCAACTTACGACATATGTGGTTAGGATTGGTGTAAAAATCAAATGTAGTAGATAGCTATTCAGATTTAGGGGTATACTTTAAATTGTTGGACTAATGCTACTCACTTGGTCAATTGTGCACGGATGCTTAAAGAGGATTCAGCTCTGATAGTTTCCAAGAAAATTTTATGTACATAGTTCCGAAATATTCAATCATCTTAATCGAACACGAGTTTGTTTTGTTTATGGAAAATAATGTGTTACAACTTTCAAATAGTTCAACTCTTCAAACATTCCGGGAGTCTGGTCGGATATCGGTATATTTTTGATACTGTCAAGAGGTCGTTTTTCGCAATCAAAAGGTCGTCAAAAATCTTGATTTTTTTTTTACAAACATTTGAATAATCACTTATTTAGATGGTCAAAATTTAACTCAACCGAAGGACGGTAAGTTAGATAAACAGCTTTATTAGAAAAATATTCATTAATCTAAACGTATGTAACTGAGCATAATTTCACATTTGTTGTTTTTATAGCCTTCACCATAGTTTACAGCAATTATCTTCTAAGTAAGCAACATTGATTGAAATCCTGCAAGTAAAAAATAACATAAAATATTAAAAAAAAGATAATTTAATTTTTGAACTAGTACACTGCTGTAATTATTTCAAATAAAATATTAAAGATCAATGAAAAGACTTGTAAAATAAGTACAAAGATAATATAGTTTCTCTGAAACAAAAGTTTTTTTCTCTCACATACTTCTTTTTAAAAACAACATATTTTATTTGATATTTTAGATTATAAAAACGAGGGTAAGTAATGAAACCATAATAATTATGTATTAATACTTCGAAAAATATATGATGTGAGAATATTTTAGTTGTATCATGTGTCAGCAAATACGAGAATTAAAAAAAAAGGGGCAAATATAAGACTGGGAAAATATATAAGTGAAGGGTGACTTATTGGCACTCTGCATACACCCAAACCTTAGTCTTACCCAAATTTTTTTTTCTATTCACTTATCTAGATAGTCAAAATATAACTCAACCGCAGAGTGGTAAGTCAGATAAGCAGCTTTGCTAAGGTTAAAAATATCAATTACAGTTGGAGAAATAATCATTTATGATAGTTGAAAAATAGTTATGAATATGTAAAAGCAACGAGAGAAATGTGTGAAACTGTATGGATCAGACCAATGACAGTTCCCAAATCAGATATATAACTCAAATACGAATATAATTTTAATTTTCTCAAACAAAAGTTGTTTTCTCGGACTCACTTCTTTTTAAAAATAGTATATTTTATTTAATATTTTAGATAATCAAGTCGAAGGTAAGTAATTACACTATATATCCATTATGAGTATAACATTTCTACAAATATATAACTATATATATTAATTTAAACAACCGATAGGCAAGTAAATTTGAAAAAATGATAAACTTTGTAAATATTATCAACATTTAACTTCCGAAACATTATAAAAAATAGTACCGATATAATTTCAATGTGATCATATTAGAGTAAAAACTTTTGAAATCTTGAATTTAATTTACAATTATCAAAAACTAAAAATTGAATAGTTAATAGATTTATAGACGATAAGAAAAAACGAAAAATTTAAAGAATCTTTTAAGATATGACGATCAATAGAATCTTTATAGAGAATAGAATCCAAAGGCACAACTTAGTGTTTATGATGAAAGATAAATAAATTTTAATATGAAACGATTATAAATTAATCATTATTATCTTTACAATTGTTGAATTTTTAATTCTATGGGTAAAAAATAATGGTGAATATTTTTCGACAAAATGAAAATTTTAATTAGACTGGAGAAAAACAAGGAACCCCTGAATAAAATAGTTATTAGATTAACTATTTCTTTTTCTGCATACTATATAGTTGAAGTATTTATCTTATATAATACAATAATAAAATCCATCAAATTGTTTTTTCTATTTCATATGTCATATAAATTAGATTTAACAAAAAGTACAAACAGATTATAATGGTCAAAACTTTCATAAATTATACTTGTCAATGAAATGTATACCATTACTACAATAAATTAAGTTCAATTGTGATTCTAGCAGTACACAGGAAATAAGAGAAATCGCTAATTATTAAGAAGATATAAGAGTATATAATTTTAAAACTAAAGTGATGTCATATTATATTTTAGAGGAAACACTATATCATTGTAAGTATTATAACAAAAAAAATTTAATACAAATATTCAAGTTAGTTCAAAATACCTCAGAAGATTAATAAGGATTGCTTAATTTTCCAGTTGAACCAATTTTAGATATGCAAAATTATTGTATTAATGGTGAGAAATTAAAATTAGGTATACTAATAGAACTAAGTTTACTATATTAATTATCAAAAGCATTAAATTTAGCTTGAAATATGATAGCATTCCAAAAATATACTTTGTATATCAGACAAATATAAAATATAAAACTCATTCATTTTCAAATGTTTTAATTTATCACTCTAGATTGTGTCGGTATGTAATATGTATGTCATAATATCGTATTTTTTTTAAATACACTAAACGTGTATTTACAATTTATTTATAATATAGTTATATGAGAAAAATTTAATAAAAGATTGATTTAAATTTGAAAAAATCTAGAGTAATGTTTTATTAAAATTACAAAATTAATGAGAGCAGATAAGAATGTATCAATGACAATTATTACAATTTTCAACATTTCAATTAAAGCATAATAATGAGTCTTAAAATGTACATTATGAACAACAATTTTTAATTCCTAAACTGTATTATTATTATTAATAGAGTATTTGAAAGCCGTTGGATACAAGGATTCATGTAAGTGCCTGTATTATAACTATACAAATTAACTGAGTTAAATATTTATAAAAGAAACTTGTACCATTTTCCTTTTTATTGTAACCGTGGTAATTAGTAACAGAACCAAAATTGATGTAAAATGAAAATTTCATATGATAAATTGATTTAAGTAATTTCCATATCATCTACCTTATTTCTCCATCATAATTTTTTCTAATTTAGTAAAATATTGTTACATCTCTAAGCTTTCCCAATCTTATTATAAGTAGATTCTCAATTATTATGATTTCTAATACACTCAATATTCCTTTTCATTACCTACTCTTATATTTAGCTATTCAACACTGAAGGGTTTTTATTATAAATGAGTCTTATCATGCAACAATGAAGAATACAATTAACTACTAAACTATAAATTGATTTACCAACAATTATATGTAAATTTAATATTTAATCCTACATATTATTATGATGATATATTATCATATGAATATATGATGATATAATGTTCAATACATTTGGTTCCAAATATATTAAATTTCTCTAAACACTTTAAAACAAAAAAAAATCACTAATTTTTATGTGCAATTCTGCAGCACTTAAAGAAAACAATTTTGTTCTTGAAGATTTAGAATGTAAGTACTGCACTCATGATAGTATACACACATTAACAATCAATCCATTAGCGTTGTTAACAAAGTGAAATAATATTTGTATCATTTAAACTTATACTGTTTAAAAAAAAAGAAAAGATTTTACTGTGTGAAGCATTGTAACTGTTTGAGTATAAGTCTAGTTTACTATATAAATAGATATAAAAAGAAAAATTAATTGTACTATTTATTATATTTTATTTCTTGAACTAAGTTAATCTTATAAAAATGTTGAGTTTTTATAAGATAAAAATGTTGTATTTTTATTAAAAATAAATAGAATATTGTCAAACTTCTCAATATAAATTTCTGTAAAAAGTATGAAGAAAGTTCATTCGGTAAATTTCATCATTTATCATTTTGGTTTGGCAATAACAATGAAAAAGTAAATCTAATTTATAGTAATTTTTGTAATGATAATACTTTAAAATTACAATGTTTTAAGCTAGTCTCAAAATAGTCATTGATCTATAATGCACAGCAATGCGCTAATTTTAAATATTAGTATAGTAAAAAAAATACATTGGTCTTTAAATTTGTTCAATAATCCATACAACTATTTGAAAATCAATGTTTTTGTTAAAAATACAAAAAATACTATTCTATCTATAATATTTTTATAACAATTATATTTAAAAACGCATTACAATGATTTAGATTATACGGGTAAGTAATTCAGTTTAGCTGATTCAATTTAAATGATACCAATAGTAATAGTATGGAAGATATAATTATTCCCATTGTATTTTTAATTTATTAATATCTAATTAACCTCTAAGAAATAAATTATAATATACTATTAAAGTAAATAGCTATTATTAGGGTCTCCTCATTTTCTAAATACCTCTGGTAATTTGATAAATTAAATACGATAATTTTTTAGGTATCCATCATGTGAACTTATTTTTATTAAAGTTTTGAGAACCAATATGTCAATATATTATTTTGAGTTCATTAGAATGCAAATTTCTGATCTAATTCATAATAACTGGTGTCCTAGTATAATTTTCCTTGAATACAAACAACCTTATTATACTGTTCAACAAGGTAGTGACATGACAAATTGTTTCGGTACAATTAAAGTCACTCTATTGCATCACTGAATTTTATTGACTATTATTGCTTAATTTAAACTGTGAATCCCGTTAAAATGTTCAGTTTAGCGTAGCGTAGGACTAGACAGTAGCTTGCTCAGTGAGCACCAATCAAACACATTTGCAAAACACTGAATACTTTTTAATAGGTTGTGACTGATCAATTACAAATGTTTCTTTTTTTTTTAAGTAAAAATATTAAATAAGCAATTTTATACATTATGAGGATAAACCTTTCATGTCCCAATTTTCAAGGTTGTGCTGTTCAGTTTACAAAACAGAAAAAGAAAATATTTAGCAGTGAGTTTTATATTTATATACCTAACAAATTATATTAAATTAGATAACATTTGAGTAGTCTAAAATGGACATTAACTCAAAAAGTAAGATCTCTTCTTACTCTCAAAAATATATTAATGATATTATATTGATATCATTTTTTAATTTTACAAATCAGATATTATAGTTCAATTTATTCAATTGAATAATTTATGACACTTGAGATTCAATTGCTATTTATAAGTTAATCCAATGTTTTATTTTATGTGTAGCTTTTAAAGACACTACGTTAGAAGGTTGGTGTGAAATAAATTGTATATAATCACAATCAATATATTAATGATAAAATGTAATATGTTAAAAAATGTAAAATAATAAATTTAAGTTTTTTCAAATAAAGTATTTTAATTGAAATATATAATTATAACTACATTATCATTGTTCATAGTTTTTAAAACAAATAAAATAAAATAAATTATTAATTAATCACTATTATTGTACTATGATAATATCACTTGTTATATTTTATTTATTATGTTTAAAATTATACGTATTTAAAGATAATTGTCATATTGAATAAACTAATGAATCTAATTGAAAAATTAATTTTTTATAATAAGTTTTATGACGATTCGTGTAGTTTTAAACAAGAGCGTCATTTCTGAGGGAGTAAGATTGACATTTACCCCCCTCTGATTTTAAAAGTATCCCAATAAGTAATTTATTATGTATTATACTTACTTTACTTGTTTTTTTATTTTTACTTGTTCTGTTATTATCCATTATTCTTTTCCTTGAATATTTTTCATTTTTTCTATACTTTAAATAAATTAAGTTGTATAAGTACATTATTATAATTACTATTATAGTGTTATTTAACATTGAGCCTGAAATAGTTTATAGTATTTTTAATTACTTTAACAATCAGACCCATGTGCAGGATTCACCTAACACCTTTAAACAATAGAAAGAAAAATATTATATGAACAGATTATAATTTTTTTTCATGGAGAGGTAAAAATAGTGATGAGATACAAGACTCGGATGAAATATATGTGACGGGTGATTGATGTTCATCAAATAAGATGAGTAGATAGGCTTTATATTCAAAAGATGTGTGATATCAGTAGTACAAGCCAATGTTTGAATAAGATAAGTTGAATTGACTATATAATTCAAATGATTTACACAAAATTACAAAAAAAAAACCAATCGCATGTAGATAATTATGGAAAAAAAATTGTTTTTTTGATCAATTATCAGTGATATATCACAGAATATTCTGTTATTATCGTAGATTAAGATTTTAGAAAAAGATTTTTATAAAACTTCAGTAATATGTATATCCTAACGTATAACTTTTAAACTGTTGGTAAATTCTAAAAATTACACGTTGAAAGAATAATCAAGATCTGATTTCCAACCAAGAAACCTATCGGAAAGTTTTTGATCAGAACGAGTAATCTGATCGAAATCGTGTAAACACACACAAAATACGAGTATAAAAAAAATGACGAGTTAAAATAGCACAAAACCAAAGAAAATCTCCACACAAAACACAAGCACGCTAAAGGTATTAAAATTCCAAAAATACTAATAAAACTTGTATTTTAGTATCCCCCATTCATTCAAAGACAGGTTACATGTCAGTCTAAGAAAAACAGGCCGAAAAAACCTGTGTTACCATTTAAAAAAGTGTGTCCTAAATAACAAATATTTAAACAACACAATTTGTCAAAATTAAATTACAACATTATATAAGATGTGTATCTCATACTATATAGATAATTTATAAGTATGTTTTATAAATATATAAAATCTGAAATATGGATTAAAAATTACTGTTTTCACCACATACTCGTAGCTCATAGGTAGTAATATATTTTATAATTTCTTAAAATTCACTAAATGTCTAAATATTTCACCTGACAAATCAGGTCAGGTGAAGAACAACTGTAATTTTCCATTTAAATAAGTGTTTGCAACCTGCAATGTCTCTTAATGTTATTTGATCAAGTGAAATATTACATCATACCATGAACAATAAACATTCATATAAATTAGTAAATGGTATTACATCATACATGGTGTTTATTAAGCAGTTTTCATATAATAATTGAAACAGTACCAACAATTTGAACCATTTTAAGTCACTGAAATGGCCCTTTCTAAAAAATATCTTCTTTTATTCTTTATGAATATTAGTATTTTTATTATGATTGACAACATTAATGCTGGTAAGTCATTAGTTTAGTTGTTAGGCAATTATTTATATGAATTATGAAATCAGGCATCGCCAGTTTTATTGTGATTTGTTCCATACGATAATTATAAAAGAGTCTGCAATTAACCAATGTTAAGATTACATTAATCAAACTAAAAATATGTGTGTAATGTATGTCAATATATTTGTAAATAGGTAGAGAATTTACACATGACAACAATGAGCTAATAAGAATTTTAAAAAGTAAGAATATGATTATATGTTATCGATCTAATTTCATCTATTAGAATAAATAAAACATAAATACCAATTTCTACGTATGTTAATTTAGAACACCTTTATGAGACAATAAAAGACTAATACAATAATTATGAAATCAGGCATCACCAGTTTTATTGTGATTTGCTCCATACCATAATTATAAAAGAGTCTGCAATTAACCAATGTTAAGATTACATTTATCAAACTAAAAATACATGACGTGTAATGTATATCATTATGTTTGTATTGTGTACCTAGATGACAATGAGCAAGTAAAAAGTTGTAAAGGTATGAATATGATTATATGTTATCGATTTAATTTCATCTATTAGAATAAATATAATAAATAAAAATATAAACACCACATTCTACGTATGTTAATTTAAAACACCTTAGAGACAATAAAATACCAAGTAATTTAAATGAAGTCTAAATCCTGATTTGAAACGGAATTTCGTGAAAATTACTCGTAACTATAATTAATTGACTATAGTTACCAGAATCATAGATAAAATATATTTAATATTTAATATTTAATCTATGCCAGAATCAAGTCAAGGCGACAGCCAGAAATGACTTACTTTAATTATTTCAAAATCTGTATTTATTAAATCAATTTTATAATGTCTTTTAAAACAAATTTTCGTTTTTACGAAAACCGTAAATATGAATATGAATGTGAAACAATATTATACAACATAATATTATGACATAATAAATAAATAAATATGAAATAATTTCTACTCTAGCTTCTTGTATATATAATTTTGAATTTGCATGAAATAATTAATTGTTTATAAACATAATACATGGTAAAAATCATGATTATGAAAAAGATAATTATTCTGTATTTCAATACAATTACCATAATAAATAATAGCTATTATAGTATTATGTTAGATCAGGTAAAATACTATGAATTCCAGATTCTGGAAACTATAAAAAAAGTAACCCTACATTACCATAATGTAAAAAAAAATGACTAAATTATTTTGCAAGTAATTATCCATTAAATCACCAAAAATTCATCAACAATATCAAATTAACGATAACAATGAAATTTGTTTGAATTCAATGTTTACATTTATCTTTTTTACAGATTTGATAATGGCAAGCAAACGTTTTGATGTTGGTGAGTTGAAATATATGATAATTTAGTATCATAATTTCTAAGGTAAATAAAAATTGTATTAATATTTATTACAATTTAATATAATTTAGTTTTGTAAATAGTATCTAAACAATAATCGAAATTTTTTGATTCAAATTTTGAAGAATATTCATATATTTTTAGATGATGATACAGAAGTAACTAGAAAATTAATTAAACAAATGGGTAAATTGTAGAAGCTATAAAATTATTTAAGAAAATAAATTAAAAACATGACATGTTTTTAAAAAAAAAAAATAACATACCTTCCTATTTTTGTTTCTTGTTTTAATTAATATGGTGACTATCTGTGTCAGAAATTGAATAAAAATTTAATCCTGGTTCACAATTAATTCTAAACGAAATACGTAAAATTGTAGCAATTAATTTTACAATCAATGTTTTAAATACTACACCTAAGAGGATACATAATGTAATCAATTTTAGATTCTTAATGAACCAATAGCAATTTATTGATTTCACATTAACACCATTGATTAATATTAATATTATTATTTTCTTTTGAGTACCATTACGTTATTTACAAGAAGAATCTGTCCGATATTTAATTTCGACAAGAAGCAACGAAAAGACAAATGTTATTTTAAATAAGCAATATATTGTAATGCCATTTCGTATAATATTTCATTGATATTATTGAATTAAATATAAAACAGGCTTTTTTAATATTAAAAACCTAAATGATGAGATTTTTTTTTTTTGTATGTTTACACGATAAGTACTTAAAAAAATGGTCCGATTTTAAACTTAAGTATGTGTTTCTGGTAGAAAATCGTATCTAATTGATACTTTAAACGAGACGTTTTTAGAAGTTCTCAACAGTAAAAAAGTTATAAGTGAAAAAGAGATGAAAATATGAAAAAACCGGCAAAACTAACGGATCACCAGTTTTCGACCAAATCAAAATTCTATTTTTATAAACTCAAAAAAAATTGAACGAGGACTTGAATTTTTCACCGAATACTTTATATATCTATTTTCTAGGGATGGTGTAATTTTCAAACGGTTTTGGATTTATTTGTGCTATTTATAAACCTTTGAATTTTTTGAATTTTTAAAGTAAAAAATGTCAAAAGTTTATACGTGGTACAAAAAATTTTAATTCACATCCCTAAAGTTATTACTTTTTAAGTTGCAACGAAAAGAAAAATTTGATTCTTAATAAGTTTGTTATGTTTAACTTTTTCGTTCAATATTTCAATTATATTAAAAACTTAATTTACAACAGGGCCTTATACAATTAAATGGTGGCTAAATAGTAAGTTCTCCAATTCAAAATTATCTTCTTATTATCAGTGAAATAAATTGATTTGATTGATTTGATAACACAAATGACACATCACACATATGTTGAAAAGTGACATTAACATTTGGATTCTAATTTCATTATAAATAACATATATCATGTTATGTACTATAATAGGTGTTACCCAAAGATACATGGCGTATTTTCAAAAAATGGATTCATTAAAAAGTGAGTTATTTATCATATCATTAAAAAAATTTGAAGTTGAATAAGAATAGTATAAAGATAATATGATCTCACTGTTTGACTAAAAATATAAAAATATAGTCTATAATTATTATTTTTATACATAACCGTCAGCTGTTAGTTGTGTTTTAGTACGATAATAGTATTTTTATTTTTTTTTTGATTTTGTCAGAGTATTTATGTTTAATGTCATATTTACTAAATTTGTTATTTATAATTGAAGAATATAGGAATATGAGTATTAAAACAATATAGCGTAATCCGTAGGTTTTAGCAAAATTGGATTTTCGATGAGGATATTACAATTAAATATATAGAGAAACTAAAAACAAAGAATAATAATATTGTCTTTTAATATTTATTTAAAAGTGCTATCATCGAACAGCTACCCTTCTCGCTGTTATTCGACCTATTTTATTTTTATTTTTTCTAAGCATATCTATTTATTGTATTAAATTGTGTAAACGGAAGTGTAAATTATATTCTTTCCAGAAATAATAATATTTCTTTACAGAAATTACTTTGACAAAAAAAATTAATTTTTATTCACAGGAAAAGTATTGCATTGGATAGACTGGTGTGAACTTGGTAACTATCTAAGCCTCCTCAATTTAATTTTTTACGTTCTACTGACGCAATAATAATAAAAACATCAATAAGTATTATATCTAACCTGGTAATTACATACGATTTTACAATTATGTCCATTTATGGTTACATAATATAAATGTACAATAAATATCTACAATTAATTTATACAGTTATAATTTCCTATTAATGAAAACCCTCAAAACTTAGTGTTATATTATAAATATTGAAATTGCTTTCATTTATTTTTATAAATCACATTATCTTATTTGCTTTGAGTACTATTTACCTATAACACCTGGTCAATATTATAGCTCATTCATGTGATTTAGTGTTTTTTAGCACTGTCTACTTATAATAGTAAAAATAGAGGAAACGCACATTATGGTTACAGATCTCAAAATTTTATTTATAATAAAAAATTAACAATTAGAACTATTAGAATAGAAGGATTGTTGATATTCTTTAAAATTATCACTTTTTTCAATAGGTAAATTATTAATATTTATCAATTACATAATAATAAAACTGAACTGAACTAAATCTATTTAGTATTTTTAGTTATGTCTGTTTATTTTTGAATAAAACTACAGATATAAAATTGTATAAAATAATTATTTCAATTTCTTATTATGTGCGATGATGCAGTAGAGAATAAATGTATGGGTAAGAATTTAAACAACATAATATTTTAAACGAAAACATAAAATATGTGTAATTTAAAATAAGATTAAATTTAGAAATATTGCATTATTGTTTTTCATGGCATAATCAACCGTTACAAATAGAATAGTATACATTTCTCTATTACACTAAGACTTGATTACATTGAGTGAGTTTACAAACTAGTTGGTGAGTTATTAAGCAGGCGAATTGGTTAATGTGATCAGTGCTGAATCCAAGAGAAGGGGGCGGGACAGTGGGACAAATACCCGAATTCGGTATTCATTACCCTAACTTCACCCCCCTCCTTGAACTTATTATATGAAATCAAATTAAAATAATGGGATACTCTTACATTTTAAATCACTACATCGTGTATTAACGACATTTGTTTTTATTCTATGAGAAGGCCATATCTGTTAAACTTAAATACTAACTTTAAGCATAGATTAAATATACTTAATCTATGCTTTAAGGGAATTTAATTCTAAGTTTTTTTTTACATTTTTACTTAGTTTTTTTTTTTAAAAGAATTTGAAATAATGTGATCATTTACCTTAGAGAGATGTCCTATAATGTTTTGTGTTCTATGTAGACTTGGCTTGTAACATTATAGAATTTTACCTATTTCATTCAATTATTTTAATTGCCTTAATCAAGATAATTCACTCCCCACTTCGTGGTGTGCTGGTGTGTTCGACGGAGCCACCGCAAAGTGAGTGGAGTGAGTTATTTTGTCGTGTCGGAATAGTGAACAGCACCGCACATATTTTTCGTTGTGGCAATTTCTATTATATTTAGTTATACGTTTCTATTATATTTAGTTATATTTTCTCAGTTTATTTTGTTTTAGTATTTTTTATCGTGAATTGTGCTAATTAATAGTGTTTATTAATATATCTATTATTGTCCTCGCCATAGGTTGGCGACCGTGTAACGTCAAACGACGCTCATATTAGTTGAAAATTATTATAAAATCGTATGAGACATACATTAAATGATCACCTCATTACATCCACCCTACATTTTTTTGTGTTGTGCCTCCACAGGACAGCTGGGAGGTCACATGTATGTGAAGAATAATTAGAATAAAGGAGAGATTTAATAGAAAATAATGTTAATAGAGGGTTGTTATTCATACAATAAGAAAGAGATATGGGCTGCTTCAGAGTAAAATAATATACCGTTAATTTTACTTTCATCACATTGCTGTTTTAAGTGTTTTTTTATGTTATGTAATTCTAAGTTTTTTTTCTTAAAAAGAATTTTAAATAATAGTAATACTTACTGTATAGAGATGTCCTATGATGTTTGTGTTCTATGTATACTTGGCTGCCGTTATTTGTTGGGATTGTACTTGTTGTGAGGTTTTCCGGGTTTAATTTAATCAGTGCCATTATTATACAACTTGTGGATCATCCATTGGCTGCAAAATTAAACAAAAAAAATTAGTTTTACTTTCATCACATTGCTGTTTTAAGTGTTTTTTTATGTTATGAAATTCTAAGTTTTTTTTCTTAAAAAGAATTTTAAATAATAGTAATACTTACTGTATAGAGATGTCCTATGATGTTTGTGTTCTATGTATACTTGGCTGCCGTTATTTGTTGGGATTGTACTTGATGTGAGGTTTTCCGGGTTTATTTAAATCTATGCTATTTAGGCACATACACAGCTATATAATCCCATTGGGCTTGCTGTAGAGGTTCAGTGTTTATGTTGGCTTGTAAAATAACGTCAGTATGGTAGAGCATACGAAGATCACTCGATAAATTTAATTAAATTTAATCGAATCGCGATACATAGTAACGATATTTGATGACATTACATTAAGCACTGTCACAAAGTAAAATAAAATGTATTTGAGAAGAGTTTTCGGAACCGCCGTCGACACTACACTGAACGGCCCTGGTCAGTTAGCTGCCGCTGTAGATTCGCTGTCTCTTGATCGGTTGGGTTGCGCGCGCAACTCGGCTGTCATTGGATGAGCGGAGCTAGCAGCTCGGCTCTTATTGGCCGTGTCACCCGCCTGGTTTTGAACTGATGACTCATTTTGGTTTTTCGCAAACACACCTACATATAGTTATTCGTGTAATTACTATTACTATTATTACATAATTATGTATTCATAACAACTATCATTACATCATTATATAATTAAGTACATATTATATAAAAACTGATTTGTTCGATTTTTATACGTTTCTGGTGCAAAAATCACGATTAATTTTTCTCCTTAATTTTTAGTAAATAAAGTCCCTCCCCCTCATAAAAAGAGAAAAAAGTCCCCAACCCCTCAACATTTTCACCACTTTAACCATTGGATAAAGGTAACACATATTGCATCCCGAATCAAATAAAAAATAAATAAAAATGAACTAAGCTAATTTGACATTTCTTAATCTACGGGTACACTAGCGAGTAGTAAAAATATATATATATTACAATAAAGCAAAAACATTTTATAAAAGATTTCATAACTTACTAAATAACCATCCAAATAAACTCATACTAAACTTGGCCACTTCTACCATACCTGGCAATCCCCCGAGACGCCTGAAGCGTAAGTAAGGGTGTCGCGATCTCTTAAGATAAATTAAACTAATTAAAAAAAAAAACCACTGAAAGTGCCATCGTTGGGTGTCTTCTATCATCAAATTTTTCATGTCAAACAATGTAACTCTCATCAAGTATGCTCAGTGTGCCTAGTCTGATACTGATTGTGTATTACGTATAAAAATAAAAATCACTACTTACGATATCATTAAATGACGAAACGAGCAGCGCTCGTATAGATAATATTCATCTCTGTTCAGACATTGTTAAACTAAATAAATTGGTTGCCATTTTCCCTAAACCCATGGTCTATCTATACTCTATAGTCTATAGTATATTTAATCTATGGTAAATCTTAATAAAATTCGTTATTTTGGATTGTCACAACAGAGACAATGCGAATGAATGGATTCAGATATGAGTATTGTAAGTTCGATAAAAAAATTATCTATTTGACCTTTGATAAAAAATATAAATGTATGTTAGTCATTGGCTGATTAGTACCTGTGGGAATCTCAATTCCTAATATTATAACAATTACTCTTCAATATAAATTCAACTATTGCTTTAATATTCACTTTTTTCTAAAATCAATCTCTATTTTTTGAACACGGTAAAAATGGTAAAAGTAAGTTAAAGTAGTTCAGAAATCACAATTTCCGCTTTACAGTTAAATAATAGATGAAATAATGACATAAATAAGATAAAATTATACTAATATCATAGTTTTGCAGTTATTCTTTTAATTAATTAACACATGTAACTTATGAAAAAGACATTTTACATTATATTATACTTTTTAAGACGTACGTGATGCATTAAGATTGTATATTCAGGAAGATTTTAAAAAACATCGTAAGAAAATAATTTCTATAAATTAATATTCTTTTCATTGATAATTAAGTCTTTTTTTATGTATACACTTATTTGTTTATAATTTACAAATGTATTTTACTATTATTTCATTGAAATGTTCTAGCATCATCTAACAACATAAGTAAGTTAATTTATAAAATGTAAAGTATATAAAATTTAGGTATTATTTATAAGATGTTCTCATTTGTCCGAAATCCTAGGGTCTATAATTAATACTATGCACATATGTTTTATTCAAATTAGGGTAGGTGACTTTGAATGTCCATAATTGATGGATTGGAATAGAAAAATTTAGAAATGTCTATAATTAATTACTTTTTAAAATTTGATTATTATATAACAATTTAAAGATGTGTTCTGTTTGACGGGGAAAAAATGAGTCTTTGGGTTTGCTATGGTGACGTGAATGTATTATGACGTATCAGATGTAATGAGGTTGCTATAGTGACGTAAATATAAATGTATTTGTTGCTAGGGGGCAGATAAGGTTCATTAAAATAATAATTTGAGTAAAAAAAACTTTACACAAAATCAATCGATTAAAAAAAATGTATACTTGTATTCAGCATAAAAACATATTTATGTTAAAAATATTTCATTTTTAGAAAACGAAAAAAATTATTTTACATCAAGGGTCATAGAACTGAATAAATTAAAAGCTAAAGAATTAAGTGAGTTGTTCAAAATATTTAATTAAGTGTTATGTTTTTATTATATTCTACTGATTGTGTTATTAGGTAGGTAATAGTTACAAATAACTTGCAAAAAATTGTCCAACTTATGACATATGTGGTTAGGATTGGTGTAAAAATCAAATGTAGTAGATAGCTATTCAGATTTAGGGGTATACTTTAAATTGTTGGACTAATGCTACTCACTTGGTCAATTGTGCACGGATGCTTAAAGAGGATTCAGCTCTGATAGTTTCCAAGAAAATTTTATGTATATAGTTCCGAAATATTCAATCATCTTAATCGAACACGAGTTTGTTTTGTTTATGGAAAATAATGTGTTACAACTTTCAAATAGTTCAACTTTTCAAACATTCCGGGAGTCTGGTCGGATATCGGTATATTTTTGATACTGTCAAAAGGTCGTTTTTCGCAATCAAAAGGTCGTCAAAAATCTTGATTTTTTTTCACAAACATTTGAATAATCACTTATTTAGATGGTCAAAATTTAACTCAACCGAAGGACGGTAAGTTAGATAAACAGCTTTATTAGAAAAATATTCATTAATCTAAACGTATGTAACTGAGCATAATTTCACATTTGTTGTTTTTATAGCCTTCACCATAGTTTACATCAATTATCTTCTAAGTAAGCAACATTGATTGAAATCCTGCAAGTAAAAAATAACATAAAATATTAAAAAAAAGATAATTTAATTTTTGAACTAGTACACTGCTGTAATTATTTCAAATAAAATATTAAAGATCAATGAAAAGACTTGTAAAATAAGTACAAAGATAATATAGTTTCTCTGAAACAAAAGTTTTTTTCTCTCACATACTTCTTTTTAAAAACAACATATTTTATTTGATATTTTAGATTATAAAAACGAGGGTAAGTAATGAAACCATAATAATTATGTATTAATACTTCGAAAAATATATGATGTGAGAATATTTTAGTTGTATCATGTGTCAGCAAATACGAGAATTAAAAAAAAAGGGGCAAATATAAGACTGGGAAAATATATAAGTGAAGGGTGACTTATTGGCACTCTGCATACACCCAAACCTTAGTCTTACCCAAAGTTTTTTTTCTATTCACTTATCTAGATAGTCAAAATATAACTCAACCGCAGAGTAGTAAGTCAGATAAGCAGCTTTATTAAAAAGATATTTATTAACCTAAAAAGTGTGCAACAGAACATAGTTTCACATTCATTGTTTTAAATCTTGCAAGTAATAAATAATTTAAAATAATAAAAAAATGATAATTGAAATTTTGATCAAGTGCACTGCTGTAATTATTTCAAAAAAAATATTTAAGATCAATGAAAAGACTTTTAAACATAAGCTCTAACTGTATATGCTAAAATTAAAACCATTATGATATAGAACATAATATATTTATTATATGGAATATTAAAATTATTGTTTTATACCTAATAATTGATAATGAAAACTGTTAAATTTGAATACATTTCATCGAAACTATGTATACCCTATTTTCGAAGGGAGAAATATGGCGAGGAAGAACGATTTATTTTGTAAAATTATTTTACCTTTGTGCAGAGTAAAAATGTTAAATTCTATAAGTTTTTATTTATAAAATAGTCAATAATACCCATATCACAAACAATAAATAATTATTAAAAGAAAATGTATCAAATAGAAGGAGAAAAAAACACCTAACTGACTGTGTGCGATAGTCCACAGAGAATCGAAGAACAAAATATGAATATAATTGTTTGAAAATTTTGGAAATAAAACGAATTGGACATGAAAATCGTACATTACTAGGTTAAAAATATCAATTACAGTTGGAGAAATAATCATTTATGATAGTTGAAAAATAGTTATGAATATGTAAAGCATCGAGAGAAAACGTGTGAAACTGTATGGATCAGACCAGAGGTTCCCAAACTTTTTATTGTACGACCCATTTTGGAAATTTTTTAAAATCTGGCGACCCACAATATCAATGAATGACCATTTTTTTTGACAGTTTGAGAACCTCTGGATCAGACCAATGACAGTTGCCAAATCAGATATATAACTCAAATACGAATATAATTTAAATTTTCTCAAACAAAAGTTGTTTTTTCTGACGTACTTCTTTTTAAAAATAGCATATTTTATTTAATATTTTAGATAATCAAGTCGAAGGTAAGTAAATAAACTATATATCCATTATGAGTATAACATGTCTGCAAATATATTATATATGTATATATTAATTTAAACGACCAATAAGCAAGTAAATTTGAAAAATGATTAACTTTGTAAATATTATATCAACATTTAACTTCCGAAATATTATAAAAAATAGTACCGATATAATTTCAATGTGATTATATTAGAGTAAAAACTTTTGAAATCATGAATTTAATTTACAATTATCAAAAACTAAAAATTGAATAGTTAATAGATTTATAGACGATAAGAAAAAACGAAAAATTTAAAGAATCTTTTAAGATATGACGATCAATAGAATCTTTATAGAGTATAGAATCCAAAGGCACAACTTAGTGTTTATGATGAAAGATAAATAAATTTTAATATGAAACGATTATAAATTAATCATTATTATCTTTACAATTGTTGAATTTCTAATTCTATGGGTAAAAAATAATGGTGAATATTTTTCGACAAAATGAAAATTTTAATTAGACTGGAGAAAAACAAGGAACCCCTGAATAAAATAGTTATTAGATTAACTATTTCTTTTTCTGCATACTATATAGTTGAAGTATTTATCTTATATAATACAATAATAAAATCCATCAAATTGTTTTTTCTATTTCATATGTCATATAAATTAGATTTAACAAAAAGTACAAACAGATTATAATGGTCAAAACTTTCATAAATTATACTTGTCAATGAAATGTATACCATTACTACAATAAATTAAGTTCAATTGTGATTCTAGCAGTACACAGGAAATAAGAGAAATCGCTAATTATTAAGAAGATATAAGAGTATATAATTTTAAAACTAAAGTGATGTCATATTATATTTTAGAGGAAACACTATATCATTGTAAGTATTATAACAAAAAAAATTTAATACAAATATTCAAGTTAGTTCAAAATACCTCAGAAGATTAATAAGGATTGCTTAATTTTCCAGTTGAACCAATTTTAGATATGCAAAATTATTGTATTAATGGTGAGAAATTAAAATTAGGTATACTAATAGAACTAAGTTTACTATATTAATTATCAAAAGCATTAAATTTAGCTTGAAATATGATAGCATTCCAAAAATATACTTTGTATATCAGACAAATATAAAATATAAAACTCATTCATTTTCAAATGTTTTAATTTATCACTCTAGATTGTGTCGGTATGTAATATGTATGTCATAATATCGTATTTTTTTTAAATACACTAAACGTGTATTTACAATTTATTTATAATATAGTTATATGAGAAAAATTTAATAAAAGATTGATTTAAATTTGAAAAAATCTAGAGTAATGTTTTATTAAAATTACAAAATTAATGAGAGCAGATAAGAATGTATCAATGACAATTATTACAATTTTCAACATTTCAATTAAAGCATAATAATGAGTCTTAAAATGTACATTATGGACAACAATTTTTAATTCCTAAACTGTATTATTATTATTAATAGAGTATTTGAAAGCTGTTGGATACAAGGATTCATGTAAGTGCCTGTATTATAACTATACAAATAAACTGAGTTAAATATTTATAAAAGAAATTTTTACCATTTTCCTTTTTATTGTAACCGTGGTAATTAGTAACAGAACCAAAATTGATGTAAAATGAAAATTTCATATGATAAATTGATTTAAAGTAATTTCCACATCATCTACCTTATTTCTCCATCATAATTTTTTCTAATTTAGTAAAATATTGTTACATCTCTAAGCTTTCCCAATCTTATTATAAGTAGATTCTCAATTATTATGATTTCTAATACACTCAATATTCCTTTTCATTACCTACTCTTATATTTAGCTATTCAACACTGAAGGGTTTTTATTATAAATGAGTCTTCGTTCATCATTAAAATGAGATACCTTAAACTTTATTTGATTCTCTTCTTTCAGAAATTTTGTAAAATTCTTATATCATGCAACAATGAAGAATACAATTAACTACTAAACAATAAATTGATTTATCTACAATTATATGTAAATTTAATATTTAATCCTACATATTATTATGATGATATATTATCATATGAATATATGATGATAAAATTTTTATAAATTTGATTCCAAATATATTAAATTTCTCTAAACACTTAAAAAAAAAATCACTTATTTTTATGTGCAATTCTGCAGCACTTAAAGAAGACAAATTTGTTCTTAAAAATTTAAAATGTAAGTACTGCACACCAGATAATATACACACATTTACAATAAATCCATTACAGTCGTTACCAAAATTAATTAATAACTGTACATTTATAATTATAAAGTGTTAAAAAAAAAAGAAAAGGTTTTATTATGTGAAGCATTGTAACTGTTTGAGTATAAGTCTACTTTACTACATAAATAGATATAAAAACATATATTAATTGTACTATTTATTACACTTCATTTACATTTATATTTTATTTATTGAACTAAGTTAATCTTTTAAAAATGTTGAGTTTTTATAAGATGAAAATGTTGTGTTTTTATTAAAAATAAATAGAATATTGCCAAAATTCTCAATATAAATTTCTGTAAAAAGTATGAAGAAAGTTCATTCGGTAAATTTCATCATTTATCATTTTGCAATAATAATGAAAAGGTAAATCTAATTTATAGTTATTTTTGTAATGATAATACTTTAAAATTACAAAGTTTTAAACTAGTCTCAAAATCGTCATTGATCTATAATGCACAGTGATGCGCTAATTTTAAATATTAGTATAGTAAAAAAAATACATTGTTCTTTAAAATTGTTCAATAATACAAACAACTATTTGAAAATCAATGTTTTTGTTAAAAATATAAAAAATACTATTCTATCTATAATATTTTTATAATTATATTTAAAAACGCATTACAATGATTTAGATTATACGGGTAAGTAATTCAGTTTATCTGATTCAATTTAAATGATACCAATAGTAATAGTATGGAAGATATAATTATTCCCATTGTATTTTTATTTTATTAATATCTAATTAACCTCTAAGAAATAAATTATAATATACTATTAAAGTAAATAGCTATTATTAGGGTCTCCTCATTTTCTAAATACCTCTGGAAATTTGATAAATTAAATACGATAATTTTTTAGATATCCTTCATGTGAACTTATTTTTGTTCTTGTTTTGAAAACCAATATGTCAATATATTATGTTGAGTTCATTAGAATGCAAATTTCTGATCTAATTCATAATAACTGGTGTCCTAGTATAATTTTCCTTGAATACAAACAACCTTATTATACTGTTCAACAAGGTAGTGACATGACAAATTGTTTCGGTACAGTTAAAGTCACTCTATTGCATCACTGAATATCAATAGGATTTTATTGACTATTATTTATTGCTTAATTTAAACTGTGAATCCTATTAAAATGTTCACTATAGCGTAGCGTAGGACTAGACAGTAGCTTGCTCAGTGAGCACCAATCAAACACATTTACAAAACACTGAATACTTATTAATAGGTTGTGACTGGTCAATTACAAATGTTTCTTTTATTTTTAAGTAAAAATATTAAATAAGCAATTTTATACATTATGAGGATAAACCTTTCATGTCCCAATTTTCAAGGTTGTGCTGTTCAGTTTACAAAACAGAAAAAGAAAATGTTTAACAGTGAGTTTTATATTTATATACCTAACAAATTATATTAAATTAGATAACATTTGAGTAGTCTAAAATGGACATTAACTCAAAAGGTAAGATCTCTTCTTACCCTCAAAAATATATTAATGATATTATAGTGATATCATTTTTAATTTTACAAATCAGATATTATAGTTCAATTTATTCAATTAAATAATTTATGACACTTGAAATTCAATTACTATTTATAAGTTAATCCAATGTTTTATTTTATGTGTAGCTTTTGAAGACACTACGTTAGAAAGTTGGTGTGAAATAAATTGTATATAATCACAATCAATATATTAATGATAAAATGTAAAATAATAAATTTAAGTTTTTTCAAATAAAATATTTTAATTGAAATAAATAATATTAACTGAATTATCAATGGTTATTATTAATAAAACAACTATAGCGCGGTTCACGAAAAGTAGGCTGCGATCCCCAGGAACCTACCGGCCATTTTACGGTATGGGTACGCAAACCACGCATTTTACGACGATAAAAATGTTTTTATTAAAATTATTGTTATTATTTGTGATAACATACCAACGAGTCAAGAAAAACCAAATTACGAAAATGTAAACTGAAATGCGATGAAATACCGCCAGAAAACTTTTACTAAAATAAATAATAATAATAATACTCCCAAACGGAGAACCCCTGATTTTACTAAAAATGGCCGGTAGGCGCTTGGTGATAGCGGCCTACTTTTCGTGGACCGCACTATAAAATTAAATAAATAAATAATTAATCAATATAGATACTTAATATTGTACTATAATATTATCACTTGTTATAATACAACTATAATTATTGTGTTTAAAATGATACTAATTAATTGATAATTGTCATATTGAATAAACTGATTAATTCATAGTTATGAGTTTTATGATGATTTGTGTAAAATTATACACAGAAGTGTGATTTCTGAGGAAGTAAGATGGGCATTTGCCCCTGTCTGATTTAAAAAGGATCCCGATACGCAATTCAATACATATAATCCACACTTCAAATTTTCTGTTATTAGCTATCATTTTATTCCTTAAATCTTTTCCTTTTAATACTTAAAATAAATGTGATCGTTATAGATAAATTATTATTATTGTTATTTAACATTAAAGCCTGAAGAAATCCTTTAAGGTACTAAAAATAATGATTATAATACTATGACAGCTGACTTAATTTTTTTATGCCTAGTCTATAAATCCTAAGATAATAATGAATAATAAATAATATAAAATAGCCATACAGCACAACAAATAATTCAAATAAATATTAATAATATAAGAACTAATTGATGTGGCCCTACAGCAGAACACCAGTTAGCAAATAATATAATTATAATAACTTATGGCTAGTCCAAAATACAATGGACAATAATAAAATTAAAATAATACATAAATTAGCATATGACGGCACTACAGTCATATATAGACTATACTAAAGCCAAGCTTGTCCGCCTTTAACATTTAAACGAAAAAATATTATATAGTCAACCAATACTCACAAAATATGACTGCGTTCAGTAACGGATTTTATCCCAACGCGACCACACCAGGGAATGTAGGTATAATAATCAGTTTCATAAAATAAAAAATGCACAGCCCCTTGTATGTGCGACCACTAAGCCATAGTCACTGACGAATAATTTCCATGTCTGCAGCACGAAAACGAACAAAAACCCCGACTGACAGCGACTGCTGATAACGGTAATGAAAGCCCTAGATTGGGAAAAAATGAATATAATACGCTGACGATAAAAATTATTCGAACGATATTTACCAACACAGCTAATTTTGAATTCATCAAATTCACAATGTGATTTTTAGACTGCAGACGCTGGACGAGGAAAACAATGAAACGACGACGACGACGATAAACCCAACGAAGTGCATATCTGTAAGCAAGAACGAGAAAAGCACATATAATATAAAATTATAGAAAACTTTTGATGAACTAATATTTACGATCAGCTGCTTTGGACTGTGGAGTGGACATGGAAAACGGTCGTCGGCTCGCCTGCCACACAGCTGCTGCCGACAACCGTTTTTTCAGTGTTACCACACTAATGAAAATCAAGGAACATACGACATTAAAAAATCTAGGTAACACTGAAACTATGTCTTCATGAAATATTCAGATTAATGTGACCGCGGTTAAAGATGTCTTGAATTTAATTATTCTGCGCTTTAATCCCGATTGGAACCGAACGGAAACAATCACAGGAATGCAAAACTAATAATGTTACGAAAATGATAACAGCAAACCCGCCATCTCTAACATTTCATATTAATTGACAGCGTCAACACCAGGTAAGACGTAATTATTTTTTAGCTATTTATTTATTTAATGGTTTAATGAACTATTTTATACATTTAATAATACGTCGTTATTACTATACGAGTATTAACCACTTAACATTATTTATATTTTGCATCTAAAACACATTTTGTGCCTTTGCCTACATTTCATTTGGGAAATGCTCTGGTCGGGTTATAGGTCATTGACCAGTGTTCTCACTGGCCTGTGGATTCTGATGTAAGGCCCATAAGGTAACAACATATATCAGTAAAAAACCTTACAAGTTACAAGTGTGAAATTTGTGGTCATTCGTTTTCTCAAAAAAAAGTATGATACAACATTAGCACCAATTCCTGTTTTGAAGTGAATAATGCTTGATAAGTGTGTATCTTAGTTCATCATTAGCTCAAATTGTTGAACATTTTCTATTTATTCCATATTTTTTTTCTGACAATTTAGTGCATATTTAAAAATCTATGTTATTTTAATATGGTCTTATATAGTTGTATGGTCCTTAAACTTAGTTTTGAGGTCTATGGTTATACTGATGTACGTCACAGTTTGACTAATGGAAGTAGGATTCTTCATAGGAAGTCCCAATGAAAATAATAAAATTAGGACTCTAGGTGGTACAGCTATTCTCACATCGTATTTTATCATGTTTAAATTTCTCGATTATTCTAAACATTGGGAAACATATGTAATTCACATCTACAATATATTTTTAATTTTATATAATATCTTCAATCATAGTTTTAGCTACTCGGGCGTTATCTTAAAACATTTTTCGTGGTGTGGCATTGATTATAAATACTATATTATAGTTTTATAATTGATATATGATGGGTATATGCACGGGCTTCTATATTAGACCATCAATTATTAATATATGAAAATATAGTCTAATATAGAAGCCTAGAAGTCTGTGGTGGGTTTAAGTACCTACTATCTATAGTTTTGTAGTTCGTGACTGATATTGACAATCACCAGTGTAGTTATCACTGTTGTCAGAGATCTTTTGAGGATGAAAATCGCTATCAGTTATACGGTTATCAACATTGATGTGGTGATTTCAATTGAGTGATTATTTCAAATTTTCGACGAAAAATTATTATTATTAGTTATCGAACCGTTAAATTTTAACTGTTCCCATATATAAATAGTTGTCTAGATCATAAATCATGTTCGGTCCGACGTTTTCTTCTACTCTCTCATTTGTTTTGTTACTTTTGTGCAGGAAATTACACAATATTGGTTTGCCATGGTTCACATTCAAGAGCGAATTAATAATTTGTTAATAATGTAAATAACGTTTGCCGGTTTCGAACCATGCAAGCCAAAAAACGTTTCCTGCTGCTTTGGCTCATCGTCTTGTTTGCTTTGGTTTTATGTTTTCTAAAAACCACTAAAACAAATTCAGGTAATTCACTTCATCTGTCCTATCATGTTGACGATGTGGAAAATCTACCATCGTTCATGGATGATTGGCAACAAAATTTCGAAGTTGGTCGTCCACCAGCTGCAAAGACGTATGAAGCTAGACAACAAATGCCATTTCACACATCATATAGAAAAACCAATAAGAATTGCAGGTTTAATAACGATTTTTGTTTTTTTACTTACAATAAATAGTGCATTTGTGTCAACTGGTTTGATTTGTGTATACTTATTTCAGAATGGAGACGTGTTTTGACTCTACGCGTTGTGACAATGATTTCCGAGTGTTTGTGTATCCATTATCTGAACTAGAAACTAATGGGTTGATGACCACAGCCCGTAGTGTTTTATATCAAAAAATGTTGGATATTATCGTGGAATCCAGGTATTACACGGACGAATACACTAAAGCTTGTGTCTTTGTGGTAGCTATAGATACATTAGATCGAGATCCCTTGTCACCAGACCACGTACGTAATATTCCTATGAAAATACAGAGGCTGAGGCATTGGAACGGTGGTCGCAATCATATCATTTTTAATCTTTATTCTGGTTCTTGGCCTGATTACAATGAAGACGACTTAGGATTTCATACTGGTGATGCTATTCTAGCTAAAGCTAGCATGTCAGTCACAAATATGAGACCCGGTTTTGATATATCATTTCCATTATTTCATAAAGTAAATATTACACCAATTATTTTATTTGATCAGTTTTAATTTTTTTTTTTTTCTTTATAAGAAACATCCAGAAAGAGGCGGAGAACCTGGTTATGTTCGTTCTAACACATATCCAATAACTAAAAAGTATAAACTGGCATTCAAAGGTAAAAGATATGTGCTCGGCATTGGATCAGAAACACGAAATTCTATTTTTCACTTGCACAACGGAAAAGACACAATTGTTGTAACAACATGTAAACATGGCAAAAATTGGAAAGACGCTCAGGATGAAAGATGTGATGTTGATAACTCTTTATATGAAAAGTAATTGCAATATAATGTTTCAAAGTATTTTCTAGTTCATTGCTTTTCAATCATTTTTTCGTTTAGATATGACTATGCATCTCTTCTTAAAAATTCAACATTTTGCCTGGTTCCTAGAGGTCGTCGTTTAGGATCATACCGTTTCTTAGAAGCTTTACAAGCTGGTTGTATACCAGTATTGTTGTCAAATAATTGGGCTCTACCTTTTGATGAAGTAATAGACTGGAATAAAGCTGTTATATGGGCCGATGAGAGGCTGTTGTTTCAGGTACCTGAAGTGATTCACTCTATATCAGACACTAAACTATTTGCTTTGAGACAACAGTCACAAATTCTATGGGAACAATATTTCAATACAATTGAAAAAATAGTTTTTACTACGTTTGAGGTGAGCTAATTTTTTATTAATGTAATAATTTTAATAATAGATTTCATCATTTAATTGAAATTTGGTTTTATTTACAGATAATTAAAGAGCGTTTACCAAAATTACAATCTCGTGATGGTATTGTTTGGAACACATCACCTGGAGCTCTAGTCTCGCAACATTCATATACTGAATATCTTCATTTAAACTTGCCATTTAATTACCATCTTCTTGGTAAACAGCCCAGTTCTAATTTTACTGTAGTTATATTTTCACAACACAACAGTCTCAACACACCAATGTATCGATTAATTAGAAATGTAGCTGCAAGCAAATACCTGACTCAAGTAAATAATTTAAAATGTATTCATGATACTAACATATTAATATCTGATATTCAAATAACTATTTATTTATGAATAGATTATTATTAACTCGTGTGCGGATAACGGTGGCAAAAGTGGTTACCAAAAAATTGCTGGTATTCAAGTACTAGTATCGTCTGGAAATGGCTGTAGGAGATTTGAACCATTACCATTTATTAAGACCGAAGCAGTATTGTCATTGGATGATGATGTTGTCTTAACTACTGATGAAATTGACTTTGCATTCCATGTATGGCAATCGTTTCCAGATAGGATTGTTGGATTTCCGGCTAGATCACACTATTGGGACAATAGCAAGGTCCAGTAATGATTTGTTCTTATACTTTGTTAATGTTCATACTGTAATTATTAAATATTTTCCAAACTAATTTACCCCTAGTATGCATATCGCAATATAAGTTTATATGATTTTAAATATTTATTACATTATTAAATTGAAAACTAAAATTGATTTTATACTCAAAATATTATCTGAAATAAAAATTTATAAAAGATATAGATGATAGATTCTATCATATCATAGTTTAATTTAATTTATAAATTGCTTGTATAATATTTTAAGTGGTAAGTATGTTAGCCTTAAATTATTTGAAATGAGAAAATATATCAAACTCCAAGCATATATCAAGGGACGGAATAATCCTCCACAAAACATGTTATTGTGTATATGCTTGTATGTATAATAAGATACTTCCGCAACAACATTATCTGATACTCAAAAAAAATTATTACTTTAAACAAAAATTACAACTCATTCTAATGTACTTAAAAAATTAACAGGACTCTTGGTTATATACGTCAAAATGGACGAACGAATATTCAATAATACTCACTGGTGCTGCATTCTATCATCAGTACTATAATACATTATACACACAATGGTTGAGTCCATTATTAATAAAAACTGTGGAGCAATCTCATAACTGTGAAGATATACTCATGAACTTTTTAGTCAGCCACGTAACTCGTCGTCCTCCTATTAAAGTGTCACAAAGAAAACATTACAAAGAGCAGACTAACAATGGCATGCCAAAGTAAGTCTTGCACTGATTTATTTTTAAAAAAGTTTTGACATTTTTGTATAATTGCATAAATTATGTATAAATCATATTTCAGATCACCTTGGAATGATCCAGATCATTTTATGCAAAGACAAACTTGTTTAAACACATTTGTAGCATTGTTTGGTTACATGCCATTGCTCCAGTCAAGCGTGAGATTTGATCCAATTTTATTCAAGGATCCTGTCTCAAACTTACGAAAGAAATATAAACAAATTGAACTTGTATCCAATTAAATTTATTTCAAGTTGACGGCTATTATTATTTTTAGAAAAATAATTATTACTGTACAGTTTCTTGACAACAAATATAATGTTTTATGTAAATAACAGTCTTTAAATTAAAAAATATATTACTCGGCAAATACTAAGTATGTTTTAAAAAGAATTAAGACAGTCCATTACAATGGTTCTCAATTTAAGTCTCCAGTTCTTATCCATCTTTTCACAAAATATGTGAGTAGATTTATCATCAACTTGGATTAACGTGTCTTCTGATTTCTAAAAATCAATTAAAATATAAGTTAGATGTTAAAGTATACATTTTATATTGTTTTAATTTTTACTCACAAGATGTATGGTGTACCCGTGTGCATTATGTTCAATTTTAGGATCACTCACGCCTTCATTTGTTAATGCACGTAAAAATCTGTCAATATCAAGTTGTCCATATTCGTATGTTTTTTTAAATAATGTTTCTAATAAATAAGGCTCAGTTGACTTGTTTTCTAATACATCATCTCTTAAAATCTAAAAATGTAATGACCATTTGTTATTTCTAAATGTATGAAATATTAAATAGAAAAATAAACTTACGTCTAATTTATATTTATTATCTTTAGTGTCTAAGACAGCTGTAAATTTTGATGCCTTTAATCCCGATGGTAATTCGTTTAATGTTACACTCACCACCATCTCTGTTGTAAATGGCACATTAACTGTTTTTATATCAAGTTTTTCTGATATTACTTCGCCTCTTTTTATAGTTAATACTTTCCTATCGGTCTAAAATGGTAATGATATAATACAAATAAAAAATGAACTCTAAAAATGTTTTATTTCTAACATACTTGATCAATAACAAATTCATTCTTATGACCAAACCCAGCTGGTGGAATTGCGTAACGCTCAGGAAGAATAAGCACTGTTGGTTTAAGATCCTTAATCATTTTGTTAGCTTGGGTAAAATTCATACTTGTATCTATGGGGCAATGCATAGCCTTCATAGACAATGGTTGGAAAGGAGCTAAAGCTTCTAAATATGGAAACTCCGGTTCTAAAACAAATAAATTAATAACTAGTTATTAAAATATTTTTCAGAAAACCACTTTTCATTATCATTTTTCTTCTCCAAATGCATTATTCAATTCCTATAATGCCTATACATACTGATAAATATACACATTTTGAATATGATTTACATTTGCTTAGTGATAAAACTACAAAATACAACTTCATGGTAAGAACTTGATTTAAATAAAAAATAAAAAATTTAAGTATTACCATTGATTATAAATAAGTATTTACTGAATAATTAAGTTTAAGGAAATTATGAATTGAATTGAAAATTATTTTTTAACACATTCACTTCACTGCATATTCAAATTGTTGATAGCATGCAAATAGCAGCAACGTAAAATTAATCAAAAATACATTAAAAAAAAAATATAAGTATGTAAAATAGCTTATTATTAAAAGATCACAATAATATTAGTCGTTCAATTGTAAAAGGTCATATGTCCACTCTCAGCCAAAATCGATATTTTGTAATTTTATTAATCTTTGACTTATCATCGTTTTTTTGTACAAATTCTTAAATTTCAAAACGCAGTATCACTAATTTAATTTATAATTTAGAAATTCAATGTAGTTGTAAAACAGTATAAGTCCATTGGTATTCACATACCAAAACATAGTATGTCCTAGGTAAAATGGTACAGCTGCAAAAGTAATTCCCTATACATTGGCATAGGCTAACTGTACAAACAGTTACAAAAATTAGTATAGAGTACCTCTATTCTTCGATTATACTTTTATATTGATGAATGGTTTATACTCAGTTTATAGAATAATAAATTATAAAAGCATATTAGTTAGTATAAAATATTATTGATTTGTAATAACATTTCGGAGACATAAATGAAGACTTTTCCTCCACACTTTCTGTAGAATCTACAATGTAGATCATAACACTGTCTATAATGAAATAGAGATATATTAAATTTTAGAAAAAAATAACCTTTATGAAGGGGGAATTATGGTAGGGCGGCTAAAATATGTTGCCTTGGGGCGTAAAATGTCCAAATATAGCCCTGATGAAGAGAAAGCAGAATTTTCTTATAAAATTTTTATTTTTATTTTCACATTAATTTGAATTGTTATTTTTTCGAAGATAAAAAGTTTATTTGTTGTTTTTTATATTAATTTATTGTTCGATTAATTTTGTAAGTTCAAAAAGTTTTACAAGTTATTATTTCATAATGTTATAATCAAAAACATTTCTGTTAAAAAATGTTTACAGATTATTTTGAATTGTTTAATTTGAATTTACAAAGATTAAAATTTATGTTATGATTTATACAGTATTTTTATTGATATAAAATAAATTCTAATTAAAATGGTTACTAAGAACTAAGAAGTAAAGTACCAATGCCAAAAAATTATAAAAATGACCAAGTTTAAAAGAGTTTGTACAAAATTAAAATTTGATTTTATTGAGAACCATTTATCTATGATTTTTGAAGTTTTCAGAAAATTAAAATTCACAATTTTTATGTATTTTTGGAAAAAAAAATCAGTAGGTTTTTTTAAATATTAAAGAAATAACAGTTTTTAACTTGTAACAAAAAAATTGTTTATCTGAACATATTACCTTTTGCAATTGAATTACTTATATTATACTAAGTACTTTTTCAAGACATTTGAACATACAAATTGTAAAAAAAAACCTATCAAAAAGCTATTTCCAAAGCGTAATAATATTTTGAAGCATGATTAGCCTAGTGTTCACAAAAAAAGTTCTAACTGTACAAGCTACAACTATTAATTAAAGAATTTATTTTATAATCAATGCTATAACTAACAATCACAGCAAATATATTAGATTAGTTACATTTATACTAAATGCAAAATGCAATTTATTTGAACTTTTAGATTCCAAATATATTTACTAAAACAAAAATATTAAACTATGAACAAACGTCGACCATTAATAAAATAAATAAAAAGATGGCAGATATTCAAAAATCCATGATCAAGAACATGGATGATTATTTCCAACTAACTCAAATTAAAGGCATGATTTTAGAAGAATATATTCGCACTAATAAATCTTTAACATAAAATTTCAAAATATTTAAATTAATAAAATTGAATTACCTGTGAATATGATTGTGTTTAAAGGATTTGTACCCCAATATTCTACAAAATGCACTACATCACCAAATCGTAAACTGGGATGACCACAAAACACCACACAAGGCTGAAAAATTATATTATTTACAACATAATAATTTTAAATGTTATGTTAAATATCTGTTTACTTGTCTTAAATCATTCCATAAGTCATCTGTATATACATGTTTAAAATGTTTTAAACGTCCAGTTTTTACCAACTGTGCATGTGGAAACGGCTCTTCAGGAAAGTATACTTTGTTTTGTTTTGATTGTGACAACCTAAACAAAAACACAAATGAAATAATTCTCACTTAATCTAATGTATTGTATAAGTTATTTTTACTAACCATTCTGCAAGGATATTGGAATATTCTAAAGAGTTATGAGCTACTGGAGATATAAAATACATTGGAATTTGGCCTAAAGCTGTACTATCCAAATGAGATGATAAGCATTCAAACAAATCATAAACAACACCCGACGGATAACAAGGGATAAGAACTGAGCCATTATTTCGAAGTGTAACAGCAACTGACAGACATAGTTCTCCAAGCATAGAGTCTGGATTAGCAGCAGGAGCCTGTGTTAGGCTACTCAGCAGCATAAGGTCAGCGTTTTTTAAGTTCACTTGATCCATCGGCCTATGTTACAATAACCGAACAAAATTAAATCAATCACTGTCATAAACTTTTCTCTCGTTTAACTTCAAAAAATATACCTAGGATGGGTGGTTAATGTTGAGGTGTTACTGACATAAACTAATTTTTTGCTTTCCAAGTATATAACCCAATTGCTGCTACCCAGGCAATAACCAGAACTAACGGCTGTTACAGTTAATGCGCCTGTGATTTCCTATGACAAATTTTATGATCATCTGGTTTATGTACAACTAAAGTAACTTAAGTTATTAAAATGTTTACAATTTTTTGATCATAACTGATCATCTGCACTCGTGTTAAACTAGAATGAACTTGTGCCAGGCTGTACAATTGTTTCCAGGTATGAGGTTTAAAACTGTTGCACAACGGCGGTGGCAGCAAGTGTAAGATCTCCTTCCAATATTTGGCTACATTGGGTTTGGGTGATTGTTCGACGAAATCTACAAGCTCTTCAAGGAACAATCTGGAAATACAGGAAAATTTAAATCATTTAATAATACATTATAGTTATCAAACCAATTGTATTGTCTTACTTTCCAATGTGTAAAGTAGGTTCGGTCATGTATACAACACCTTTGAAACCCGTGTTTTCAGTAATAAACGGTAAAGCCAACATGGTCATATAATTGGATACTAATATAAAGTCAATGTCAGCAAAATCCACCAACTTTGATAGTGGCGTCATGAATTCAGGTGCAGAATTTACAAGTACTTGATTTGTCATACATTCATTGAGTTCCTATTGATTCAATTTTAGTCTTAATATTAAATGTATACTTAAAAAATGATAACATACCCCTTCTATTTGCGGATCAGAGAAATTCTTAGGTATCCAAGTAGCTGCTTTGTTTGGTTTCGAGTCCGGAATGGGAAATAGAGGTAAGAAATTCAAAACGCTGTGCACAGACAGCCCACAGTCCAACATAATTGTAACAGATTTCAATTTGATTACAAAACATGGTTTGTTCGGATCTTCACTTAAACAATACTGTAAATTTATGAGGAATATTACTAATTATAATCATTACACACGAAGATCGAATTTCATAGTTATTTTCTACTGAAAATCAACTTGCCACTTTCATAATGAATCAATTTCAAACAAATAATCACTACCCAAGTGTGGTTGAATATAATAAAATTCAAAAAACATAAAATACGAAAAAAATCGAAGTTGAGAATTACTTGTGACACGTTATTAAAACTGACACGAATAATTATTCATATTATTATTTAAAGTTACTAAATTTATATTTTGTCTGGCGATTTTAAATTCATAAAAAGTATAGAAATCGATAACAACCACGGCGTAAGAAATATTATCTACAGCCGTGGTAACAACTTAAACAACAATCGAAAGTGATAACAATCGCTGGACCAGATAACCGCACGTGGATAACACAACTATAAATCGACATCGGAATTCTGAAATTTGAAACTGATAGCGTGAAGTCGAAAATTTTTATTACACATTTTTGTTTACTCAAGAATAGTAAATTGTCAACTGTACTCGCGAGATATTATAATATATCAGAGTTCGCAGACTTTCCGTTCGAATTACAGACCGACCAGTTACACTTTTCGTCGCGACAGTTTTTTAATCCGTCGATTTTCTTGTATCAATGGCCGGCACGTGCCGAATACTATGTCGAAATCTCGGCAACATGCCTTTGTTGAAAATGATTCCGGCGAAACTACGCGTGTGCCCGATGGAGTTTATCCGACATTACAGCCAAGGCGAACAACAAGACCAGACGACGAATCAAATTAGACAGGGAGCTTTTGCGGAGTTTTACGAGAAGACCAAAGAGAGCAGACAAGTCGTCGAGGAAGATCAAGACTTTGAAGTGTTATTGAGGAACTCGAATTTTATAAACGTAATGAGCGAACCCCTCTCGATGATTCCTCCATTGTGTTTGTTTCATCGTTGTCTTTACTTTTTGTTTTTCAGCTTGGAGACCCTGAGGGCAAACAAGTAATCGGAACTATATTTCATGTTGTTGAAAACGACTTGTACATCGATTTCGGATGGAAATTCCATTGTGTTTGTACAAGACCTGTTAGAAATGCTGAGTAAGTGAAACTAATTTTGTTATAATCGACATATTGTTTGAAAAAACATATTGAATAGACACAATAAGAAATATTACTTATCTGATAAAAATTACTCGTTTTTTTGTTTATACAGTTCTTATATACGAGGATCGCAAGTCAGGTTGAGAATCAAATCTTTAGAACTAGCTACCAGATTTTTGGGCTCTGAGAAAGACTTGACTCTGCTTGAAGCAGATGCTACTCTTCTGGGTCTTTATAAGGCAATCAAATTTTAGAGAATATAATATATTGTGTATTAATTTGTTAATCCTGCATACACTTGTATTGCATTAAGAAATATGTCTTAAGTGTTTATATTAAAATCTTTGTTAAATAAATATATGATTTTAACATATTATCTATTGTTTTTTGATTTGTTATAACAATTTACAGCGATTTAAATAATGACACTTATTCTAATAATTTTTTTTTTTTTTAAATAATGCAAATGTTTATATAATTTCAGTATGATTTTATTTAAACTTCTATTGAAACATATTATAAATTGTATACTCGTTAAGGGCTATTTACCATAGTCATTTAAGCCATGGATAGGTTACTCAAAGTTTCTAAAAATATAAACGCTTGTGTGCCACAGCACAAATTACAAATATAATAATCTTTTCAGGAAACAAAAAAATTGTATTAAATAGTTTTCACTTTGCATTTATTGATATCATTAATAGGTAATATATGTTAATAAATGTATTAACATTTGATTTATATATATATTGTTTAATTATACTTAAAACAAGAGACTTGATTAATATACTAAAAAAAAAAAAATTAGTTATTTAAGTGGATGAAAGTAGGTAAACAATATGTTATTCGATATAGTAGATAAGTATAAATGATTACTTACATTCTTTGATGGAATAAATAATAACTAATATAGGTTTTCTTTCAAAATTGTATTGAATATCTTGTATAAATAGAAAATTGTTTCTTACATTTGGAAAATTAAATTTTAAAACATATGACAGGCCAGTTAAAATCTCTTAACATGCCGCCAGTTGGTCACCCCTATTCTAAACCTATATTGAAACAGAAATTAAAAATTACCAAGTTAGTTTTTTACAACAACTATCTATGTTTTCTTTATTTTATTTAACTAACTGTTGTTTACATAACATTATATTATTATATAAATTTTATTTATCTGGAATTAAAAATCATTTGACTTTATTTGTATTATGAATGCTATAAAAAGTATTAAGTATTGACAATTTGAATGACTAGTTCATAAATCAAAATCTAATCTAGATCTTATAATTTATTATTAAATATATGTTATGATGTCCTTAGAAAATATATTTACATGGGAATATTGGTTTTATTCAACACATTTATATATTGTTTAGCATATTGAAAAAACTGAATGATTTATATTTTAACAAATTAATATACCTATTAGTTTTGTTTGAAAGAATGTCTCTTTTTAGCGAGCATAACAATAGTCTTTAATGTGTTCATGGAAAATATGTGTCAATTAATTCTTAATGTCATTAAATCATAATACAATTATCTATACTAAACACTAAACAAAGATTGTTTTTTGTTAAATGTATTATTAGAATTGATAACTTGAAGTTTTTTAAATTTACTTCTCTGCCTAATACAAGTCTAATACCGGTCAGCCATTATAATCACAGATCAATAACTATTGTACCATACACATAATAATTGTAGTTTTAAATTATATTATAATTTAAATAAATTAATGTATACCAGCTGTGCGTTTTATAAAATGTTGCCACGTGAAAGTAATAAAAATGTTTATTCTGTAATCATACCAGAAAAATAAATTGTATTAATTCGTATGATCAGGTTTTAATGACTACGTTTTTTTTTTCATCCATTTTTCTGTAACTGTGGTACAGACCTTGTCATTGGTTTTAGACATTTAAAAATTTGAATTTAATAGAGTTACAGACAATTGCAAAAATCAGTTACAGTGCTGATGCAACATAAGTACACCATTTAAATTATCCATTATAAGTTGGTAATGCAATTTAAAAATTTGTGACAAAAGTAGGAAAATATCAAATTTGATGGACATCTGTGGCGCGGACACAATACTTAAATAGGAAGTAAATATTTAATTTACTTTAATTTAATTTTTAAAAAAAAAGTTTTCGCGAGTCTGTCAAAGCGATAAAAAACTAATTCGACCAGAAGTGATCTCGTAATAAAATTATAAGTATCAAGTGAGAGAAAAAAAAACTACATACAAAATTTATTTGAAAAAATTGCAAAAAAAATGTTTCCCGTCGACGGGATCGAACCCCAGACGCGAAGATTACAATCCGCGGTCTAACATTTCGCCGGCAGAATGACAAATCTGTTAGGTTTAATTTAACCTAACGAAACCTAACGAAACCTAACATATTTATCGTCTGGCCGGCGCGATGATTACAATCCGCGCCGAAAAAATGACAAATCTGTGTTAGGTTTAATTTAACCTAACGAAACCTAACGAAACCTAACATATTTGTCGTCTGGCCGGCGCGAAGATTACAATCCGCGCCGAAAAAATGACAAATCTGTGTTAGGTTAAATTAAACCTAACCAAACCCAACTTAACCTAACATATGTCGTCTGGCCGGCGGCGCGAAGATTACAATCCGCGCCGAAAAAATGACAAATCTGTGTTAGGTTTAATTTAACCTAACGAAACCTAACGAAACCTAACATATTTGTCGTCTGGCCGGCGCGAAGATTACAATCCGCGCCGAAAAAATGACAAATCTGTGTTAGGTTTAATTTAACCTAACGAAACCTAACGAAACCTAACGAAACCTAACTGATTGTCGTATGGCCGGCGAAATGTTAGATCGCGGAGTGTTATCTTCACGGGTCGGGTGTTCGATCCCGTCGACGGGAGACATTTTTTTTGCAGTTTTTTCAAATAAATTTTCGGATTTTTCATTCGAATTTTTTCGGAGTTGAATAACATATTCGAGATTAGTGCAACGTATTAATTATAAGAAATAATTTATGAGTGTTAAATCTACAAGATACAACGTTCAAGTTAGGTCAAGTTTGATCACAATACCAAACCGATTTCGATTTTCGGTCGGTTGAACCTTTGGGAAAACACTGTATACGATGTAAAAACGTTTTCTCTTGTAGATTTAACACTGATAAATTATATTTCAAATAATTAGTACGTTGGACGGGCCAAGAATATTCAGGTAGGGCGATTAATACTTGTGTATTCGTTTTCAAAATATTAAATGCACCATGCTCTCGAAAAAAAAAAAAAAAAACGATTCCGAGTGAAAGAGCCAGTAATAAAGCGTTTCCAGACGTTTGTGTTTTTATAGAATTTTAGCGAAAACGGAAATATATATATTCGAAATAATATATAAAACAAATTGTGTCATAGTATTTTAAAACTCGTACATCAAGTCTAATAAATAGTTTATTATTCCGCGATCAATGATCAAATAATTACGCTATTGTCTCATACATCTCGTTTTCTTGTCGCGTGAAGTCGGAAACGTCACTCCCCACGAGTCCAACCGACAGTCAGGGTCACCGGATCTGGACCCGGAGGAATACCGGAAGATTCATCATTAAATTGAGGTACGATGGTTTCAACATAATTCTGCAACCGGGTATTGCAATTTTAGTTTCAATACACTGTACTAAAACTTCATATTCATCACTGTCCGATGAAGAAGAAAATATTATATCACAGCATTGTTCTATAGCCCACATAAGTACACCATTTAAATTATCCATTATAAGTTGGTAATACAATTTAAAAATTTGTGACAAAAGTAGGAAAATATCAAATTTGATGGACATCTGTGGCGCGGACACAATACTTAAATAAGAAGTAAACATTTAATGCTGATTATTGTTTATATTCAGAGCATATTATATTTTATTTCAAAATTCATATCACAGGATGAGACGCCACCTCTCTTGCCTCACCCCCAGCCAGTGATTATATTTTTTTAGTAGATGAGAGGATGAGACGTGAACTATATAAAATATTTGCATGAGATTTTGCACCGAACTAAAAAAAAATATTGAATTTTAAAAGTTTGAATTTAATAATATTAAACATTTCGTGACCGGGCTTTAAATAAATCCTTATCAATCGTCTCGTATACTTTATCAATATGAAATGAAGATATCAATAAATTGTTGTTGATAGTGCAATGTGAGAAATAATTATTTAATGAATCCTGGATCCACCTACCAAAATATTGCTGTCATAATTTTTGAAACAAATTCCATCCATTATGACCGAAGTGGCCGAAGAAAATATCGTTTTGGAAGGTTTCCTGTGTCCTATATGCAAAGTAGATTTCGGTCTTGATCTCAAATTGTATTTACACTTCCAGGAAGCTCACGGTGAAGATCAAGATCTAGTCAAATCATTCAAAGGTATTAAAATGCTCACTGTAAATACTCGCGTCTCGATAGTCGATAGACGTGTTGATAGATTGATACATCGTGTGACAATTATTTTTCGTTTAGATTTGTTCGGCAAAGCCAAGGGAAAAATTTTGAACAATGATATAGTGAGGAAAGAACGGCGTTTTGTCGTGTGGGAACCACAAGAAATAGGTTTGTATTTATTGTTTCAATCTACTATATGACCAATACCTATTGTCATGACATTTGTGTTATAAATTTTTACCGTCGATTCTTTGGCACTCAATTAGGCGAAGTCAAGTCTCATTTTCAGTATTTCAAGGAATGCCGTAACAAATGGGTGGAACATTTTGTAATGGAAACAAACAAAACAGTCAAACGACTTGAAAAGTTATTGTGCAACTTGCCTCAGGATCCCAATAAACGAAAAGGTATATTAGCTTGCGCACGTGGTGGTGAAATTACAAACTTAAATTCAAGTGTTCTTTGTCTATTTGCATTGCAGTTCACGAACAAACTATAGTACAGTGGTTAGATGGTAAAGACGTCACTCGGTGTCCAGACTGTGCCAAGTCATTTAACATAACTAGACGACAGCATCATTGCCGACTGTGTGGGTCCATAGTGTGCCGTGATTGCAGTTGGTTTCTACCGCTGACCAAAGCATGTTAGTTTATCCTTAATATAATGTTAAGTTTTTTGGAGTGCAAAACAATTGGCTTTCTGGTTTCTTACCTTGACTTTCTGACCTTGTTTTGCCAGTTGTATAGTTTTTAAATCACGATTACTTTGGCAGATGAAGCAATAAACGAACCAACTGAACATCAAGCGGGTTCTACGAGTTCACCAGGTTTCCGTTTGTGCCTTCATTGCGGACAAGTGTTGGAGAACCGAGAAGAAATTAAGTACCGTGATCAAAAACCACTCGTGTGCGATTATTATGATAAAATCATGGAATGTCGAAATAAAATCGAAAATGATCTGTTAATTAAATTCAATAAAACTTACAACTTGCTGAAGTAAAATATTTTTCATTGGCCATGCGTCGTGTAATACAAATTTAATGAGACCATACTTGTTTTTATAATTTTTACAGAGAAGGTGAATCGTCGTATTTGACCGAAGCCAACAACATAAGAAGCAATATTGTAAAACTAGTAGACACAATAGATGCCCTTAGGTAACCAAATTCAGCTCTCAAGTTTTTTCGCTCATTCTTTTTATGCTTAACAAGCCTTATTGATCTTATTATCTGATTTCTGTACAGTAACCGTATATTAAAATTAGAAAACGATTCAAATTCATCAAAGGCCACGTCCAACAACATCAAACTGGCAATGATTCAGTATATCCGATCAACGGTCCTAGCAATACCGGCTCTTCCTTCTCTGAAAGATATCGAAGAGATTGCTCAGAAAAAACGGTAAAAAATGTTCTTAATAATTGTATTGATTATAAACAGTTATTTTAATTAAGCTGGTTAGTACTTATTACAATGGTTAAGTCGTAGTAGTATTTCATTTTTAGCAATAAGTAATTTATGAAAAATAGGCTAATATTAATTAAATTCCAGCCTGAGTATAATTAATTAATATTCATTTAATATTTTAGTGAAGAAGCTGAAGCCCGTCTTCATAACGGCCACGAAACTAACAATGATGACCCTATATCTGCTTCCAAACACAATACATCGAAAAATGTAATATAAAATTAATAATCATACAACATTTAATCTTCCATTTTCTTATTGCCTTTAAGATTTCATTGACGCTATTTCTTATATTTTTCTTTTGTTTGATATATAATATATAGGAAGTGAAATTAAAACTTGAGGATGGATGGAGCCCTGTGACAAATTCAAATGTTAATTCTGACAATCCCATGGTGGAACAGATGAACATAATAAGAAACTACATTAAACAGGCCAGAGAAGCTTACCGCTTTGATGAAGTTGCGAGTCTTGAAAAGAATTTACAAGAGCTGAACGAAGAGTATTTCAAAATGCAAAATAATATTGAGAATACGCTAGAACATTGAACAACATTTTTTTTTATTTTTATTTTTTTTCTAGTCCAATATAAATGGCAAAATATTATAATTATCACAAAAAAAAAAAAAAAAAATTATATTAAAAATATGATAATTGCTATTCAATTACACTTACACGTCTAAGTATCACAAAAAAAATTTAATAAATGTCATTGTTTTTTCCATGTTACTTCTTTTACACAGAAATGATAAGTTTATAATAACATAAATTAAATTTAACACTAGTTACCTACTACTTTTAAGACAGAAAAAAATAAGTCACTAAGGCAATCTTCTGTGTAAAATATTAAATATATATAAATATATGTATAAATATAATTTAAAAAGTTTAAGCATAATTTGAAATTTGAGGAATGGTAAATTTTCCTTATTCAAAATCTGGAACTGGATCGCGCCAATATATAAACTGGTTATAATCCAACTCTTGCATCGGTAACACGGGAAACATTTCATCGACTATTGTACTCATATATGTATATCTGAAAAAAAAAAATAAAATAAATTATAAATATATGAGACTACAATATAAGACTTGATCGTAGTTTTTATAAATTTATCTAATTGTGGAAAGAAAAAATTATTTGAATATAAATCAAATATACAAAGCGATTCATTATAATATACTCAATAAAACGTCTAAACTAAAGGAACGAATACAAATTTTAGTTAACAGAAACAACAATAAAGCAGAAAGAGATTTTTTTTCAAAGGCAAGCAGCTTTCAATGATTTTCATTTATAATTTTTAAGTAAATAATTAACACAGGGTTAATATTATTAGGAATCAAGTGCAAATAAATATTGCAAATATTAATTCAGTACAGATCAATAAGCTGCTCTTTGATAATGGTTGTTGTTACACAAACCAAATCATAAAATAATATGGTAATATCAACTCTAGTTTAGTAATTAATTATTTAGTCATCAATATCCACTGAAACACAATTAAAATACTATGATATGACATAGGAGCATAATGTAAATATGTAATAAATATTATATTATTTTTTGAGATTTTAAACTTGTATATTTATTATATTTTATTAAACATTTTTATAACCTAATATAATGAATCGCTCTGTATGAATATAATCTCCTACAAGCCAATAATGGTTTCTTTAAATTGATTATATTTTCATGTAATAGAGCAAACTTTAATTTATATTTTATTATTCTTTATTAGCTAGGGTATCTATTATTTATCACTTTATTTTAATTAACACCTTTAACTGATAATGTGATAAACATAAAACTTTAAAAAAATTAAGTTATAGTTAACAGATTTTATTGGCTGCTGAAGATTACACAGTAAATTTTTTTTTTAAGTAGCAGTTTTAACTATTGTCAATTACAATATTCACCAACACCTAGAAATAATATATTTATTAATTCGATATTTATATAGAAAATCATCAATGTTAAAGGTTCAGAATGTGATCTGAAAAAACCAATAAAATGATTGTATTATATACTTAATCAGTAATTCTCAAAAGAGATTTCACGTCACATTAGGGTGACACAAACTTCAATTAGGGATGGAGCGAAATTATTGAAATCACAAAACAATTGCTTACAATAGTATTATAAATAGGGCTCAGTTGTTCATACACTTAAATTAATATGTATGCTTTTTTTATACACTAAAAAATGATCAGATGTGTACTTTAACTAGATCAAATTACTAAAATAGGGGAAAAAATTCATAATATTAATAATAGACCAAATTAAAAAGAATATATTTTAACAATAAAAGTTATAACTACCTAAATAAAATTAGAAACATAAGTATAGAGAGCAAGGTGCTTTAAAATTTTAATAAGATACCCAGGGGTGCTCTAGACACAAAAAAAATTTGAGAATCTATATAATATATATTTATCAATTAATTAAATGTAATGTTTCTGATAAAGTCAATCGGCTCTAACAAAAGTTATAAAGCTATAACAAACTTGAACAGTCGAAACAAATGTATTAGTTGTTATGCAGTGAATTAAAGTAACTATTTTCTATAGAAATATAATATTTATTATTTAAGCACTGCATTGAAATCATTTTCTCATAGAAAAAGTCAATAGAGTAAATACAAGCAAAATAAAATTATAAATATAAAAAATATAAATGTACGGACAAGTTATTGTTATTAGACAACCAGACGGCAGACATTAAAGTTTTATGTAATTAAAATTTAAAAAAATGCTCGACAATGTTATGACATTGAGTTAGTAATGATAAAAACCTTTAAGAGTTACCTAAGATATTTAAACTGATAAGCATCTCACACAAATTAACACACACAGTTATTTTTATACTAGTCTCCTCACCAAAATTCAAATTGGACCTCAACAATTTTCTGAATTTAAATTTTTTAATGTTGTTACAAAATTGACTTACTAAATAATTTTAGTAAAATGACAACTGATAGCATTAAAATTAAAATCTCATGCATACCCCAAATATAATCATGACCCCTTACCAAATGTTTCACACTCAAAAGAAGTGGTACTAATGGTATCCCTACTGCTATGGATGACGTTACAATCGTCTTCATTACGATTTGTAACGCCATCGCTGCACATCAAAACTGGGAAAAGATCATTAACAATACAACTCTGCCCAATATAACTGAACAAGAAATTTAAACAAATAAATAAATTTAAAAAAATATGTACGATTTATATATATATATACTTACGATGACTGGAACGTTTGAGTTAATTCATGTTTCAATTCTCCTCTGTGATTTATGGTAAATATTCTTGATATCGGAATGCCAATAGCTTGATAAGACCAAACATCCTAGATAAAAAAAAATAATGTTTTCTAAAGTCGACAAAATCAAAATATGTAAACTATGCTTTCGGTAAACTAAAATGTTTGAACCTTGTCTATCTTTATAATATTAGTGAAGAATTCTGATGGTTAAGTTTAATTTCTCAAAATAATTACCCAAAAACATAGTTTAAGATTAAATAAAATATATACATATCAATTAAAACAATTAGTTTAAGGTTGATATATATATGTGAGATGAAAACTAACATTTATTTTATTGCCATAACCAGCATAAAATGGTTTGTTATCAGCTGGAAATAGAGCTTGAATATCTTTGAGACAAGAGATTTTAAATTCTTCTGGTTTTTTCTCAATCACTTCGCGATGAAATGCATTCAATAAGCTAGTAGGATTTAATAACACGGGTCCTTCTGGTAAAGATAGATCTTCTTGTTTGATACTTTTTAAATAATCTCTAGTAACTCTGGACTGGCCAATAGCCCTGGCTGACAAGTATAGTAATTTATAACCATTATCTTTAATTTTAGTAAACAATTTCGCAACACCACTTTGAGCCCAATCTTTACCAACAATAGGAAGAATATGGCCCAACACATCAGACCTAAATAAAAATTCAATAAATATTAATATTTTTAATAGAACAAAAAGAAATAAATATTTATATAATTACTTGGTAATAGTGCCATCAATATCAGATATAACAATTTTATCATCATATCTCCATTTAAATAAGAAACATTTACAATGACTAGTACCTTGGTAAGCTGTTGTTACACTGAATACAATTTCATTAGAACCTTCTCTTAAATTTAATTTTGCCTAAAATAACAAATGATTGAAAATTTAAAAAAATACCAGTTATTAGATAATAACTATATCAATGTAGTTTTTTTTAAATTACTTATTATTAATATTTGTATTAACTTTATAGTATATACTCACAATTTGTTCCGATGTTAACCTCAACGTTTTTCTACAAATATCATTTTTATCCTTTGACTTCAGCGTAAGTTTAGTTGTTTCCAATTCTAGCTCAGAGTCAGTTGAACTGTAGCACCGTTGTCTTACACTAAACACAAATATTCAATTATATAAGAGGTAAAATAGTACATTTAAAATAATTGACCTACACATAATTATTATTAGAAGGTTGCATTTCATTTTCTATTTTTCCATCAGTTTCTGACTTTAAAATAGATTCATTTATATCACTGTTTTCGACTAGTTGTTCAGACAATTGATTAGAATCGTCTTTTAAAATGTCAACATTTTCTTCTGTAAATATACAAAGTTCAGTTAAAATAAAAACCTTGTAAAATATTATGTTAAAAATTAAGATTTATAAAATATTAAATTTTTAATCAGTATAAAATTGGATTATTTAATATCAAAACAAAATTATTTTAATATAAACATTGATTTATATCTCTTAAATAATTAATAAAATTCAAAACAAAAACCTGTTGCTGTAATGGATTTAGTATCTTTACTAGTACGACTCCAGTTGAACCAAGATGTATAACCTCGATTGAGACCTTTAGTCTTTTCTTCTTGTACTTTAGTTTCAGAGTATTCATTCTATTACATAAATTATAAAAAAAAAAGTATGTATTATGTATTTACAACAAAATTTAATTATCATCAATTAAAAATAATAATCATATAATTTAATAGCAAAGCTTTAATTTATACCTGAGGCAATATTTTTTGATAAGCAGCTATGGAGATCAAATGAGGTAAAGCAGCCTGGCAATTATAATATTTTTTATTAATGCGCACCATTAAATTAGGGTTCTTCACAAGATTATTGAAATCAGAAGTGAATTCTTCATAAGAAATTTGATGAGTAGAAAACTTCTCTTCGATTAAATCATTATTATTCAGAATACTTAATTCTCCACATAAAGAAATTGATACTTCTGCTGTACTACTGTAAAATTGTATTCTTGTTAAAATACACACATTTCAAATTAATTTATGATTATAGAATAGATAATATTATTTAATTTACTTTTGGTGGAATTTTTCATCAAAATCACTATCAATTGATTTTGGTCCTTCCCTATCCATGCTTGTAGGCGAATGAGATAATGAAGCACCTCTTCCAGACTCTACATCATCATCATCTACTTCATCAGATACTTTAACTTCATCAGGTCTTGATGGCGTTTGGTTGTATAAATACAATTCTAACACCTTTGGATCTAATTGTTCAGTACATAGATCAGCTAAATATATTCCTCCGTTTTCTGAAGAATTATGACGTATATGTTTAGTTTTTTTCATGAAACCCAACATATTTGCCAACATGGATCTTTGATTAGCTGCTTCTTGTTTTTTAGAAGCTTCTTGCAAATTTGATTTAGAATCATCAGAGTCTAAACTACTACGACGAGCAGGAGGTGTAGGTAATTCTCCCCAACGCCAAGATTGATGATCACTAGAGCCGTTATTCAAATCGATTTTATTGATAGCACATTTTCCAATAAGACTTTCAATAGCTGAATCTCTGGCTCTTTGCTGAAGTTCATACTCAGTGTCAGACTGAACAGTGGTACAGTTATATTTTACTTCACCAAAACTAGAACAATTGCATAAAATAAATAAGAACAATGGTAATAATTTAGTAATTCACAAAGTATTTCTAAAATAATGTATTCACTTTGAACTTGGAGATGCATCTGTGTCACTAAAGAAATGTAAATCATTATCCAAATGTAGTTGTTCTGGAGAACGGTCATCATTATCTATTGAACAAGAAGGAGCAGGAAGATCACACGATCCAAATGTATTCCCGAGTTTCTTAGTTTCATCCTTGACTTTTCTTTTGATCACAGATTTTTTACGTCTACGTTTACGCATTTGTGGTCGAGGAGGAGAATCTTCAATAGGTCGAAACTTCAATAAGTGAACATCTTGAGTTCCACCATCAACAGTTTCAGGGCAAAATATTTTAGGAATAACTTGTTCTGAATTGATAGCATATTCAATAGTTTTTCGTCTGTAATATATATAAATAGTTAGCTTTTTAACACTGAAAACAATATATAATGTATATGAAATTTTTACTCTTCATCATCTGGTATTGGTGAACACGCTAAATGAGGTGGTATTGTTTCAATGTCTTCTGATATTTCTTCTACAAAAAATGCTTCACCTGATTCTCCAAGTTTCATATGAAGTTGAACTGGCTCTCCATTAATTTCAATTTCGACCTAAAATATAGCAAAAATGTACAGAAATCAATTTTAATTTAAAAATGAAATAACAAATAATTATAAATAGTAATCAATTTAAGGTCGATAAAATCTAATAAGTAACTAGTTTATGAGGTAGGTATCTACCAAGGAACCTATTTAAATATAATACCAATATAGATAAGATAGTGGAGAATACAGTGGAAACTCAATAAGTCGAATTTTCAATAACTCTTTGAATTGTCTAATAAAATTTACTCTGTAACTCAATTTTTTTGTTGTCCCTAATTGTTTCGAGTTATTGAGGCGCCACTGTATATTAAGAAACGTACAGTTAAAAGAATAGATAAGAAAAAAATCAATTACATTTAAAATATATTGTTTAAGAAATTTGGAAAAAGATTTACTTGTTACAGAGTTAGAGTACAAAGTACATAGTTATTTATTTGAAATTATTTAATTCCGTGCTTAAAACATGGTTCATAACATAAGTATGGAAACTTACATATTTAAAATCAATTACCAATTTCTTTTATAAATAGGAACTAATTTTCTTAAATGTAATGAAATTAGGTTTTAAATCCTAAATTTAAAATAAGCTTTTTTCTCATCTATGTGATTGTATATTTAAAATATTAAATTATATAAGTGCTCTAATAGGTAACCCACCATAAATAATATATTAACAGTTAATGATAAATACAATTTTTTTTCGACATTAATATTGTTTATAACCTATTGACATTTAATATTTATTCTAATACCAATTTATGCGAGAAGAATAATTTACTGAGTACTTAATAAATAAATATTAAATGCTTTCAATACTGAATAAATTGAATATAACAATTAAAAATAGCTTAATTAAAATAAATATAATGTCAAGAGGTGATATAAGTACCTATTGAGTTTTTTTGTATCTAAAACGTATGAATACAAGTACAGATGGACTTTGTTGTCTGATATTAATGGGACGACCAAGTGTGGTTGGGTTACTGGGTTTAACCATGAAAAGTAAATAATTAACTATCAATACAAAATAAAAATCAGCTTAAATGTAAACGTAAGCCTCCATCACTGAAATAGAAAGAGGGTCTTATTACTACTATTGTACCAATAAAATAAAATTGATGGTTAGGTAACAAACTTTAAATCTATATCAGTAAAAAAATATAATTTTAATAAAGAGAATCAATGGTTTTTTTTTAAGGTCATCCTTTACATAACAAAAACATTATATAAATAATTATTGATAAATGATTATCAACAACATATTTATTGTACTATAGATGCAAACCAATAATATGTTAATTTGTTTTTTTTTTTTTATTTTGAAGAATTAGGTATAGTGAATTTATAAATTATCAGTAAAATTATCTTTAAAAAAGGTTAGAAATAAAATAGAATAGGTCATGCGAAAACTATACATTTAAAAAATATTAAGTATAAAATATTTATTAGGTACTTAAAAGCAACAATTAAGAAAATCATTTAATAGAATAATAGAAAATGTTAAATTTAAAAACAGTTTTATCTGTGGCACAATGGTAATTACATTTCTTAAGAAATCTTCAATGATTTCTATCAATTGTATAAATATTAACAAACCTACCTTGGAATTTACTAAATATATATATTTTTTTATCTATTAAAATGATTTAGTTTAACAATTTATAGGTATATAAGAAAGTATATATAACCAAAATTTTAGTTACCTAATTATTTACAGGAAAAAAGAATAATAAATATATTTTATAAGACATAGGAGAAGATCTGTATTTTTTATTTTCAACATACCTATTATTAACCATACCATTATTATTTCCAAGTCTGGATGAATTGAAAATAAAATACTTGGAAATAAAAATTTTAATTTATTGAGTTAGGCCCCTAATTAGTTTATGAAATTATTTTATTTATTTATTCACAGGCTCTGAAATAGTGTTTATAGGTACTTATTACAGAGTACAGACAAAAAGTATACATTATGTTAGACTTGTTAGAGTAAGTGTGTAACAAATATGACCTACAATGTGTACATTTACAAATTATCAAGAAACCAGTAATATGTTTCGAGGAATACCCATAATTATTGTTATAATTTATATCCATCACATTTTATGATAAAATAAAATCACAGTCACTGCCACAAATACCTAAATTGACTTTAAACAAAGAAAAACTTAAAATTTAACTTAAAACCTCACTAAAAACAAAAAGATACATAGTATAACTGTTGCTATTTATTATACTCGCTTGAATCTAATACTACTACTGGAGTGCTATTCTATAAGGGAGGAGAAAAAGTGTGTATCTTGAAAACTGTTAAGGTCCCAATTCAAAAAATTGATATCTTAGAAGCACAAGACTTTAGTGGAGTGTCTATTCCCCATACTTAAATAAACGATCAATCGGATCTGACACGAAGGTAAGTGGTATTATAACGGATAGGAAGGAATAGTGTCGACAAAACATCAGTAGCATGAGTACCCATGTACGAGGTGTGATTAAGAATTATAACGACGGTATTAGGGAATACCGTGGCGCGTATGACTCACAATTTTCTCCCTGCTACGCAGCACGCCGATCTTGCCGAAGCGCACGTGAAACGGCGAACAAGTGAACGTGCCGTCCGGCTGTTCCACGACTACGATGTCGATGGCTCCGGTCAGGGTGGCCGGGTTGATCTCGTTGTAAACGTGCCGGAAGTTACTGATAAACTTGCCCAAGTAATTCATCCTGGTCCCGGGGCGCTAGCAACGCAACAAGCGACGACAATATTATATGGAACGACAGGCGTTCAGTGTGCTACCGAGCTACCGCACGGCCGATACGCGAACATGTCGAATAAATATACTTTTCGGTTCGGTGTGGCCGACGAGCCTGGACGCGAAGCGGTGCGAAACGATTCGGTCGCGTTCCGGGAGCGAAGACGGACGACTATTCGCGCGAAAGTTCGGGGAGACAATGACCGTGTTTATTCGTCGTCGGCGGCGAGCTCGGTCCTCACACACACACACGGTGCACCGGCGGCGGAGCGTCTCGGCGTTTTGAAACGACGGTCGATGGCGGAGCAGCTGCTGCGCGACCAGCGTCTCGGCGGCAGTCGGAGAGGAACGACACGGTGTACTATTAAATATATAGTACAGTGTGTATTGTTATTCATTACGTTCGATTTCGATTTCACCGCCGAACAGCTGATCGCTCTTGACGCGCGCGTGCGCGCACCACGGGATGTGCGCGAAACGTGTTGTTGTCGTCGCCGTCGTGCGCGCGCGGTGTGTGCCGCCGGGGCGGCGGCGGCGCGAGCCTTGGCCGGGTGACGGGCGGCGAACGCGGGCAGATCGGATTATTATAATATTGTTATTATTATTATGTATTTCAAAATTTCGACCAATAACCTCAAGGACGGCGCGTTAATAGTACGCCGCCGTGCGTTCCAACTGTACACCGTGACAATATCGCGTACCGCGGACGAAATGAAAATATATCATAATTATTACGTTTCATTTCGATCTGTTTACTGTGCTCTCGTGTACGTGCTGTTTGTCGTAGACGCGAGTGCGGCGTGTCGGGCTGTGGCCATATCCCGAAGCTTTCATACGTCATTATAATATCCGTCGTAAAACGACAATAGTGTGTACTACATATTTTAATTTCATAAATACATGATAATATGTATATGACATAGGTTAGGGGGAGGGTTGGATCTGGAGAATCCGGAACCCTTCCGTCGACGAACAACTAATGGAATATTTAGACTTTCAAATGAAATGTAGTCATTTTTAATTTTTTTTTCAAAACATAAATGACAGACGTTTACGTCTGGAAAACAAAACCTACTTTTTCCTACTGATTATTGGTACCTAACATAAAATATTATAAATTTCTTGGAAAAATTAAAAGTTGAATTACACCTTCACGATATTCATGGGGACACGGTTGTTGAACCAATAAAAATTGTAAACATTTAAGCATAACATGAAAATACATTTGATTTACTATTATTTATAATAATCGAACCAATTGTAATTTAAAAAAGTATATATAGGTATTTTATAATCACTTTTTTATGTTGCACAATATTTTTAAAATGTTTTTTCCGAGGTTTATTCTATAAGACATTCACGTCTTTTTCGGCAAAAGATTTAAACGTGATCAATAAAATCGTTCCAGGTAAATTACGTCTTCCCTAAAAAATTGGCAAACTTTGTAATTCTAGACTTTTCTATAAGGTTTTTCTTATAGGTTGTTGACGTAAATCTACGGACGCCAATAATTTTAGTCCATGCCTAGCTGTTATCAAAAACTTATCACCGACGCTTATGGGCTTATGACGCCAATTATTAGCGTACCGAAAGTTCTAAAGTCCAAAATCTAAAATAACTGTGTTTTAAGTAATAACCTAATCTAATCTACCTGCTTATTATGTACGTATCCTATAGGTAGGTACAATTTATAGAATAATCAAATCATTAATAGCAATTTATGGCAGAACCTACCTATTATTTATTAAACACTATTATACCATTTATACCTAAATAATAGTTAGTAGTTAGATGTGAATCTATATACAACCCACTAATATTGGTACTTACTAAAAAGTAATGAGGGCAATATGTCTTCTCCCTAACTTGCTAATTATTACTTTGATGTTTTGTTTGGAATTTAATCTCCCTCCAAAAATTTGACTATAGTTTTTCCCATGCGTGCAAAAAATTCCAACCTAAAAAAAAAAAATATTTTTTTTTTGTTAAACCATTATAATAATTATATAATATGTATTTATATTTTGGCACACAATATGTGTTCAAACAAATATTAACGTCAATAACTCTAATGTGTCTTGCTTCATTTGACATCTGAAATTCACTTTAATTACATATTATTTTTTATTATGGTCATTTTCTTAGATAGACTTAATAATTGGTGATGTCAGGTGGTACATACATATCCTGAACGGCTGCACTATACAGGTGCACACCTATGCTTATGTGTATAAATAATAATAATTATTATTAAAGCATTACACGTAACAGTAAATTGTATTTCACACGAGTTGGTACCGTTCTTACACATAAATTATACACGGTTTTTTTTCTCAAGATATTATATAAAAAAGGACGACTGGTCGTATCATAAAATACATGAGCATGGGTGTATATCTCATTAATATTTAAAAGATATAATACATACGATCATGGCCAGATCATGAGGGAGATCTGGCCGGAATGGCAAACAACGGCCCCTATATAATATCTAGCACCAAAGTGATAGGGACACAACTTCAATTTTTCTACCATTTTGAAGAATCATTTTTTTTTTCTTTTTGATAAACAAATACTAAATTTGATGTTTGATTTGTAAATAAATTAAATAAATATTAAATAATAACATTGTTGTTATTTTGAAACATTGAAGTAACGAGAATGAAAATGTTGAAATAAACAAATGTATTCCAAGTGTAAAGTATTTTTATTTTAAAATGTAATTTAATAGAATATACGAGTTGAATGTATAGGAAAAATTAAAACTATACCCACAAACTATATAAACAAACTACCAATTACCATTTTTTTTTTTTCAAAACACGATGGTAAAATTAATTAAGCGGACCATCCTGTATAGGTAACATACGTATATGTATTAGTATTCACTACTCACAGTATTTAGAATATTATTCTGTGCTTAAACTATGAACAATGAACATTTTATTTTACCATACTGCCCATACTAATAACTACAAACTACCTATGATAGTTGTGTGCTGTATAATTTTATACACGAGTACGGGTTTTGATAACAATAAACCACATTTACAATTCACGATTAATAGAATAGAATAGAAACAATAACATGACTATAAAATATTCGTCAAATACCTAATGATGTGACGAAGAAATATGAGCAAAATGTTAAAAATCGAATTATGAACGACTGAACGAATAGGTCATATATTATACATGTGTGTAATAATTTTACATTAATAAATTGTTATTTGTTTCTATATATTATGTACTTTATAAATACCGAAGTGGCAAGGTGTAATAGTGATAATTTACGAAGTTAAAGTATAATGTAAACTTGTAAAAATTTAAGTGAGTATTAGTATGTATTTAGTCAGAACTTTGGTTGAATAAATCATAATGTGTAATGTGAACTATCAATAAAAGTTTAATTTATGAAAAATGAATATTTTATAAATAAAAACATAAGTCGTCACGTTTTTAATTTTTAATCCAACCTGGTAAGTGGTAGGTAATGAATTTTAAATAAAAATTGTAATATATAAATAACTGGCAATATTTAATTGTTTTACTAGTGGTATTCTTGAAATGTTATTATTTTTTTTTTTAAGTATATTTTAATCTATTATATTAAATAGTTCTTTGTATTTAATTCCTGTTATAGTTACATTTACATAACCATATACAAACCAGTATAATATTAGCTATACTTACATTTGATAGTTTCTAGTTTTCCGCCTGCAGTATTTTCTACATTAGAAATTCCTATACAGAAATTTAAGAAAATAAAAAAATTTGTACAGCTAATCAATAATTTACCGATAACAGGCTTTCGTAATAATATAAATATACCAATAGAAAATATTAATTTACATAGCCAAAAGTACATAATATTGTACCACAAATATAAATTATTATGATAAATATGATATTTTATCTAACTTATGAGAATATTTTCGTTAATGCCCACCTAACTTATGTTTTTATGTGGTTTTGGACTTGGCGAACGGATAAAAATTGTATCATATGTACCTAAATTATTTCATACTATCGTATTGAATATGGTCCAACGTACTAATATTATTTGAAATAATTTATCAGCTAGTGTTAAATCTACAAGAGACGACGTTTTTACATCATACACAATGTTATCGTAAACGTTCCGGCCGAAAAAAATCGAAATCGGTTAGGTTAAGTTAGGTTTCGTTGGGTTTCGTTAGGTTTCGTTAGGTTTAATTAAACCTAACAAATTTGTCATATGGCAGCCGTGGCTCCTCGATGTGGTCCAGTGAATAGCGCGTCGGATTATTATCTTCACGTCGAGGGTTCGATCCCGTCAACGAAACACGTTTTTTTTTGCAGTTTTTTTTTTCAAATAAATTTTCGGATTTTTCTTTCGAACGTTTTCGGAGTCGAGTTAAATTTTCGTTGACTCATAAAATCCATTTGATTTACCGCGAGATCCGTCCAAGATATATATACATATTATTTTTTTTTACTGACCTATTTAGCTGTAGTGCTGTAGATGTTTTTGTGTTGTACAATTTCCTACTTTCACATCTTTCGTCAAAACGAGTGTTTAATAACTAACCTAGACCCATAAAAAGTGTGTTATGTAAATTTATATCAACATCATTTCACCTGTATTAGAGTAGCTGAATACGTACAAAATATATAAGCAATAAGCAATGCAATTGAAACTTGAAAGTATAGTAGGTACAAAAACAAACTCATAATCAATTTTTAAACACAAATGGAGATAATAGTAACAGGTTTAAATAGAAAAAAATATGTCACTTACAATGGATTGGCAACTCTCTTAAAAATCAACTTTTGTGTCTAATATTATACATTGTGTTTTTCTATTATAATTCTAATTTATTTTTTAAATTCTCAACGCGTGTTACGAATATAAACGTAGATAGTTTGTGTAAGGCATTGTGCCAAAAATAAAGTACAGGAAAACAGGACGAAGTGGTTTTAATAAAACTATTATTTATATACTTTTGGTGTCTACTTGAATAGATAAAATAATATATATAAGGTATTAAGTATATACAATATACATAAGGTATTAAGTGTACTCGTATTTATAAATATTACTATTAAATAATTTTGCACATTATATTATAGACTTCCGATATATGGTATTGAATCTAATATAATTAATATAATGATAACAGATATTACGTTTTAATAGACACGTTACCAACGTATTTATATGAACAAGGATATGCTTTTGAAGTTAATTTTCAATAAGGTGACAGTAATTTTTGGTTTTTTGAATTCTCAAGTCAAGTACCTACTTATTGGCTGTTCGTTATTGATGCAATACGTCACGCTGACGTTATTGAAGAATGTTTTCATTTGATTACATATTTACATACCAATTTGTTTTTAAAAACAATATTACATTCAGCATTTAATTATTATTTTTTTGGCTTATCAGTTTAAATAACCAAATGATGATTAATGAATTACTATACAAAATTAGAAATATAGGAACGATTAGATGCATTGACGTACTTTGTAAATAATATATATTCATTTGTAATTACTTATGTATTTATTTTTTAATTTTTACATATACTTATGCAGTTATGCGTTATAATAATTGTACTCGGTTGACAGTTGTCATTAAATACTATTACTCAATAATATGTAAGATTGTAATTTTAAAACTGCTGTTATACTTTTAATAAAATATATTGTTACCATAAACTAAAAAATAATAAATTTAATTAAATCTTATCGTTGAATTATTAATGTCGTATAGTAGAAAAATCTATCTATTTACCGTGGTCAAAATAATATATACTGACATTTAGTGTACATTTTATTATTATTTTGGGGTGTATGGGCATGGCTTACTTTGCAGTTATTTTATATATCCCTCCCAGAGAAAAATCCTTAGAACGCCACTGTTTATGTATGTATTATACATTTATACCACACCTATATATTTAATAATTATTGGATCACGATAGCATAATATAGTAGGTACTTTCCGGCTCCAACAGTTTTAATTTGTTTTTTCATATCATTAGTATAATAAGTAATGAATTAAAGTTATTTATCATAAACGAGAATATCATAGGGCAAGGGTAATATTAGAACTAAAATAAGATAAACACTTATAATGCATGACGTAATCGACGTATTTATTTTATATTATATATAAAATAATTAAAAAAAAAAAAACAAAAAAACTGCAATTTTATTTTTTATTTTTTTCGATGGAAATTATTAATTTAGGTATGCGAATGAAAGAATATTTTAAAATATTACAACTACAATGTCGTGTTGATTGATTTAAGCAAATGCTTTATATTATTATCTATAATAGTATTTAACATGAGTATTGCGGTTTAAGAGGTTTACCATATGGATAAACAACACGCCACTATTGTATCTTGTATTTAATCAATGTCAACATCTAGTCTTTGAATTTGATTTGATTATTCTTTAACAATGTATTTGTTGTTGTTAAAATATAATCAAGTTTTTTTTTCACTCGGAGAGTATGATAATTTAATGTCAAAAAATGTACAATGACATTGTACATTCACATTAGAAGATTTTTTAAATTTTGGGTTCACTCGAAGAGATGGGTTGCTAATTTGAAAGCAATTAAGCAATTATCATCAAATTTATCAATTAAATAGGTTTTAACTGTTGTATACTCGAGTCACATTTAAATTTATTTTGATATTTTCTTGAAAATAACATTTTTGTAATTTTGACATGCTTGACATTTGAAATATAATTTATATTTTGCATTTATTTCTTAAATAATTAATAGCACATTCTCGAAACGTGTATCGACTATCTATAATATATACTTATACGTCTAAAAATGTTTTCCGACGAATCATAAAACGTAAAAGCCACTCAAAAAAATAACAGATTTCTAGCTTTGATCTAAATTTCAAATTTTTATCATAGGTATTAAAAATTCCAAACGAATACTGAGCATCAACACTGCGATTCACCTTGTGCAGTACCTATACCGGAAAAACACAGTAGATATGTAGGTACTCATTCAATAATTCAATGTCATTTAAGAGAACAAAAACTACAAGGTATTGCAAGAAAATGCATTGTGTTGATTAATGATCAGTTTATTGTTTGCCGTTTGGTAAAAAATACTACAAACTTTTTAAAATTGTTTATACAAATGAATATAAGTAAACCCATAAACACTTATATTATAGATCCTTAATAATCGATAAATATTTCCGGCCCATAAACTGGTTTAAAGGACGTCTTGAATATTTTAATGCCATGCTCTTTTAAGTTAATAACTTATAACGGTTTTTAAGAATGACGTTGCACTTTAATGTAGTTTACATTTAAATATGCCAATAAGAAAATTCGATGAATAATAATTTGTACAGTTTTTAATAGGAAAAGACCGATGGGATACTGATCCCGAATAAAAATCCTGTTGGTTGATAATTTTCGTCTTTTAGATAAATCACTTGAAAATATCATTACAACTTATCGCATTCATCATAAATTCTAAAATCGAATTAGTAATTTATGACAAATTTTAAATTTATAAAAAAACTCGGGTTAATGGTTTTTTTCTAGAGAATATATTGAAACTTCTCGATAAAATTTCTAAACCACTTTTTATACGTTTTTAGAAATTGTAAATTACATTCCTATGTCCTATCCAATATCTTATACAACATCTGTTAGCTGTTGCTAACGCTTATTACGTTAATACATTACATTTATTTGATATTTCATAAATATATATATCCATGTTCTATTATATCTTGTATTACTAATATAGGCAATTAAGTAATTTTATTCCAAATACTTTTGAACAAAGAAAACGTAGTGTATGATAATAATATTATGATATTAGCGACATTGTAGACAATTGTGTAAGTTACGGTATTATTATTTTATTTACTGAGGTAGGAACGAATTGGAAAAGAAATATTAGTTCGGAAATTTCGAAATAATACCTAATATGCATACTTATTACTTATTAGAACGATGTTTAAATATATTATTACGGTTACCTTGTTCTGACACAGTAATTTTGTGTACCTAACTAACCCACTTTTTTTACGCTGATTGGTCTGAGCTCAGATATATTCAAAACAATAATTATTATGGTCTACATTAGAACTCAAAAGTAATACCTAAATACTAATCGATTTTATATTAAATTTGATACTTGATAGGATTCTTCGACCTTAAAAATAAATAATAACTATTAAAAGGTTTACGTTTGACATTAACGTGAAAGAATTTTTATTGATTTACGATTAACGTGTACATTTTTTTCTATTAAGTAGACAAAAGGTGAAATTATTAAAAAAAAAAACTTCAATCATTATAGAGAAAAAAAAATCATAATAAATTCAAAAATGTTGACGTAAACGGCTATATTATATTTTAATATTATAAATTAATTTGATTTCTCGCACATGTTGATGAGAGTGTGAGTGACGGTGGCTACAGACAACGGTTAAGTAGGTATTGGCCTTGAATTGTGTCGACGCACAATAATAAAATCCAACACACGAAAACAACAATAGGCTTCCAAGTGTATTACAATCATAACAAAATACAATAATAATAAAATGTTTTTGCAACGCGGAGGTTATTTCCAAAAACGCTTTTTAGTGGCTGTAAACAGAGTAGGTAAACACGATATTTTTATTAAGTATATATTATTATGACGCATGGCAATCAAAAATTAAAACGGAAACGCACCAAGTGAATTTGTTTATTATTCTCTAAACGTAATAAATATTTACCATTTATAAGTGGTAAAAATTGTTGATGCCATTGGTTATTACTTTATTAGCTAAACAGAATAACATGTTGTTGACGGGGTAGTTACTAAACTATACAATGTATAGTATACATGTATTTTACAATCAAAATAAATTTATTCAAGTAGTCAGTATAAATTATAATATCAAATTTGTAAACAAGTTGTTTATCGAATTGTGTTTACGTATGCTGGAACTATATCATATAGTCGTTGTACACATGTGGAATTTATAGTTGTAGACTAATTTTTTTTTACTGTTTGATAATTTGCGTTGTAACATATTATGATTCGATGGTTTATTTGCAACAAACTGATATTATTATTATTAATTGCTTTAATGATTTAAAACTATAATATGATCTTAATATTGTGCTTTAAAAGTTTATTTAAACGTTAGTTTAATGAGTATGAATAATATGATGATGATTTGATAAAGTATGATGGCACCAAATTATAACTAATAAGTGTAATTAAATATTTGATGAGATAAGAAATCAACTACAATTAGAAAAATGTAATATTAGATATTGTTTTATATATCTATAATTCATAGTTTATTATTAAAAAACGCAGGTGATATTAAAATGAAACAAAGTTTAAAAGTAATGTTTCAACAAATAATACGAATTATAAATATATATATATTTCTAACTAAATATATTATTATTTTATAGGGTTTTCATCAGTTTGCCTCATTTTTACTCGTCGTTCCTACATGTATGGTAAGTACTACTACCTGTTATAAGTCTTGACCAATACCTGTTTAACAGGTCAGTATCGAAAAATATCAGTTCCTATTTTGGCATAATCACTCGTATTTTCGTATAACTTGATAAACTAGTAGGCTTTCGACGTTTATTTCAAAAAGGCGTTTAAAATTTTGATTATTTTAATGTGCACAAACTGAAAAAACTATGAAAAAACACTATGAAGTAATATTTTTGTTCGGATTACTGTGGAAAAAAAAATTATACATTGCGTAGTGAACAATTATTTCTAGCAATAAAATATTTAAATATGAGTATGTTAATATGTAGTACATCTAGTATGTATCGTGGGATAAACAACATAAATTAATTATGTATAATGTATACCATGGTGTGACGTTTATAGATTTTTGCACTATTCTTTGTTTTGATATGCTTATGCATAATGTCGATAACCTACACACACAGAGGTTTTATATAATATAAATAATTATGTTTTGAAAGAAAAAAATTTATATCTAAGCTATATTACATAGTTACAGGCGTCACAGCTTACGCATGCAATATTTATATTATAGTTGGGTACACAATAAGAAAACAATAATTAAACAGCATTGTTACGAAATGTTTAATATTACTTGACTAGGTATATTTTGTTTAAATGTGTTTATGTGACACAGACACGCCAACTACAAATAGTAGGTACACCTATAATATTCATTTCATTTCAATACGTTAATAATATGCTTTGCCCTACCTTTGAATTTTATTCAAAGAAATTAATAACTTTAATAACTATTATAAATAAGTTTGTAAATATTATTTTCACTTAGTGGTTTGTTTTATAAGAAACACCCATTAATTATTGTATGAGATTACTTCATTTATTTTTATTATATATATATTATATATTAGGTACCTATACGTTTTTCAAAGTCAATTTTTTTTTGTCATTTAAAATATTTATAAATTTTATTTATTTCTAAGAAATTAGAGGGGAAATGTTTAAATAATTTGCCCACATAAGTATCAAATTATATAAAATAATTTCGAAACAGATTTTCTCGTTACCTATCTCAAGATAATATTATTTTTAAGCAATCATGTTACATAAAAAGCTTTCAAAGTCTTAAATATTTTAGGTAGGTACCTGGGCATCTAGAAAATACCTATGTAATGTGGTATTTTTTGTTATTGTTGAAATTAGGTACATTTATTTTATCGTATATGTATTTTGTATTTTAAATAATATAATGGTAGATATAATAATATTTGGTACATATTTGATGTAATTCATTGTAGGTAATGTGCATTTAATACCCAGGTATAAAATTTAAAATAATTCATAAATATTATATAATATTATATTTTTATATAATAATAAAAACGAATTAAAACAACAAAATATTCATGCGTTTACAATTTATTACACTAATAATAATCAAGCAATACTAACGCCAAGCGACGCGAAATGCTTATGAATTGAAATTATTTTTATTTGTAGGTATTGTTAATACACCACTGGTTTTACAAATTTGAAATAAATACAAAAGGTTAAAGTATCGACTGATAAGGCTGACCGAACTATTTCGACCTTCAAATGAGCACAGTTATAACTTTTTGGTCGTATATATACTATATTGCTTATAAATTAATTATAACTGAATATTGATAAATTGATAAACACATGATAACATTGAAGTTTGACTGAGAGTTGGGAATGTTAATTATATTTCATTATTTTTTTTAGGTTTTATGGGCTATTAGTCAATTACTATCTATGTGCAGTTTTACAATAAAGACTGTTAGGTAATAATAATTCTATTTGTGAAAAATAATAAAAGTTCGATGATAGATGTTTTTAAAACGTACGGTTATTACTTTATTATAAATTTTAATTAGTCGGTTGAAACTGAAAAGTGGATATCTGGTGTTGTACCTTATCCACTTTTCAGTATTTATAAACAATAGTTTATTGGTGCAATAGTATTATAAATTGTTAAATACTTACAGTAGAATGAAGAAAATTAATGGAATGTGTATACAGTGTATAAATTATAATAAGATATTCATAATTTAGACCTTTATTATGATTAATGAGATTACCTCGATAAAGTATAAATATATTTTTGAAAAACAATTACTTCCTATGAATTAAAATTTGAACAATAAATTAATAACATAAGTATTTACTTTTTACTGAAGATATATTCTTTAAAAATTGACCGGCTTTAAAATTAATTTCTTATTTTAATCAATACCTACCGACTGAATAGAAGTATTTGTTAATTTTATTAATAATTTATGATAATAATTGTAATAAATACAATTTTATCGAGTTTTTTTCAAAGTAGCTTAGTAGTAAATCGATTTTATCTTATTATTTATCGATCTAAGTAAATCAATAAAATACTATTGTTTATATTTTAGAATACAAAAATAATTTAATTTTAATTTAACTTAAACTTTGTGAGTACTGAGTACTCATAATAATTTCTATAGCATGTAAAATGGTCCCATTTATCTTTATCATTATGTGAAAAAATTGTTTGTCAATATATATTTTTATTATATTTATATATGTACCAGGTACATTGTACCTCCCAATGAGAAAGCATCATAATATATTTTATTTACAAACTTATTGTTATTTATTAATTAATTTATTTGGTACCAACTTTCCAACATAATGTTATTGAATAATTCAATAGGTAAGTATACTTATATCGTTAAAGAAACGATTAACTCCTCGCCTAATTTTAGATTCGAAATAAATATTAATTATTTTATATATATTTTTAGTCTATAGATATAACATATTAATTTACTTAATTTACCAATTAAATTTTGGTTATTGGTATAGGTACTTAATTTGAACTATTTTAGGTTCTAAGGTCTTATTAGTTATTAGTTATTACTTATTATGATTGGAGTGATCTATAATTTATGGTTAATGCCTATAAAATTATCTAAAATATACAAAAAAAGAGTTCTCATACTATAATTTTGAACATGGTCTTAAAACAGGCAGCTACCTACATTGATCCTAAAGTGTATTTAAGAAAAACCGAACGATTTGTTTAACGAGCCTGTATAGAACTTTAAAAAAAGATGAAAATGTTTTAAACGAACACGGCTGTGTTATGGTCTTGTAATAAGTTTTAGAATCGGCGAAAACAAAAAATTCTTATAGATAACTTTGGCACGAACACGAACATAATAACGTTGCATATTTTTGGCAGGTTGCGATGATTGTATTTTTTTTGTTCTTAACCTAGCGAAAACAAATAAAACCCGGTCGTTGATTCATTAGCATATCTCTTGTTTAAAATTAATACAATTATAATGTACAATGAAAAATGATATGGTACATTTTTCGGTATAATTTTATTTACAATTATTTTCATAGGTAATATTTTGTACTAGCATAATATTATTTTACGAACTCTAGAATAATTCTAATTTAAATAAATAAATTACTGAATGCAAATATAATGACGGGATTTTAAAAATAGTACCTACTCGCGACTATTTTTGCCGTATACATATACATATCAGGCCCGTGCGCATGGGGGGGGGGAGGTTGGGGGTTCAAACCCCTCCCATTGCCGAAAAAATATAAATCGTGTTTTTTATTTTTGATCGATTATATTACGTATATCTACGTTTCTACTCTAAAATAGTATATTATATAGTAAATAATATATTAATAGGTAATTTATTTTTATAAAAGTATCCTGTAGGATATTTTATTTTATTTTAAAATTTTCAATGTTTAACCTACAATGCCGGGACAATATTAAAAACTATGCACACACTACCCTCGAAAATCAGGCATTCAAACAATGCCCGACTTCCTACTTTGCCCGTAACATAAATATTCGAAAGCGTCCATCATCGCCCGGAAAAAATGAAGAATCTACGATCCGAACGAAACCGGATAGATGAAAATTCACCTGGATGGAAGGGCATGCAAACGAACGTTTTTAACGTCTTTGTTTTGATTTAACTTAATTTGATTTCGACCGCACACATCTTAATTAATTGACGAGACACACGACGGAAACGCAAGTTCTTAGTACACTATTAACGCATGAGACGCTTTGAAAAAATGTGTATCGCATTCAAACGTCGAGTTTGTCGTTTATATGTATAATAAGATACATGTATGTTTCAAGTTGTATAAAAAATATAAAACAAAATAAATAATGGTTTATAAAACAATAACAAAGTATTATTAATTATATAAAATGATTTAAAATAATAAATAATATATATATATATCGGTCTTGTTAATACACATTACACAGTGCTGATGAGAATTTGTTGAGACAAAAAAGATCAAACGAAGCAAAGAATAAAATTAAAGCGTTCCTAACATCCTGCCTTGTCCTTACGCTTACAACATCATTCTAGTCCTTCCAAAATGAAAAAAATTAAAGTGGAGGGGTGAGTGTCGCTTCTAAATTATTCAATACAAATAGCGTCCTCGTGTCCCTCGTGATATCCATTATCCATGCACAAGTGCACAACCACACACTATTTTATAAATTTCATTCATTTTCATCAGTAAACTATTTTCTCATAGACCGTGATAGAACCAAATCATTCTGATGACACAGTACCAAATTTGTTTACAAATGAGTAAGTATCCACATATTTTCAAAAGAAAATAACGTTAATTTCTGATGGTTATTTTTTTTATTTATAAAATGTTTTAAATATGCCAACTGTGTTCGAGAATCATCATTTATATAATATGCATTCACATTTTGTTTCTTTTATCAATTATTTTAGACAACAATTTTTATTTTTTACTCAGATATATTCCTATATAAATGCATTAACATGTTAAAGTTTAATGTCAAAAGTAGGGGTAGTAAACTGTTTTCGAGTATAGCTTATAAACTGTATAATATGTTTATACCTTAATACCTTATATGACAACAAAATAACCATTGTTAAGATTGAAGTGTATCGCAAAATTGTAATTTAAGTGGGATTTGTTATGAAATTAGTCTTGTCATAATAATTGTGCATTTATGACTACAGAATGATTTTTATTTTAAACAATAATAAATTGATTACATTAATAAGTTATGTTTAATGGTGTGTTTAAGAATTTAAAATAACCTTAGATACCTAGGTGTAAGTTATGCTACTACCAATTCATTCTTTTATTATATATATATATATATATATATATAAATAAAACTTAAGGGTCTTCCACTATCATGTTATGAGACTTGTAAATATATATACAATTGTATAAGTATGCAATGTAGAATGTGAATAAAAATAAAAATCAATAATAATACAAAAATAGGTTCTTTGAAATAAATTATTAAATTAAAAGACCCAATAGTCATAATAGGGTTGTTAGACATAATTACCTTGTGTTATTTTGAGTTGGGGACAAAGAAATTGTATACATTTTTAATTCCAGTGTCATAAAAACATCCTAATGACACAGAACAGTTGTGTTTAGATCCTGGAAAAATATAAAAATTATTATTGGAATGTTTTCAAATTTTGAAGATATTGTTGATTATAATTCATTTTACGGTGATCTGAATATATATATTTTTTATTTTTTGGCAAAAATTTATAGAATTAAAATATATTTTCATAAGAAAAATAAGTTTAAAACCCTAAACCTGCTTTCAATAAATAATAAACAAAAAATTAGGAACAAGTTCTTATTTTCTTTAATTTCTATCAAGAGTAATAATGTCTAATAGAGCCTTTTCTTGATCTAAATATGAAATTTCATTAATTATTGTAATAGTTAAAAATAAATACAATAGAGTGAGTAATAATTGAATGTCATCTTGTTCAAATAAAATTATTCTAAACCTAATGAAATACTATTATATTATAATTTATTACATTAATTATTTCAATTAAAGTAAGATGACAAATAATTTTGTTGAATAAGATAGTGTCAGACTCCATCTTTTAATTGCTTTTTCCAACCATAGGTATTTGTAATACCTAATCAAATATTATGAATCCTTATTCCTTAGATACCAACAAAAAAATAAACAATATTATTAACACCTAAAATATCAAATAAAAAGAACCATCTATAATAAATGAATATTTAGATTTTTGAACATACATTTCGAGCACCTTAAATTCCATTTTATCTCACCATTCCTTAATCATTATAACATGGTTACAACTAATATTGTTTATATTAGGGATATCTTTTTTAAATTAATTGCTATGATCATACGAATAAATTAAATGTAATTATACAATATAAATATATAGTTCTAGTGGCGTTAAACTCACTTTACTTTGCAAATTAATTTATTTAAAAAAAATTCATTATAAATTATTCAATTAAATGTTGAAAACATTATTTCAATTCCAGGTATCAATCAAAATGCAAACTCGTTAAAAAATTGTGATCGTGATGTAGCAGATTATGTTCTCAAAAATGCAATTTAAAGATACCTTTCAGAATACATACTAGTATCTAATCTTACAGAATTGAAGTTTGTGGCCATTCTTAACCCAAATATAAATTTAATTTGTTATATTAGAATGGATACTGGAGAAAAACCTTACAAGTGTGATATTTGTGGGAATTCATTTTCTAAAAAAATTCATTTAACAAACCATCTAAGAACTCACACTGGAGAAAAACCTTACATGTGTGAAATTTGTGGCAATTTGTTTACTCAAGTTGCTCATTTAAAATATCATCTAAGGACACACAATGGAGAAAAACCTTACAAGTGTGGCAATTTGTTTTCTAACAAATTTTGTTTAACAACCCATCTAAGAACTCACACTGGAGAAAAACCTTACACGTGTGAAATTTGTGGCAATTCGTTTAATCAAGTTTCTCATTTAAAATATCATCAAAGAATACACAATGGACAAAAATCTTACTTATGTGAAATTTGTGGCAATTCGTTTTCTAAAAAAATTAGTTTAACAGAGCATCTAAGAACTCACAGTGGGAAAAAATCTTACTTCTGTGAGATTTGTGGCTATTGGTTTTCTAAAAAATTTAGTTTAATACAGCATCTAAGAACTCACAATGCACAAAAATCTTACTTGTGTGGGATTTGTGGCCATTCGTATACTCTAAAGAGTAGTTTAACTCAACATTTAAAAGAACATACTGTAGAAAAACCTTACAAGTGTGAAATTTGTGATAATTCATTTTCTAAAAAATTTAGTTTAACAGAGCATCTAAGGACTCACATTGGAGAAAAACCTTTCAAGTGTGGAATTTGTGGCCATTCGTTTACTCTAGAGAGTAATTTAACTGAACATGTAAAAGGACATACTGTAGAAAAACCTTACAAGTGGGACATTATTGGGAATTTGTTTACTCAAGTTTTTCATTCAAAAAATCATAAAAGTACACACAATGGAGAAAAACCTTACAAGTGTGAAACTTGTGGCCATTCGTTTTCCGAAAAAAGTAATCTAAGAAAGCATCTAAGAACTCACAAAGAAAAACCTTACATGTGTGAAATTTGTGGCCATTTGTTTAATAAAAAAAGTAATCTAACAAGGCATATAAGAATTCACAATAAAGAAAAACCTTACGAGTGTGGAATTTGTGGGAAATCGTTTACTCAAGTTTCTAATTTAACAACCCATTGTAAAACACACACTGGAGAAAAACCTTACAAGTGTGGAATTTGTGGCCATTCGTTTACTCTAGAGAGTAATTTAACTGAACATGTAAAAAATCATGATGTAGAAAATCATTACTTGTGTGAAATTTGTGGCCACTCGTTTACTCTAGAGAGTAATTTAACTGAACATGTAAAAGGACATACTGTAGAAAAACCTTACAAGTGGGAAATTATTGGGAATTTGTTTACTCAAGTTATTCATTCAAAAAATCATAAAAGTACACACAATGGAGAAAAACCTTACAAGTGTGAAATTTGTGGCCATTCGTTTTCTGAAAAAAGTAATCTAACAAAGCATCTAAGAACTCACAAAGAAAAACCTTACAAGTGTGAAATTTGTGGCCATTTGTTTAATAAAAAAAGTAATCTAACAAGGCATATAAGAATTCACAATAAAGAAAAACCTTACGAGTGTGGAATTTGTGGGAAATCGTTTACTCAAGTTTCTAATTTAACAACCCATTGTAAAACACACAATGGAGAAAAACCTTACAAGTGTGAAACTTGTGGCCATTCGTTTTCTAGAAAATTTAATCTAACAAAGCATCTAAGGACTCACAAAGAAAAACCTTACGAGTGTGGAATTTGTGGGAAATCGTTTATTCAAGTTTCTAATTTAACAACCCATTGTAAAACACGCACTGGAGAAAAACCTTACAAGTGTGAAACTTGTGGCCATTCGTTTTCTACAAAATTTAATCTAACAAAGCATCTAAGGACTCACATTGGAGAAAAACCTTACGAGTGTGGAATTTGTGGCCAATCGTTTATTCAAGTTTCTCATTTAACAATCCATTATAGAACACACACTGGAGAAAAACCTTACAAGTGTGAAATTTGTGGCCAATCGTTTACAAGAGCTTCTAATTTAACAATCCATCATAGAAAACACACTGGAGAAAAACCTTACAAGTGTGAAACTTGTGGCCATTCGTTTTCTACAAAATCTAATCTAACAAAGCATCTAAGGACTCACAATGGAGAAAAACCTTACGAGTGTGGAATTTGTGGGAAATTGTTTACTCAATCTCCTAATTTAACAATCCATTATAGAACACACACTGGAGAAAAACCTTACAAGTGTGAAATTTGTGGCCAATCGTTTACAAGAGCTTCTCATTTAACAATCCATCATAGAGAACACACTGGAGAAAAACCTTACAAGTGTGAAATTTGTGGCCAGTCGTTTTCTATGAAGAGATATATAACTAAACATGTAAAAAAACATACTGGATAAAAACCTTAAAAGTGTGAAATTTGTTGCCGTTTTTGGAGCAATGAGAAAATTAAAACAATTAAATATCATTTCTATTATTATTATGGGTATGTTGACAATGTAATATGTATTATATAAACTTAAATTATTACTATTGTATATACAGTAGAAACCGCTTATTAGGAACACTTTGGAACCAAGGAAAATGTGTCAATTAACCGATTGTTTCTATTAAGCGATTGGTTACTGTATTAATTGTATTTATTAAACTTTATTTATGTATATGTATGTTATTATTACGTATGTATTATTCTTTGAAAAAAAATGTTTAATTTAAAAATATAAATGTATTAATTTATTTTACATTTTATTAAAAAAATATTTATCGATGTTGGTTTTTTTGCATTGAGTAACTTAGTGACCATAATTTCATAAGAGTAGTGCTGCTCAAAGTTATTTTCATCAGCACAGTTATGGACTGGTCTCCTGAGGACACTAAGTTTCAATTACGTGATTGTATCAATTAGCCGGTTTTCTAATAAGCGGCTTCTACTGTATTTATATTTTGCATCCAAAACACACTTATTGCCTATGCCTACATTTCATTTGGGAAATGCTCTGGTCGGGTTATAGGTCACTGGCCTGTGGATTCTGACGTAATGCCAATAAGGTAAAATATAACAGATATCAGTAAAAACCTTACAAGTGTGAAATTTGTGGTCATTCGAATTCTCAAAAAAAAGTGCGATACAGCATTGGCAACCCGGGTCAGCCAATCCCTGTTTTGAAGTAAATAATGCTCGACAAGTATGTTTCTTAGTTCATCAAAAGCCCAAATTGTTGAATATTTTTTACTTATTTATTTTTTTTTATCTGACAATTTAGTGCATATTCAAAAATCTATATATTACTTTAATAAGGTCATTTGTTTTGTTACTTTTGTGTAGGAAATTACACAATATTGGTTTGCCATGGTTCGCATTCAAGAGCGCATTAATAATTTGTAAATAATGTAAATAACATTTGCCGGTTTCGAATGATGCAAGCCAAACAACATTTCCTGCTGTTTTGGCTCATCGTCTTATTTGCTTTAGTTTTATATTTTCTAAAAATAATAAGATCCTTTTTAATTTTACAAATCAGATATTATAGTTCAATTTATTCAATAGATAATTTATATGTCACTTGACATTCAATTCAATTATTATTAATTGAATAATATTATTTAATAATAATAATTAAATTTAATAAATAATATAATATTATTTAATTATAAATAGTTTTAATTATAAAGAAATTACTATTTATAAATTATTAACTATTGATAATTTATATGAAAAAAGATTATGAATTAATCTATTGTTTTATTTTATGTGAGCTTTTAAAGACACTACATTAAAAGGTTGGTGTGAAATAAATTGTATATAATCAGTAATCACAATCAATATATTAATGATATGATGAAATATGTTAAAAAATGTAAAATCATAAATTAAAGTTTTTTCAAATAAAATATTTGAATAGAAATAAATAATATTAACTGCATTATCAATGGTTTTTTTTTATAGGGATGAGAAGTTACAGGATTTGCATATTTTTTATTTATAGCTAGGTGAGCTTAAAATCTGTTCTATAACCTAATGAATTGAAATTTGGTATTTAAATTTTGCATAAAAATGCATATTTTAAAATTATGTGGATTTTAATACAATTGACATGAAAAATTTATTATTTCAAGTTACAGGTTTGAAAAAATAATTATTAAATATATTACAAAACTTATAAAATTGTATTTTTATTTTTTTAGTTTAAATCACCCGACTCAATATACAATCAATACACCTACCAATCATTTATCATCTCACATTCATACCTAGTATTAATTTTTTATTACTCAGTAAAAAATTATTTATATTTTAATAGAATCAAATTTAACGAAATATTATTTATATTAATTTATTGTAAACATATTTTTTATGTATAGAAAAAATTGCATATTATAATATATTTTTTGCATATTTTCAAATTTTTGATGCATATATCATAATTTTTCTTTGCATATTTTGTCTATTTTAGCTCCTATAACTTATCATCTCTAATAATCACCTTTATTGTATAGGAAGGTTTGTAGCTCATTCTTGAGATTAGGTGTATGTGGTGGTAGTTTACACTCAATTTGTAATGTGGGATGGCAGGGGTCAATAGAAACTAATGGATCTGTATAGAGAACAATGCTGGTATAATGTAGATTTGAGAAAATTAAGTATAGAATATTGCCAGACAAGATAATGTTATTAAACTGGGATAAATTTAATAGAGAAAATAATTCAATAAGGGAGCTCCCTGAAAAGGATGAAAGGAAATGTAGTTGCTTGAAACCCCATCTTGTCTCTTACCTATCTTAAGGAAGGAATATTATAGTCACCGCAAATAATTAATTTACAGTCAGGATACGATAACTCTATAGATTCAATAACTGTGAGATGGTTTAAAAGTATTTGTATATCACCATTAGGTGGAATATACACAGCACAAATTATTATTTTATGACCATTAACTGAGACCATGGTAAAGGTCTGTTCAACATTCAAAGTATCGATGTTTAGCAATTTCGTTTTAAATATTTTTTTGACAGCAATGAGAACTCCTTCAACACGACTATGAGGACTAGTATTTCATTTCTATTGCATCTGAATTTATTGTATTGAGTAAAACCTAATTCATTATTTAAATGTCTCTGTAAATACTATAAAATCATGCGAAAAAGATGGGATTAAACATTTTAATAAGTTTATTTTGGTAATAACCGATAAATTAAAATTAGTATAAACAGAAGGTTTATTTTTACAAGTATTGGATATATAATTAAAAAAGTATTGCATTTAAAGCTATAACTATTAGCCCTTGCCCTCGGAATTAGTTTTTTTTAATTTTTACGATTTTTGGAATGCCATTTGAGTAGAGGATGTTGATATCACTAGCTCCATAATAACAAATTGACGTGGCCCTACAACAGAATACCAGTTAGCAAATAATATAATAATAAATAAATGTGACCCTACAATAGCACACAACTTGACAAATAATATAATTATAATAACTTACGGCTAGTCCAAAATACAATGTACAATAATAAAAATAATACATAAATTAGCATATGGCGGCACTACAGTCATATATAGACTATACTAAAGCCAAGCTTGTGAGCCTTTAACACTTAAACAAAAAAATATTATATGATCGACCAATACTCACAAAATTTACTGCGTTCAGTGGCGGATTTCATCCCAACACGACCATACCAGGAAAAGTAGGTATAATAATCAGTTTCATAAAATAAAAAATACACAGCCCCGTGTGTGTGCGACCACAGAGCTAGTCACAGACCAATAATTTACATGTCTGCAGCACGAAAACGAACAAATACCACGACTGACAGCGACTGCTGGTAACGGTAATGAAAGCCCTAGATTGGGAAATAATAAATATAATACGCTGACGATAAAAATTATTCGAACGATATTTACCAACACAGCTAATTTTGAATTCATCAAATTCACAATGTGATTTTTAGACTGCAGACGCTGGACGAGGAAAACAATGAAACGACGACGACGACGATAAACCCAACGAAGTGCATATCTGTAAGCAAGAACGAGAAAAGCACATATAATATAATATAAAATTAATAATTATAGAAAACTTTTGATGAACTAATATTTACGATCAGCTGCTTTGGACTGTGGAGTGGACATGGAAAACGGTCGTCGGCTCGCCTGCCACACAGCTGCTGCCGACAACCGTTTTTTCAGTGTTACCACACTAATGAAAATCAAGGAACATACGACATTAAAAAATCTAGGTAACACTGAAACTATGTCTTCATGAAATATTCAGATTAATGTGACCGCGGTTAAAGATGTCTTGAATTTAATTATTCTGCGCTTTAATCCCGATTGGAACCGAACGGAAACAATCACAGGAATGCAAAACTAATAATGTTACGAAAATGATAACAGCAAACCCGCCATCTCTAACATTTCATATTAATTGACAGCGTCAACACCAGGTAAGACGTAATTATTTTTTAGCTATTTATATATTTAATGGTTTAATGAACCACTTAACATTATTTATATTTTGCATCTAAAACACATTTTGTGCCTTTGCCTACATTTCATTTGGGAAATGCTCTGGTCGGGTTATAGGTCATTGACCAGTGTTCTCACTGGCCTGTGGATTCTGATGTAAGGCCCATAAGGTAACAACATATATCAGTAAAAAACCTTACAAGTTACAAGTGTGAAATTTGTGGTCATTCGTTTTCTCAAAAAAAAGTATGATACAACATTAGCATCCTGGGTCAGCCAATTCCTGTTTTGAAGTGAATAATGCTCGATAAGTGTGTATCTTAGTTCATCATTAGCTCAAATTGTTGAACATTTTCTATTTATTCCATATTTTTTTTTCTGACAATTTAGTGCATATTTAAAAATCTATATGTTATTTAGTAAATAATCGAAAAATCATTATTCGTGGTCTGTGACAATAAAATAAATGCCACCATTTTCAATGTTCAAATAAACTAAATTAATTTAGTCATTAGTGTCATATTATCCATTCACTACCCATCTTGCAAAGCAATAATGTGAAATATATCCTTTAATCCTTATGTTGATAATTTGTTCACCAAACAATTGATTTTATTTATTTTAAAAACATTAAATAATTGTCATTATGAATCTATTAGTCATGTAACTATAGACCTTATACCATTGATTAAGTATACTTATATTATATTTAATAAATATAGTATATATAATCAATGATAATTGATAATACTTGGTATTTAGGTCGTTGGATGTACCAATGTACGTCATAGTTGTTCATATGCAAATATCGTTTCTTCTTCTTTTTAGAAGTCCAATGAAAATAATAAAATTAGATCTCGAGGTGGTATACCTATTCTTGCCACTAAAATAGTATCATTTATCAATTGTCTTGGTTACAATCATATTAATATGCACTGATATGAATATTTTCAATATCACGCGTCTGTTCTTTATCATAACAGAGCGCGGTGTTATCATCGATAGCATTTTGAGCCCAATCGTTTTTAATTTTTATTCTTAGTTACTTCATAATATTTGAAATTAAATAATAATTATTATAAATAGTAAATGAACCATGTTTAGAAACAAAACCAAGAGTAAGTATGTTACTTTTAATCCGATATTTTATTCTAATTTCATTTAACACTGTTTTTTTTCATTTAAAACCATTTAATTTTATTTAAAATTGTTTACTCATTCATACTCATATTTTTGAACCAACTCTTGTTGGCCTAACCTTCACTTTTTTCTTTTCTCTTAGTACCAACGGTTTGTTAATATCTGAACCGTTTTTAGAATTCATGTGCTCGGGGGGACCTTAGAAAATGCCACTTCTATTTTAAGGGACAATTTGATTTCTTTAATAGTAGATAATGAAAAAATAAAAATTTGTCATAAAATCTTGATTATATCTTGAGATATATAATTGTTATATTCTATAGTTTGATTCAAAAGAGAATATACCAAGACGCGACCGATTTTCATCTGGCATTCCCTACCAACGAACCATTTTATCTAACGATAATATGTTTAATTGTACAAGTTTGGAAATTAATGTCTGGTTGTTGTGGCTGCCGCCCACAAAGTGAAAAATACAGGTGTAAGAGATTTCGATAGCTGTCATTCGATATGTGCAGAATTGGTATTTTCTCTTTTGAAAAGTAGTATATATTATATATATTGTATATTATTTTATCTCATGTAGTCGGGCAACACTACAATAGGGCTGATTTTTAAATTATCGTTGCTGTATTTCATAATAGAATGTGATTCTAATTGGATCGTTAGCCACGAGTGTCTATGCTGACATACTGAGAATATACTTTATAAAACTATGGTTATAAAATTATTGATTTTTTCAATTTTAACTTACATATATGTATCTTTTGCGATTTCTGTTGATTAATTTTGGAATTTATGATGGAGATCTTTGTTAAAAAGTTTTGCATTTTATTTAATGATTTAATGTAACAACTATTTTACACATATATTATTATTTATTTTTAATTTTTCAGTACACTAGTCCAAAAAGTTCAGGAAAATCTACTTTGGGTCAAACATTTTAAATTTCAAGCCACTGACAAAAGCTGATAATCGTTTTGATTTATTAATGTAAAATTGATAATATTATATTATTTTAAAAGTTGCATCGGATAAACAATCGATTTTCTATTGAAAAGTGTTAAAGGTAATTTAGCTGCAAATGTTCAAAAAGTATTTATTAATCATTGCTATTTTAATAGGTATCAATCTGTCGTCATGGATTCTGATGAGGAAATCCCATCATTGGTCACTGCAACAGTATTAGAACCAGTGCCTGTGACCATAATCACCGGCTACTTGGGGTCTGGTAAGACAACTCTTTTAAATTACATACTCACAGAACAACATAGTAAAAAAATTGCTGTCATACTGAATGAATTTGGTGAAGGTATGTAAATTATGAAATTATTGTTTTTATAATATTTATAATAATAAACTATTCTTGTGAAATTACAGTAATAATATCGATTCTAAAAAAAAAAAATAGTTTGTTTCAGTTTTGTAACTAATTATATTTATAATTTAAATTTTGGTTTATTCACAGGTGATACAATGGAAAAATCAGTAGCCATTGGTGAAAAAGGAAACCTTTGTGAAGAATGGCTTGAATTACAAAATGGCTGTTTATGTTGTTCAGTCAAAGATAACGGTGTAAAAGCTATTGAAAATCTTATGTCTAAAAGAGGAAAATTTGATTATATTTTACTAGAAACTACGGGATTAGCTGATCCTGGTAATTAAAAATATTTCATACTAGCAGATATAAGAAACAATGTTAACTATTGTATTTAAATTCTAGGGCCTATAGCAAAATTATTTTGGATTGATACAGAGTTGGGAAGTGATGTTCATTTAGATGGTAAATAAAATATTTTATTCCCTTTCTATTAAACATTTCTTTTAAACTTATTATAAAGCTTATTAATGATTTGCATATTAAAATGAAAACAAATAAAAAATATTAGTTTTAACGATATTAAGATTCTATTGGATCTTTTGACATTGTCTGATTTTTAATCTTAAAGAAATTAAAATTAAGTTATATTAAGGGTACAATACTTTGTCTTATTGTCAAGTTATTCTATACAATATCAATTATCAATACTTTGATTAAAAAATGAATGAATATCAAAAAAGTATTATTCTTTTTATTTATACTCGCATACTTAATGCTTCTTAAATTTATCTTTTATTCTAAATTATTTTAAATGATTCATTAAAAGAGAATATAGTTATAATTCTTAAAATACTAATTATAACGATAAAATGAGAATCTGCATAGTCTGGGTTCAAATATACGCCTGATAATGACGATCATCAGTCACTTGAGCGAGTCGGTTGTTTCATACGATTCGTAATATTACAAGACAAAATTATGGAAACTCGCATTTAGTTAAAAACTAAAAAAAGTCTATCTACTCATATTATAAATCGATGGTATAACTATAATGCCCATATTTTAAATATATAAGTATATTCAATTTTTTTTTTTATTTTGCACCTCTTTCTTTGTTGTACATCTAATCTGGGCCAGTTTCACCAGGCCCCACTAACAGCTCTGAATATATTAATATACTATATGTACTTTTTTATGTTGTTAATATGAACTATGGAATATTCTGTAATTACAATTTTTAAATAAAAAAAAAGTGTATATACCTATAATATAGCATTTTAACTTAAATCAATGTTTAATGAATACAATACAATGTTTCAATGTAAATACATTACATTGAAGAATATTATTCATGAAAATTAAATATTTATTTATACCTTTAATTTATTTTCAAATAAAAGTTTACCTTTGAGTAATCATTAAAATAATTATGTTATATTCATTTATTGATTTCAGGGATCATTTGTGTCATTGATAGCAAGAACGCAAATAAAGTAAGGTACTTTTATTATTTATTATTTAATTATATAGATATAAAGATAGAATTTTACTGTATATGTAAATATGCATGAATACATTTACATACTCTATTATAATTTTTATTAATAGAAACACATTTTGTTTTAATAATTGTATCAGTTAATACTTTTATAAATAATATAATGAATATTTGTTTCTAGGTATTCATCTCTTCATCACTTAAAGTCAGTCCCACATGACTGGTGTACTTGGCCAATATTGTTCACTGGTGACAATGCAACAATCATATGAGAAGCTTATATTTTATAAATCACCATACAATTGTTGATCACTGGCTCTTACTAGAGGATTGTTGGTAAACTTGACACAAGTCTAAGGACCACCAATGTTTACGTTAAACTTGGTGCTCCCATACAACTGACTAGATGTTTGATGACTGGTTTTACACACTTATTAAATTATTACTTAAACTACTTAAACTAATTACTTAAAAAAAATTAAAGACTGTATTGTTATTTCAATTAATTTGTATCGAAATAAACAGTAGGTATTTATTTTACAGTAATTTTGCTTTTCTTTAGAGAACAAATGGTAACTGTAAAAAAAATTATCGATACATGTATGTACGGGTTTTTTTTTTTGCTTTTTAAAAGAGTAAATATTAAATCTATAAGATAATTTAGATTAAAATATTAGTCCAATATTTACTGTAATCTTATTATATAAACTCGTAAAAAATTACTTTTCTTCTAAATTACTTTAATATGGAATCTTTCTTTTACAGAACTGTATCTGTATTCTGTGTATTTAATAATACAACTTGTGTGTGTAGGAGATTGCTATGACAAGTGAATACCAGTGCTGGGCTATAATAACACTTGTAAATATACACAAGTTGTGTAGGAACAAATATTGGTCATGTATCGCCAGTGACTTATGTTGGTCAAGTACATCGGTCATGTGGAACCAGATTAAGTAACTATTGTTAGATTATGTTATGTTTATAGAATTATTGTATTGAAATTGAAACAATTAAATGAATACCCTGACAAAACGAACAAAAATGTATTACTAAAAAATATTAATGTTGATGAATATAAATTTGTGTGGGATCCTTTTGGGTTCAACAAATAAATAAATAAAAGTTAAACAATATTTAATTAATACGATTTTCGTTAAACGATTATATAAATATAAAAAACCTTAAAAAAAATCATATTTTTGAAGAACATTTTACTCAATATAAAAAACAATGTACCGGAAACTATTATTATCTTAAAATGACAACTTCTAATTTATTAAGTAACTTTGGAATTGTTAACTTTTGGTTGAATTTACTCACTCGAATGAATACTTATAAATCTAAAGTTAAAGTTATACAACATGTCAACTCAACTTAAAAATGTTTTATTTTTGAAATTATACCAACATAAGGATATACATAATCTATTATCTAATATAAATTAATGAAACATTTGAGTATGACAAATTTAAGGCATGAAATATAGTCACCTAATGACTGCAATGATTTTGTTTTTAAGTCAAATTTATGATTTTAAGTTAAACTACGATCATATGAACACATTGTGTTAATTTATTCATATTATAGATTTTGTTGTTGAAGTTTCATGGATGGGTTTATTATTAATACTTTTATTTTTATTTTTCAAACATGTTTGGTTTACTACCCATGTTAGTTTTATTAAAAGAATTGACATTTCAATTAAGTATTAGTGTTCATTTTCAGAGTTTTCTTGTCTTTTATATTTTCTGTCGAACAAGTGTTAAAACATTTTTTTATTTAATTTCAATTCAAATTTTTGATAACTTCTGCTGTACAATTCTATTGTATAGATTTTGTTTTTTTAAATTGAAAATTGTATAAACTAATATTTTGATTTGAATTATTATAATACTTTATAGGATTCTATAAACAGTATAAACTCAAAATATGTACTTATTACTATGATATATAATAAATTACCCAATTATTCTTTTGAATAATTCTCGAAATTAAAATATACCCATCCATAACATATTAAGATATTAATTTATATATTTATATTTTAAAATTGTTGTTTATAATTTTGTTGATTAAACAATTTATAATTTATTAAATTACGATTTTATAGTAAGTGAATAATTTTTTTTATCGGTGAAATTAAAAAAAATAACTTAATAGGATCACGTTGCTGTGATAAATATAATACGAATTTCTAATTGAATTTTCCGATTAGTTCTTCTTATTTATTGACATTCCAATCTACAGTCTTAATATTTTCAAAGTTTTTATTTTTTCATTAAGTATTCCTTTTATACTTTATTATTATTATAATTTTTTTTTTTTAAATGCAAATCCCGTTCGGAACCCATCATTGTTTTTCAGCCTCGTCCGCATAGTTTACATAATGAGAATACAGAAGAATTCCAATTTAGTTTCCTTGCTAAAACTTAACCCTGACGTCCAAGGTAGTTTTGTACGTTGTGATGCTTTGACGTGTGAAATTTTGTTTTTCAGCATCTCGACAACACTTCACCAGACGAACCTAACTCGGATACTGTAAACCCCTCAACAAGGTTAGTTGATATATTAAAAAATATTATTTGATTTAACAGCGATTTTTTTTCACTGGCTCATAAATCATAGGTAGGTAGGTACCTACTTAAATATACGCCTGCGTCATTTTTGATTTTATTTTAGGGTATACGTATATAATACGTCAGTAACATCAAGAAAAAGCAGTGTTCGTTAATTTAACAATGATTATCTTTGTACAATGTACATAATATCAGTGTTGAATTAATTAGTGCTTATACTATCCCAATTCCCAATATACCTACTGTAATGAGCCCTACACTATAATGTTTAAAGTTGTATATTATATCAAACTTGTATAGGTGACGCGATGATAACATTTATTCGATATCTTTACGAATGTCTATTTTTATATGATTCAACACAACTCGGCGGTTCGGGTAGTATTGAGATGAACACAGAGTCCGTTTTTTTGTCTTCGTATTGGTTTTGAAATATATAATGTGGGCATAAAATAATTATTTTACAAAAGTGAAACACTGAAATAAAATAATGATTATGTAAACGAGATAATTTTAAAAGAAGAAAACATACAAAATAAATTAATTTCAAGAGTAAATATTTGTTAACCTTAAGGGGTTAAGTTTTAATAATTAACGAACCGTTATAACGCAATTAATTTGTACCTCTTAAATAGCAGGTTCCTACGCCGAAGTACTACTATAAATGTTATCATACTTCTATAGATAAATATTTCGTTATTATTATAAATATTATTTTCTACATATGCTAAAAGTACAAATTGTACGATTTGTTTGCATTTTGTAAACGAAAGGGTGTATTTTTGAATAAATGAGTAGTAGGTACACCTGTGCATGAAAAACATTGGAAATCGTACAATGCCAGGTCTAATGTAATAACTCTTTAGAGCTTATAACTTAATATAGAAAAAGGGCTTTGTAATGTGGTATGATAATATAGCCCATAGATGCGTCGCATAATATATTACTATTTGTTCCAACTCACCTTGGGGGCTTTTAGGTAAGCACATTCTTATTCAATTTTTCTCGGACCCTTTGGCCTTTTTGCGAGTCAATGTAGTTTCCGCATGGCGTGTCAAAGGCACGAAGATTATTGGGTTTTGCGTGTGCAACATAACATAAAATGGACCGTAGTTTATACATTACATATATTTTATTAATATCCTGTGTGTGCGTGTAGTGTGTAGTGCGCGAAGCGTGTGATATAGTAGCGAATTCCAAAGTTACCTTAACAAATAAAGAATAGGTAGGTAGTCGACAGATTTAATATCTCGCTCACGTCGCTTTTAGGGTCGTCGTTATTCGTTTTAAACGTATGCATCGATCGTAAGGACATTTTGAATGAAATAATAATCGGCAATGGAAATTTAATTTTAGGTATTTCCCAGTGTTGTTATCGTTTTCAAAACGGACGTTTTGGTTAAAACGTGTAGGTATCCAGGGCATCCTACCGAGTACTAATGCAATTCAATTCAAGCGAGTACTTTATCCCCTTATTACATTTCACAATCAATTAGAAGAAAATTGAGATGCAGGTATAATAGGTTTATTGGCACTTTTCTCGCTTCGTTAATCCGGTCTTAAGTCTTGAAACACAAAATTCGGCACAATTCATAATTATGTTTAAGGACATTTGTTAAAAATTATATTTAAAGATTAAAAAGAAAAGGGACGAATTTCAATATTCTCGGAAATAATCAATTCAATCACTAATGTCATATTTTTAATTTTAATGAAAGCTTTAGTTAAAGAAAGCGGAGTTTGTTTTAGAATTCGTTATAATTATGATCGAAAAATGATATAGGATAATAGTAGGTAAATAATAGTTTTAATTGTGAACAAATAATCTTCTGAAAATAATTATCTCCAAAAACGTATGCGAGTATAAAATAAAAAGGTTTTCGCTTATAAAAATAAAAATCACACTCGGATGCATTCAATCGGGAATCGATAGTACGGAATTATAGCTCTACGACTGCATTATTCAACTGGATGGTTGAATTACTGGTTGTTTGGATTTTTTTACGATTATTGTGGTGGGTCTTGTAATTGCAGAAAAACGGATAAACTCGTTCTGATGACAAGCATAAATAGATTACGTGTACATGCTCTGTTGGGTTTATTATGCAAAAACGACGGGACACAGAATAATATGTCCAAATCGAATCAACGTCATGGAAACGGAGATCTGTCTCGGTATATAATCAAATCTGCAAACCATCAGCCCTACTCCGATTTTGTATATAGTGGAATATCTAAACAACTTATGTTGATGTATTTTATGTGTGTGCGTGCACAAATTCAATGGGAATTTACTCATATTATTGACAAACGAAATAACGTTATGAGAGCCTGAAATAGCGGTGTATTTATGAAGGGAATGCCGCGTACGATTTTTAAAAGAACTATTTCTTGTCAACAGTGGCGTAATTAGCACTTGAGTCGAGAGGGGACGCGCACAAATAAAAATAAAAAAACAATTCTTGCATCAAGTAAAAACTTGATAACCGGAAGGTGATTTTTTCCATATTCTCCGTTTATACAATATTTTACTAGGTGCTTCGAAATTCGAAACATCAGTACAAGGCGCAGGAACCAGTATGATACTTTTTTTTATTTTTATAATACATCGAATGAGTTAAACGCCGTTGTCAATTATTGGTTGAAATTGTTTAAAAAACGTTTTTCCCAACTCCAGTTCATATATTTTTCAACAAGTTTATGTTATATACGGGTCTTCTATTTCTGTTTAATAATCGAGTGCCTATTTTATGTTTGTAAAAATATGGAAATCAATAATAATATAGTACCTATAGGCTATAATAAAGCTCTACCAAACGTCACGATGATCTTATAGTGGTTACCACATTAAAAACCACGTCTAGTCATTATAATATATTTCCAATTTTTCTCATTGTGAAAGTCACGGGGTAAAAATTAATGGGACGAGGATATGACGTTTATGTATCCACCCCCTCTCCGCCATTGCTTGTTTTTAATAAGAGTCTCTGTATTTATTTGTCGTATTTCATTGTTGCAGACAAGTTGCGTTAGCCGATATTATTCTCATCAATAAAATCGACTTGGTCGATAGAGATACTCTCGAAGCGCTTAAGACAAAGATCAGGTAATATTTCGTCTTATAGAGTTTGAGGCTTTATTTTTTTATTTTTTTTAACTATAGATAGTCATGTAATATTTTTTTATTTGTTTAGATCTATCAATGGAAGTGCTGAAATTATCGAGACTTCGAATAGCAGGTGATGATAGTTAATGTTTATACAAACTTGCCTATTTGTAAACTTTCATAATTCTTACTAATTATTTGAATACTCTATTTTCAGAGTTGATTTGAACAAAATTCTCGACTTGAAATCCTACTCATCGGCTAATAGTTTAAGGTAAGAATTTGATATTAAAAAAATATAGTCAAACAATTAAATTATATACGATACGCTCGTAGATACAATGCGAGCGGTCACTTGGAATTTATTTCAAAATGCATATTATAGTTGTTAATCAAAGCGCAGGTCTTTGACAATTTTTTAAATTTGAAATATTAAATGACGTAATCGTTGAATACAAATTTGTAATGTGGATTTGAAGCGATAATAATATTCCGCGAGACGAAGTGAGCAACTGTGGATTTATTACACACTATATGGTACATTAATCTCTATAAGACGATTATTGTGGTACCGAGTATAATTCTTTTATACATACAGTAAGAGTAGAGAAAAGTATACAGTTTTACACATAAGCCTTTTTGTCGACAGCCGAAAGTCCTAACGCTATCCTGCGGTTCTACGAGGACACATTTTCACGATATAATGCTGGTGAATGCACTTTTATGGGTAACCATAAGACCACTTGTCAGATTACTAATAACCGTGTAATAAAGCAAATATAATTTCCACCCTCGTCGCAACACACCCTTTAGACACTTCACTGCGCCATCTGTCAAACTCTAACAATTTCACGTTATTCTTTATCAGAGTAGGTTTCGATTTTATATAGGTACTTTGTATATGTTTAGTTTTTGAATTGCGTTGAAAAAATGTTCTGTATTGTTGTACATGTAGTATACTGTGTGCGCAAAACTAAACATATAAAACTATATACATTGAACGCATATTATAAATTATAACTTGAGTTTTAAAATGTCATGTTTTTAGAGATGGCAATGAACGAGTATAGTATTTCATCCGTTTGATTTTTAAACTGTACTGAGATGCAATTATTTCTCATTGCGGCGACGTATTTAAGCCGTGGAAATAACAATACATTTTCGGTCATTAGTAGGATAATATAAAATAAATAATCGATGTAATATACGAACGTCTCGTGCATTTTTTTAAATTTAACGGGTCGTAAAAGTATATTAAACAGTATTACATTGACTAGGTATCTTACCGTTTTAAAGTGAAACATTCAATATTGTATTATATTATATCTTTGACCTATTTTTTTAGTCGAGTTAGCTATTATACTTTACGGTCCTTTTATACATCTCTTTGTGTTCGAAGATCCATTGTAGTTACTTTGGATTGTATAAAACAGCATTTTTATACTATATAATATTATTATGTATTCACATTATAATACGTGTTTATAATAGTATGCATAAACTGATTTCGTTTGAAACTATTGTAACGCAAATATTTATAAAACAAAATATTTTATTTCAGTTATTTTAAAATTAAAAAACTAAAAATTTTTGTCGGTAATAATTGTGGGTGGGTTTTAATTCAATTTAGTTCGCTTTCGCCTAGTAAATTATTAGTGAGAGTTCAACACATCAATTGTTAAATTAATTAATTTTCTCAAATAATTAATATCGATATTTTGAATGAACTAAATCGAAATTTGATTCGTTTTTAAAAGTATTTACGTAAAAGTAAGGTTGATCTAAAATACAATTAATTTTTGTTTGTTGATTCGACTAACGACTATTATAATTAATTTTATTTACTAATAATTATAGATACGAGTAAAATGATTTTATATTCGTTTAGTATGTGCGCGTAATTTGATACTCAAAGCTCCAGCGGTTCCGGCCAGGCGAATTTTTCTTGTTTCTCCCTTTTTACCCCATTTAACCCACCTAGGAGTTGAATTCCACAAAATAAAGTTTATAGACAATGTTTATTTGTGTTAACCCTATCGTTTCCGTCACTTTTTAAATCTTAAAAGGAGTTCAGGAATGGCGGGGGATCGGTAGGTTTTTTTGTAGACCAGAAATTTGATAAACATATAATATAATAGACGGGCGGTACTTCGAATGCCGACTTCGACATAAACACGAATTCGACGTATTCTGTACTTATAGAAATCGTATTTAATATATTTTTATACCTCCCTCGCGAAAATCGATCTCTCTCGAATTCGTGCTTGCGTCGATCGATCGGATTTTTCGAAAACTACCTGTCCCCGGGAGAATCGATGGTGGGTCCTCGCGGTACAAGAGTGTCGCCGCCGCCGCCGCCGCCCGGTATTGACGACGGCGGCGCAAGCTAGCGGTGAGTGGGCGCGGCGATATTTCACGTACCGCCGGCAGCAGTGTACAACAAATGGGCTCAAGAGAGCGGAAAAGTGAACGCGGCCGGCGCGCGCTCGGTTATTAAGCCCCGCGCGTATATTTGTACGCGTTGGCGCCGCGGCCCCTCCCGCGTGTATCGCGGGGGCGGAAAATCACCCGTCGCCGCTACCAACCGAGTTTCGCGTTATTAAACCACCTATAAAATAATTAACCCTTTACGGTCTTTCTACACCCGTCCTTACCCATTCCACCCCTCACGGCGTGTCCTGGCGGCGGCGTTTGTACGATAGTAATAATAATAACGATAATAATAATATTACGTACACGTGCGCGCGTAAATAGTAAATGCGCGGCTTGCATGCGCCCGGGTGAATTATCGCGTTATAGAATTGCGCGATAAATCATGTACCTACGCGTCCGATGTCATTGTTATTGGTATTCGTTGTAATAATCATTGTGTCGAGCGCACGAGGTTCCCAAAAACGGTGGATCATCGCGATTGAGATATTCTTCCGTTTCGTCCGGCGAATTTGTCATAATTATAATATATGGTATGATAATTATTGTATGCGATTTTCGTGATCTTATTATAACGTTCGAAATTAAAACGCCAGCGAAGAGCAGAATTTCGATTGTTTTTTTTTTTTTTTTTAACGAGAAAAATTCCATCTCTTGTGAATGATAGTATAAACATTCGGTGAAAATTTCACAGCCTTTTTTTTCATTTGTTTTTGTCGTGTTACGATAAAAAAAAAAAATCGATTTTGTGGAAAACCGCGGTGCCTTTGTCGTAAATTTTGCCGTTTTATTGTTATTTTTCGCAATTGTTTTTGGAAAACAGTTGAGAAATTCAAAAACCGACCTTCCGAACTCATCGACTAGATACGATTATTTACTGTCCGCAATAACCCGTGATGTTGACCATCGGATCAAGTCTAAGGTCGAAATAATTTGCAAATACACTCTCAAAAAAAAAAAACAACACACAAATCATGTTAAAACCGATAGGTGTCCTTCTCGTTTCACCCAGGATCTTCAAATAAAGTCATCGATTATATTGAGTATACTTACTAGTATACTAGTACGCTTAAACGTTTTTCAAAATCAACAGTTTGGGAACCTCTGAGGTGTGGAAAGGCTACTGCGATCTATAACGCAAAACGCGTGCCCATCGTAAACACATATTTCTATATTTGAAATAATTTAGTATAACATAATTATATATATTATATACTGTGCGATATGAATTCATAACGTTTCATTACAATTTATACAATACAATATTATAGCACGCGGCATATTTTACGCAGTCATCAATCGTGTACCGTCGTTATATAATGAGCGATCGCCCGACTTGTAATAATCCCGCCGCGCGTGTTCCTTTTGTTGCCGCATATAATCGTTATTATTATTATTATCATCATCGTCGTCGTCGCTAAAGCACTATTATACCGCGTGTATAAAATCGTTTTTGGTTTTGCTACTGAAATCGTGTGAAATTCTGATCGCGACCGGATTCGCAATTCGCATATCATCATAACCTCGGAAAATCGTTTTCAGGCGTCATTTCTCATGCGCCGCAATGCGATTTAAAATGCTGCTTATGTTTTCCTAATTCAATCCCACACACAAGACGTAAAACTATCATCACGGTGTTATTGTATCAATGCGATTTTATTCTTTTACATTTGGAATTCGATACGTCCTGGTTATCTACGGATTAAATAAGATATTGTGATCGCCAGGAACGAATCAACGGTTTAAAATTAAATTTGAATCGTCCGCGGATAATATTTCGGGAAGATATTTTTTATAATCAACTAGCTGAATAACCCGACTTCGCCCGTCAACAGTTTTTCCCGGTATGAGGGAGAGGTTAAGGCGTCAAGATCGTTGTTTTATTTCTAGATTTCTGTATAATATACCTAATATATAGTATTGAATTCATAGTATATTTTAAGAGATACATATGACGTTATATGTATTTTATTATTGTTTATAGCTTTCGTAGATTCGGTAGATATTAGATAGCACATCTAGTGTTTCTATAAAGTTGAAAATTGTTGCCGCGTCTCCATTTTTCGTCGTAATTGTATGATATATTTGTATATAATTGCATGTATCCTAGGTTTTTACATATTATTTTCGCATGCATTATATTTCATCTATTTATACGCTGCCCATGTTTCTATTTGCGACGAAGAAATAGAGCGATTGTTGGCTGTTGCTCTGTCGTAGGCTTGCTCTGTGTATTTATTTAGCTAATCGAAACGACCAAGTTCGCGCTGATATTTTTACTATAGATTTGTGTCTGTCTGTCGACGATAAATACGTCTATGGTATAAACATGAAACCTTTAATCCTAGCCGCCGTTCGAGACTATATTATTATTTATGAAACTTAAAATACCTAAATAATAAAAAGTATTTGCAAAACATATAAGTTACACAGCATCTGTATATAGTGTGCACGTTTACTATGGATCTTAAACTTTGAGAGTTGACGACATGTTTTATATAAGAAAAAAAAAACCTGGTATTTTAGTTTGAGATTGTTTAAGAGATTAATCAAGCTTAAATATTTTTTCTCACAATTTTCAAGTCTGGTTTATATAAGTCTTTGTCAAGTATAACACGAGCTTAAAAGATCAAATAGTTATTTATTACTGTCAGCAATGTTAACATATTATGCTTTAGTGACAAAAATACGGCGCAGCAGTGACTATATATTTGAATTCAAAGGATTTCGGAAAATTTGAAATAGATACGAAATATGTTTGTTGGTCGTGTACGCGTCATGTTTTGTGGGGTATTAGATTTTGTATTATTTTTCAAATCAGTTAGTAAAATTTGACGTAAGAAAAAAAAAAAAAAACTCGAACCGTATAAATACTATTGTAGTTATGATTTTTCGAATCGTTTATAAAATGAGCCCATCGGGCGGAATCGAAGCATTACGCACGGAGAAATAATATTTATTACTCATAAATATTATAAACACTCTAATACCACGTATGAATAACACTAATGTGGGCAATGATGGCCCTTCTGTGTCTGTACGTCACATAAAATCGAACCAATATTATACGAGGATGCTCGCCCGAAACGTGCCATAAGTGTCATAAACCCGCTTATCCCTTTCATTAGAGAATTTACGATTCATTAGATCGGAAACCCAACATTATGACTTCCAAACGTTCACGTGTGCGTTATTAAGGAAAATAAATTATTATTATCATTATTATTATTATTATTATTATTGAATATTTTGGGTTTTCAAACAGCGAAGACACTAATATTATACGTACGTGTACGAAATGTGGTGGCCGCAATAATCGTATACGATAATAGAAACACCCTATTAGTTTGCGGCTTATCTCTGATCCCTCTAAATTGTCGTGGTGGCGGTCGCATGCCTGGGGGGTCTTGACTTTCCGTCACAGCCTTTTGACCATTTAACTGCCACCGATAAACCCCTTGTCCGTCGCACTACATATATTGTTGTTATTCGACAATTACGGACTGATTTATTTACATTTTATGTTAAACCGGATCGTCGGCAATCTGTCGGGCAAAATTTCATTTTATCGGAAACGCCAGACGCGTTTACGTTGTTACGAAACGCGCTTTTAATTATTGTTTTTTGTCGTTTACAGGGTGGACGAAATGATAAGAAACGTGGAAAGTTTTGAAGGAAAATCGCATATACATCAAGTAATTATATACATCGTGCGCCTACATGTTTTACAGACACGCGTGTGTTTTCAGTAGTATTTTATTGTACCTGTTAAAAACTTTTCGAATGATTTCAGAACGTTAGTACTGTTACGTTGGAAGTTCCCGATGGCATTTTAAGGACATCTCTCGACACTTTTGTCTGTCAGATTTTATGGGAGAACGTGCTGAAAGACGGACAAGGAAACCCTTCAGAAATCATCAGAATGAAAGTGAGTGTTCAATATTAAGACAATAAAATACGATACCACTTAAAACTAATAGAGTTTGGCTGGATGACACGCGTGTAATCGATGGCTTTACGCGCGTTGCCGTTTTGTCGGTATAACTTACGGTGGAACTTCCTTGTTATCAACATCAAGTGTCACGGGGAACAAAAACAATTCATATTTTCGAGAAATTCGCCAAGTATGGATGAAGTTTTGTGAATAACGGAGGTCGCGATTCCTACTCATATTTCATTAAATGCAAATGCATAACATGGAAGTTTCACCGTAATTACAGTGTTCTTATGATTTTTTTTTTATTTCATCGAAACATCCGTCAGACATTGCTTTCGACATTAAATTACGGTGTTTTATATCGATTGAAATATCATACTTATATATGGATTTCAGAGATAATGATAGACTATCATTGATAGTTATATAAATAGAGCTAGGATTCATAGAAAATAAAAAATGTTTAAATTTGCGTCTGAGTTTTATTAAATATGTAAGAGCATGCAAAAATAATATTATTCGACAAATAATACTTATCGGATTTATACTAACGTAGTATCTAAACACTGATTTTTACAAGCATTAATTGTTTGAAACTAATCTCGTCGATTTTTCTTTTATTCTAAAAAAACTCTTAATGTGCAATTGAATGCGTTTAGATAAATATATGCATTTTAAAAATTGTTTCGTACAATTGAGATTTAGCCAAATCGTGGACAACACCACCGACAGTCGATTAATTTGTACCAAAAGAAAAAAATGATGCAAACGTATTGGAATCTCATCCCTATAAATCGATTGCACACGTGTCGCGTATAAAACAATGCGCGTACAAGTGAATAAAATAAAAGGAGCTTTGAAAATCGGTCGGATCGTGTGGTCTCAAGTTTCTCATAACATTTACACGTCATATTTACTACGTCGTCTGATTCTCGAGCGCACCAAAACGTGGCGGCGCTGCACGGCAAATGTGTAGCCGATGCGAATCGCTCCGTAACTGGCATTTCTTTATTTTCCAGCACAAAAGGGTTCAAAGAAACAATAATTATTATTGAAACGTGTTACGTATTTTTATTTTTATTTTTCCATGGGGTGTAGACACGGAGAACAATATTTTCGTTTATCGCAATAATTTCAGTCTGTATTCTATTGTACTAAATTCGTCAACAACACGTATTGAAATGGCCGGCTGTTTCATCCACATCCGAAATCCATATCCTGCAGGGGCTCACCCTTTTGTACACACGCACACACACACACACACACACACACACACACACGTGTGCGCGCGCGAACGGCCTTATTTGCTAGAGAATAATGTTTGTTGCCCTTTTTTTTTCTCTCTCTTTTTTTTTTTTTACTCTTCAGCCATCGTCCCCTTTCCCCCCGGCAAAACATTTACGTACACATTTATATACATATTATACGTGCGCCCGCGATTTTTCCATATTATTTAATTGTTGTAGACAGCTCGCATTGTGTACGTGTACCTATATAGATATTTTTTTTTCTCGTTGATAAATCCCCATTTAATTCTATACAGGGCTAATCCTCGCTCCAGATGTAATCAATTGGCCGTGGATCAGGTAGACTCGTGTGTATACACACACACTCCTCGCCCTTGTATGACTTCATCCCCGTAAACAAATCGCACCCCTTATATATACTAGTACACGCACGCACGCACGCACGCACACACACACACACACACACACACAGGTATGGGCACCGACAAATAATTTTTCGATTTCTATCTTCCCAGCTCGCATGTCTGCAGTCTATTGTGCATCGATTGCATGATTAACATGGTTTAATATTTTGTATGGATGCACAATCGGGATAATTCCCGATGCGCCGATTCAATGTACTCCTCCGACTGATTCGGTTGTTATCTCTAGACGATATCTTCAATGGTAGCCAATAACGGTCTTAGATGCTATAATGGTTTCACATCGACGCGCGTTTTTTATTTATTTGAAATTTTTTCGGACAAACCGTGTTTATTGTCCTACATATAAGTCCAATCGATTTGTTCATAACATAATTTACACTATACTTGATTAACGTTGGTTTCAATGTTAGATTATTGATGCAAACTTTAGATGAATAATTATTTTTATAGTACGTAGAACAGTTTTAACTAAATATTCACGCCAATAGTACAATACTACGATTAATGACTCTTGTTGTTTTGGGAAAATATAGAAACGTGTTTACAATTACGAAAAAATTAATTATAATTCTTGATTATTTATATCGTATGTAAAGATAATGTTTATTTCAAAGAAATTAAATCTAAATAACTTAACAGTTTTAAGTCATAAATTTTTATGATATATATTAAAAACTTCTTAACAATCGGATTTAATGTATAACTAAAAGAATCCCATTAAATTCAGTCGTGTATCAGTCTAGGTACTCAGATAGTTATTATCATATTTTTTGTTCATCAAATATCACATACCTATAAAAATGTATATCATTTTAAATGTTTTGACCTAATTGACTCTCCAGAGCGATTTACATGATAATACTGTTCAATAATGCATTCAGTAGCCACGATTAAACAATTTCATGAATACCCATTAGATATGATTACTTGAAGATCCACATGTTTGTCAACATAAAAAGTATTAGTGGACGTGTTTTATAACTCGCTCGATAGTTGCTTCTTTTTGAGTACATAGTTAAAACATTATTATGAATTTCAATAAGAAATGCCATTTCATTGGATTATATGACATATTGATCGTTGTAATGTTTTGTAATACAATTTACATTAATATTCAGACTAAAATTAAATGACGGGCAGAATCAATAAATATTATGACAATAATTTAATTGCTTATTCACTGTCATCAGTTTAAATCCTTATGCATTGCAGTTATTGTTCAATACATCTTATTGGGTTTCAGCCCGCGGATTACTTTGCTCCCCTTATAGCTTTGATGAACCCCGCCGGATAGAGATGTCCCTTTCAAAATTGCTTTGACAGCAAAACCGTAAACAGCCATCGGTAAATAGACTTAAAGATATCTCAAAACTGTTCCTTATACCCTCACACAAACAAATCTCGTCATTCACTCATTTTCTGTGTGCTTTTATAAACAGATTGTCCAATATCATTGGTAAAACTTCAAATCAAAATACACCGGTAAATCCCAATTTTCGATTCTTTGCAAATCGAGGAATGTATTGGTTTCACATTGATGTTTTTCTTTAATCTAATTTTCGAATAGTGAATCTGCATCAAAAGGTTTTCCGAGTATGATTTTAGATAAAAAATAGTACACGTATTTTAATAGAGATTCGTTAATCGCATGATTTTAGTAATTATAAGTTTTGGTATGACAGAAAAACTGAAAAAACGTTTAATTTTGTATGATTTTTCAAAACAGTCTGTTCCCTTTTTTTTTTATAAAATAAGCAATTTTATATTTTTGGTTTGACAAATTTTTGCAGAATATAACCATAATATTATAAGTTGTTTCATCTAGTATTAGATTTTTAAAAATGGGTGAAAATGCGTTATTCTTTTTTTCATTTTAAAATGCGAAAATCAATTATTTCCACGAATTGCAAACCAAAATTCGCATTTTATGCCAAACTAATCCCAAGCCATTTTACCCTATGAATCATTATTAACATTCGTTTTAAAATACGAAAATAATGAAAGTATCGAAATTTATCATTAAATTTAATAATTACATATTGCTATGATAAACAAACATGTGTATACCTCTACATAACACACACACTATATTGTATTATAAAATTAACTCGAAAGCTTTTTGTTCCATCGATTTTGCTCCGAAATAGTCAATCATTATTTTACTATCTAAATTAATTAGTATTATAGTCAAAAAGTTTAATAACCACGTATAGAAAAGCGTACTAGATCTCAGGTTAATATCATTCGACGACTGCAGCGGTTAGAAATGTTATAATATTTTTTTGTAAAAATTATATTTATACACGTTTGAAAAAGTGTCGTTAAACGTTATGAAATAACCGTTGTATCCAAGTATTTATAATATATTGTTATTGACACACGTGCACTATATATAATAAATATCATATAGTCCGTGTAAGCACGTTATAAGGAAACGGTGTTGGAACAAGTCGGAATACTTGGTATCCGACGACCGTGTAATAATAATAAAAGGGGTTTGTGGCCAGCATAAGCCTTTGCCATCACGTAGTCCCCTCTGCTCTTAATTTTTGGGTGTTACCTACAAAAACCCGTGAAGGAATTCTCCTCGCTGTTAAAGCGTGCATACCTTGCACAAACGGCCCCACCCCGAGCACATCGACATTATCGTCCCGAATTCTAACATGATCGACATTATGCGATAATATCGTGAATAACTCCAACATGGCCGCTATAAATCAACATCAATATGTCTACGTGTACGTGACGTATAATACGGCAATAAGTTAAATACATAAATTACGATGGCAAAGAAAATGTTATAAATTTAGCGTTTCAATACTTCTCGGGGGAGGGGGGAAGGGGGTAGAACGAATTTAACACTGTAATTATTATTTTAACATATTTCGGCTTTCATACTTCATTTATAATAGTCTCATTTATTGTGAAAACTATTTTCGTTTTAATCTAAACTTAATATTCGTCAAATTTTTATTTATTTGAATTATCATTATGTTCAATCTGTCCGATCTATCAAATTATCAATACATGTTCATTTAGAAAAACGGTAGATTTTGTTTTTTATCGAGCGTGAATTATGTGCTTTTAAGTATGCATAATTTAGCGTTTTTATCAACAACCGACGATTAATATATTTTTTTGATTATTTGACTATCATTTAATATTATTATACTCTAATAGTCTTAGATAATATTATATAAACAATCTATGTAATATAATATATCTATATTATGGATATTCCGACTTTTGCTCAGTAGTTAACAGTTTCATGAATATATTGATACAATGATTTATTTTTAATTACTCTCAATTATATTCAAACAATATGACAAAGTCTAACTTATATCTATTGAGCGTTTTAAACTTTTTCTAGATGGTAGTTACTACGTATTTAATGATGATATAAAATTATTTATTGAAAATTTTAAATAAAACTTTTGACTAGTTGCAAATAAATAATCAAATTTATGGCCCATTTGCAGTATTAATTCGATTATCTGGTTGTTCTATAAATTAAAATAATAATAACTTTAAAGAAAAATTGAAATTTCTTAACATTGCTAGGTGTATTTAAAATAAATATAAACGATTTTATCTGACTTATTATTTGCCTTTGTTTTTAATTTTTACTACTCCAAAATTGACATTTGTAAAATTATAAAATAATAAAAAAAAATTGTCTCCATTTTCGAAAGTTATATTTAATTTGTGTCTATATTATCTAATTCTCTTAAGTATTTTTATACACAATTTGAACATTTTGTTAAAACGGTTTTTACACGTCATGTATTTCTCTCATAAATTATTCAATAATTATATACGAGTTAAAAACGTACAGTATGAAGACAAAAATTGTAGGGGTAATAAAATAAAAGTATCGTTGTTTCAGAAATAAAATAAATGTAAATCAGTCGGGTTCTAAAGTAAATATATTTTATAGTTTAAAATGACTATTCTCTACAGACAAAATACAATTGTATACCAATTGTATTCCAAGTAATGAAACATGTGGTGTAGTGCGCAGCTATATAGTGTGATATATAGCTTAACTGGAGTAAAATGCGATAATACGACAGACGGCTTTCGATTTGCATTCTCCGAATGTTTTATGGGCAAGTCAGCGAAAGGCCTGATAGTAATTTCGCGCCGACCAAATCTAATAAACAGACAATTCAAAGGCTCCGCGCTGGTGCCGCGTAAGCCGACCAAGAATGTGCATAGTCCTCTCATAATATTTATATGAAACCCGGTCTGGGTAGTTGTTTTTTTCCGTTCTGTTCGTCCTTTCTTCTTTTTCTCTTTTTTATGTCTCAACCAGACATAACATACGCGTATATTAAATTCGGCACGCTAATTTTTTCAACACCATTGCCAAATATTTTACCATTTTCGACCGGAGTGTTATTTCACTGCCGTCGTCATTCTGACGCTAAGCCACGCTTGTCATTAAATTGTTTCTAATGTAAGTGCGCTGTACATTATTTATATACCAGTTACGTTTAACCGTGCACGATGGTTAAAATTACATTATCAAATGTAATGTTTGATAGATTTATTCAATTTTTCTTTCGGCTCGTTGTAAACATTTTTTTTTTATACTCGATTTCATCGATTCCTCGATTCCAATTTTATTTTTTGAGCGGTGGTTTGGAAAATGAAATATGTATTATAATTTATAAGTATAATTATAAATTATTACGAATTCAGCACCAATAATATTTAGCTTATAATGAATGTTTAATGGAAGTTTTCAATTTTGTGGACCTTGTAGTTTCCTTTATCCTTTATATACCTATATTATATAAAAGAACAGGCCTTTTTTTTATGTTCGACGCTATTGTGACGATGCTATTTAACTTTTTTCCAATTTTTTTCCCCAGAGTTGTTCCATATACCTTCCTGAGTGTCACCACGCTGCCCGATTTCAAAAATTTTGCTTTTTAAAGGGTTAAAATCGGTAAAAATAATATTATATAAAAACGAATCCCTATTAGTCCAGGTATCCTCATCACGCGTTTAACGTTATATATCAGAGGCCCCTTAAGAAAGGATTTTCCAAAATTCAACCAACCCTTAAGGGGGTTAGAAGGGGTAAAATGTGTTAAAAATGGAAAACGTTATTTTTCGATAGGATTTTTTTGAAACTTAGCATACATGTAATGAAAAATCTACCAACTTATTTTTTAAAATTCAATAAAATATAAAATGTTATTTTTTGGTCAGATTTTTTTGAAACTTAGCATAGATATTCTGTAAATCAAATAATGAAAAATCTATTAACTTATTTTTCAAAACTCAACCCCTGAGGGGGTTAAAGGGGTTGAAAATGAAGAACGTTATTTCTCTCTCTTACCGGGAAAAACTTTTCACGGGCTAGATTTTGAGATGCAACGATCAGCGAGTGCGTGGTAATTTGCATTTTATATAAATAGATTATTATGTCATCAAAAAACCCGACGATCATTACCAAAAGGTATTGATTTTGCAATATCATATTATTACATCATTTTTTACCGCAATCGCGTGCGTGCGATGAACAATAGAACGAATACAATAGAACTTTTTTCATTGTGCGTGGTAATTTGCATTTTGTTTAAATAGATTATTATGTCATCAAAAAAGCCGACGATCATTACCAAAAGGTATTGATTTTGCAATATCATATTATTACATAACTTTTTACCGCAATCGCGTGCGTGCGATGAACAATAGAACGAATACAATAGAACTTTTTTCATTGGACGGTCGCATACGATCGCAGGCAAATTTATTGTCATTGGTCGATGAGCTCGATAGGCGTATACAATGAAAGCGAAAACCCGACGATGTTTACCAAAAGGTATGGATTTTGCAACGTCATATATTATTAGTTATTACATAACTCTTACCGAAATTCCGTGCGTGCGCGCTCCATTCCTCTTTCAATCAAAGACGCCGTCTCCACATACGTACAATTAGTTAGTTATTTTTTATACTACAAAATTCACTAGAAATATATGGCAAAACAACGTTGGCCGGGTCAGCAAGTTTAAGATATGTATGTCTTTATGATTGTAAGTATTGTAACTATAATATGATAAAATCGTATTTTAAAACCATATAGTCATATTTTTAAGTTTCCACTTTACATACATATGTATTAAATTTATTTTGTTTACGAATTGTGTTTAATTGGGTTCATTAATATAAACAATATGTAGTACGCTACATTATAATACACGAGGTATTGAATCGATCGACGACCCTGATTTTGTATTATAATAATATATTATTAAGGTCGAACTTTTCGTTTTCCGTAATTTTCAGCACCGATAAAAAAATTAATATCGTCGAATAATATTGTTTGCAATGCGTTTCCCCGCAGAAATGTCGTGGTATTAAAGGCAACGTCGCCGTTACTCGTGTCGTATAGAAAAATGTATATATGTGCGCAAAGATGACCCGACTACCGTCGTCGTCGTCGTCGTCGGTAAAAGCGTCGTTCTGACGTTTGTTGTTTTCGCTCTGTAAAACACACTCGCTCGATTTTCATCAGACGAAATAATAATAGTAGAAGTAATAATAATAATAATAATAATAAACGAGGGAGCGAGCGAAACGTCTTAATAACGGGACCGGTATGTGTGCGCGCGCTCGCGGAGGAGCATAAACGTATACATTATATATATAAAAAAAAAAGGAGAACTCACATTTGATGCATACATATATTATTATATCGTGTATATATTAAACACAGCCGTGGAAAGGAAGGGACGGTGTAGAGTTTTCGAGTGTGTAAAATTCGCACTTCACGCGCGGCTAAGTCGACGAGTGAAAACGACTTCTATACGACTAAACGCGCGGCGGCGGCGGCGGCGGCGGCGGGAGAGAACAACCGGCACGCGCAAACGGAATGCTTTTGTGGGGGGCCGCCTCCTACGCTTTCGCCGGCCGCGTCAAAATGTTTTTATTAAATTTTAAACTGACTGACGTGTGTTTTACACGCAATCTACAACGCGAGAGCGCACGTCATATTATTATTATCATTATTATTATTATTATTATTATTGTGCACGCGTGTCGCTGGCCGTGGTGTCGCTCGCGGGCCCCGTGCTCGCGGCGAGTGACCGAAAATTCGACGGGGGGTTTTTTTTTTTTATTTTTCGAGTCCGGTTTGGAATATGGAGAGGAGAAAAAATTTGCACACTCATTTCCTCGTCTCGTCCAGACGCGTTTAGCGCAATTCGAGATTTTCAATTTGACTTTTCTCGCGTCGCCGCCCGAACGATGCGGCGACGAGGCAAACCGAAAATCTCGAGTACTGCGCCGTCGCCACTGTCAGAGTGCCAGGGGTGTGCTCCACACCGCCCACCGAGCGTTCACACGGCGCGTAAACGCCCGCCGCCACAAATATTTATACTGCGCCATAAAATGTATTATATATAGACACCTATACACTTATTATATTATACTATCGTCGTTTTCGGCGGCGATGGATCAGAGTCTCCCGTCGCCGAAATGTGTTTTTTTTTTTTTTTATTCGGAAAAAGTATTTTTTATTTTAAATCATTTACAACGTGCGCGCCACTGTTTATACGTACATTATTCATATCATTTTCAACGGAATCGTTTACAGCAAATGCGGCCATAGTACTATACGAAATATCGGTTTTGACGGCACACTGCAATCATCATCTGTTCGATTTCTATGCGTTTTGTCATTTTGCGAAATAAAATTCCACTGACAAAACTTTACTGCGTGCAAATCGTTCGTGTGAGTGCGCCTATTATTTTCCACGTTATAACGACGCGCAAAGAAATTATTATGTTTTGCGTACCACTTTTTAAGTTTCTCGGCTATATTTTGAATGAATTGTAAGACGAAAACGGCGATGTGATTCATGACATAGGCCCCATAGTTCGGTAATCCTATAGCAGTTTATCGTATTAGATGCACAGTTGATAAATCGAATTTGAAGGAGGAGCAAACATATTCGAGTAACTCGTCGAAAATTCGAATTATCAAGATCTATTCATGTGCATTAAAAATTCCATAGAGAAACTCATTTTCATTTACGGCGACTGTATACGAGTATATTATGTATTTTATATTTGCAAGTCACTTTGAGAGTTTCAGTCTTTAATCATCCGATGAAGTTAGAAAGTTTTGTATCAATTTTACGATGCTTAATGAGAAAGCTTTACTCACAGACGTTAAATATTTAAAAAATTTTTTATCAAATCAATGCTTCATAACGGAACGGTCTGAAGCAGATGAAAATCTGTTGACCAGAATCTTGGAAGCCGATGTGGGTTATTTCTAGCTACAAAAACTATGTGTGATATTCTTTTCGTTATTTCCGTAAAAACAGCTGAAGTCGGAACAACTTTTTGCACGATTCTAAAAACATTAAAGACGCACGTTTAAAGACAGAAACTTGGGATGAATTTTGTGATGATAAGTATGAGATATTTTAGATTCCAATCAACGAGCTTTACAAAAAAAAAAACCAATAGATGACATTCACGTGCCATTTCTTTAAAAATAAATTATAATCGCAATGATATCTGTCGTGACATCTTTCGTTAACTGCAATTACCCCGAAATTTTGAAATGTCGCCTCGGAGCGAGACGCTCGAAAGAAACGTTGCATTTATATTTGGAAAACGTGTGTATAGTCAAGCGATTTTAGTTTCATCGGATGCGACGTGTGCGGTTCGGTGTTAATAATTCGTCAAAGTTGCGCGCGACACTTGTAACTACAACGCGCAGAGGCGTTACCAATCAGTATATCGTGCGAGTCCCGAGTGCCTTTGATGTTTTAATTAAACCGTGATTAACGCCCAAAAGCGACGGGTCCGCTACACAAACAAACGGCTGGTCCGCCCGTTTCGCCCGCGCGTGGGGTGAGAAACAGATCGGATAAAGAATTTAATTTCATTGCACACGAATTAAAAACTATGCGCGCCGCCGCGGTGCTGTGCAAATACCGACGGGAAAACAAACTGGCGTAACACGTATAATATCATACTACAATATACTATGCAGTCGGCGGCGGCGAGCTGGTGAAGAGTCCTCCAGAGAGAGAGAGAGAGAGAGAGAGATATTCCCTTAATCCTTTTTTTTTTTTTTTTTTTACACTTATAGTGACGGAGAATTCCATTTCCCCCTCGGCGTGTGTGTGTATACAGTCTCGAATTGAATTTAGATTGATTTTTCATTTGATCGTTCGGCGGCGGTGTTGGCTCGTGTCTTTTTTTCTTTTTTTTTAATTTAACACGATACACGCGAAGGGTGTTATCTTATTTCGGCGTGTGTTTATAATATAACATATATGTGTGTGTGTGTGCGGGTGCACGTGTATTGTTGTATTTTATGTGCGTTTCATAATGTTATTATGTAATGTGTTATACAGGGCACGATACGATTCGCGGATGGTTCAATGGCCATGATACAAAGTGTCTACGACATGTACGAATTTCAAGAATTATCCGACCATCAATCAGAAGCGCCGCCGGGCAGCAGAATAATTCTAATAGGTCAGTTGTTCGGTGTTTTTTTGTTTTTGTTTCCAAAACAAATATTATACTCTCATTTTGCACATTTTTATTCGATACGCGCAACTTTTCAGACATATAAAATGGGACAAACCACATTTTGTGTACAAAGTTTTATGTTGACGATATCCCATACCTGCCGGATTCGATTACACAATATTGTGTTCTGTTTTTCAAGTGCAAGTGTTTTAATTAAAATGCGGTAGGAACTAGGAATAATTATGTTATGTTCACAATATTATTATATCGCTATCGGGCAGCGGCGGCGCCAGAACCTGAAATACGTATTGGGGCGAAATAAAATATTACCGGAGATAGTTCTAGCGATTATGATTTACTCTATTTCATAATGATTTATTCAGTGAACGCACAGAAATAATCGAATAAAAAAATAAATAAATACAAATTCACTCCGAAAATTCTGGTGAGACATCGCTTCTCTTGTAATGTATTACAATGTAAAATACACCCCAATCATTCATTTCTAACACTGATAATTACTATAGCTGTACTAATATATAACCTAAAGTAATTGTTATAACTCCTAAAATATTTAAAATAACAGAAATAATTCATTAATAACAAAAGTATCATATTTAACTCAATATTTTGGAATTTTATTTAAAAAAAGTTTACTTTAAATTATACTATATACAACTAATATACAATTAATGTTGTTTGACGTCTTGGCAAATAAATCCGTATCACAAGAAGAAAGTTCATATCAACATTTGGTATAATATAATATAAGTATGAACATTTTTCATTGAAAAAGTAACCGATTAAATAAGTTTTTAGTCCCAAGAATCTGATATACATGTAACTTTTCCTTCGTTTTTCATCTAACGTTTATACTTTATTAGTCATACGTGATTACATTTGTTTGATCTACAAATAATATTATATGATTTTTGCTCTAAAATATAATTCTCAACCCTATTAAACGGGTGTCGTCTAATTCCCAATAAGTTAAAATACTCGTATCTAACGGCCTAATTTACTGAAATTGTTCAAATTATCAAACCTTGACCTAACCTCAATATGAGTTTCGATGCCGAACTGCTGTAAAGTAGTGTTTCAAAATATTATTGACCTCAGATTTTCATTTGTGCTGAACCTCTCGAATATTCTCAAAATTTGAGATATTACCGATACCTTATATGGCGGCTAAAATTAGTTCTATTTATGCTGTGGTTAAAATCAAATACAAAATATTTCAAAAGTTTAATAATTAAAATTATGTTTTTTTTTTTTTTTTTTGCAGGAAAATGTTTAGATAAAACTGAATTAAATTACCTACTTAATAAATGTATAGATTGTGGAAATGGATTCAAAGACGATGCAAAAAGAAGAATATAAATTCAGTTGAAATTGTAATAAGTTAACAATGTTTACAGCAATTACACGAATAAAGAAATTTGAAATGAAATTGGCGTTACTAAAATTGATTTATGTTATTATTTCAAATTTCACTAGAGCTAAAAATTTGAAACGAAATCTGAAAATGTATTATGTACTTGTAAGGAATATTTTACAAGGGCCGGCTCTGTGGACAAAAAAGTTTGATGACCGTCGTTGTAAGAACAACATATTATAAGAATATTATAATAACGTAACCGTGTCGTTCTGCATATTATGCGTATTTCGGTACGACGCACGAGGGAAGAGAAAACAAGGGAGATGGGTATTTTAAAGAAAAAAACCGAGACCAGAATCGAATAAAAGAAAAAGATGTTTTTCCGGGAAAACGGAAGCAATTATACGGCTCGCGGTATCCGCGGCGGCGCGTACGATTTCACCCCGACGATGTATATCGTAAGTATCGTCTACACGCCAAACTGATTGATTCGTGTAAATTTCAAGTCAATCGGTTCATTAGTTTAAGCTTCAGATTTTCGTAAGATAACGTCGTCGGTTAAATACGAGTTGGTTCTCTCGTGTAATTATATCCCGTCGTCGTCGCGCGCTGTTTTATCTTAATTTTACTTAGCTCTGCGCCACGACCGTGGCTTTGGATTTCGGAAATCCATATAGCATAAGTCAAGACTGCAGGAGACAATCGTTTTTTTTTCTCGACAGTTAAACGATTGGCAATCACAAAATACTTAAATCCTTTAATGGTTAACAAGTCATACACAGAAGAAAGAAAAAATAATAGTTATGAAAACAGATTTTTCGCAGCGCTCGAAAGATAAATATTAAATTACACGTTTTGTACGTGAATGTATAACTTTCCACACCACCTTAGCTCATCAAACATGAAATGTTACCAATAAATGGAATATTTCGTATTTATAAGCTGGAGGTATAACACGAGGCGCGTTTTTTTTAATGTGGTTTCCCGCGTAGGCCTAATCCACAAAGGGGAAAATTGATGAACGACATTCGATTATATAATTCACGAAACAAGTACAAAATAATTTTTAACTTAAAGAATATTGCAGACATTTTATCAGCATACAAAAATTATAATTATCAACATGAGCTTCTCGTGAATACAGAAATCCACCGATTATTGCTCATCAATTTTCCCCTGAAATTTGTATCGAAATTCGGAAGAAAGTTTAATCGTTCTTTTTTTTAGAAATATTTTTTAACATTCTCACATTCCTCAGCCAAGTGTCACCAATGGGTGATTTCTAACACAATACCTTCATGTTATATTTTTTTAGATCACATATACTTATTGTGCGACTGTACAGATTGTGTATTGCATATTTTCAAGTAAAAAAAAAAAAAACATCCTCGCATAGACAATAAAAGTATTGTTTTAAACAAATTACGATTCGTAGCAAAGAATGTTGAAAAATGTGTTCGAAGATGAACTTAATGACAGAAAAAAGTAAGCGTACACCATTCATATTATTAGTATTCATCACTTTGGAAATATTATGTATTACAGTTTTTAAATAATTTATATCAGAAATCTGTTGGCTAATATTGAATTCGAAATAGTGTGAAATTTTAATACACTTAATTAGAGAACACTACTATTATGTCACTCTGAAAAGATTGAACGTCGCAAATAATAATTTATATAACGTTTTTCTACATTAGAAGGCGATTATATTGAAATCGTCATTGAAAGTGAACATTTTTTTTCGTCATATAATGAATGGACATATTTTTTTTTATATTATATTATGGAAATCTATTTTTCTTATTTTTTGTCAATCTTACAAAATTCAAGTGGTTTTAAATGCATTATTCGAGTCCTATATTTTTTTTACACTACCAAAACGATTGATTTTAAAATCGTCGTTTGGTTGTCGAATAGTAAAGGTGGAACATAATCATCGTGGCAAGTCTAAATCATCGTACAAAAACAAACGCATTATTTGAGTAAGAAAATCTCGAATAAATCGAGTACAATATATAGTGAAGTATATTATAATTTATAGTTTAGGGCGAGCAAAAGCACATTGCCGAAAACTATAAACTAAACGCTGAACACAAGTATATTATATACTTTCTATAGCGTACATTCAAGAGAATGAATTTATTGAATGAAGAATTTATTGTACCTGCTGATAATTTTAACCCGCCTCGATGTTCTGCTCCACATTTGTATTCAAAATAAATAGGATTCGAATGATACATTATTTAAAACCGTATAGATTTTACAGAAAATCGACTAAGAATTTAAAAAATATAATAATAATAAATACATTTTTATAATTACGACGATAGATGTTCAAAAGTTTTTTTTTAAAGTATTTTTTTCGAATTCGATAAATTAATTCGAAATGTATATAAAAAATGTTATCAAATTATCATTTACGACGCTCATTCAGATAGTGACTGTAGTATATTGTTCTTTAAAATTAATTCATTAACGTTAAGAATCCACAATTAGTAAAACGTATTTACCATAAGGTAACGTTCTCCTAATCGAGGATTCGAATACGCGTAAGAAAAGTCGTAAAAGTGATGAATATTTATAAAAGATATTATGCTAAAATTATGTGTTATGGAATTATAGATTATAAAATTTGATAAAATGTTAGTTTACGTTAGATTTTGAATTTAAAATCGAATTAAAGATATAATAGATATCTAAAATGAAATACGACCCCCGTCTGTATTTAGTGCAAAATTATACGACAGGTCGTATTTCATTTTAGGTATCTATTATACCTTTAATTCGATTTTAAATTCAAAATCTAATGTACGAGTAAAACTAACATTTTATCAAATTTTATAATTTAATTTTCTACTTGTAATCGCTGAGTTCATCGGCATCGAGTCAAGAGCTCTTTGGCGTTTCTATTCCTTTAACTGGATGTAGGAAAACCAATTTGTTTTTTAGAACGCCCGGTTCAAGAGTTTTCGGTGTCTCTTTAAAATCCGACACAGGTTTTTTGTTTTGCTTTTTCTTACGCCTGCCCGTTGATTGATCTATAATCGAACAATCGTATTTCGATGGTTTAATTGGTTGTAAGTACATTTTTGACGAAAACGAGTTAAGCATATCAGATTAGGATTAATTATTGTATGTTTGTTAACGTTTTTCAAGTGATAAAGTACATAATTAACCCAATAGATGACGTAGAATTTTGTAATAATTACTGTAATTAAATATTGTTATTTCAAAAATGTGTTAAGCTCTGCACGTGTGTACGTTTTTCAAATAGGATTGGTTAATCGATAATACCGGTTAAAAGTGAGTTGTTAATCTCATTGAGAATATTGTACCTTTGGCCGTTTCCGTTTCCGTGACTCTAGGAAGTTGCGTTTTTTTCTTGCGGCTCTGTTTTATCTGCCAACCGTCAGCTGTCGGGTCCGTATCAGCGTCTGCACAGGGCTGTTTCGTTTGATTTTGTACAGCCTGTTTTGCTTTCTGTGCTTTTGTACTTTGAACATTAATATTTTCTACCGTAGTTTTAGGCACGGGTTTTTCTCCGGAAACGTTTTTTGGTATTTCCGGAACAATCGACGGGTTTGTATTAGCATCTGCACAGGGCTGTTCCGTTTGATTTTGTACTGCCTGTTTTGCATTCTGTGCTTCTGGACTTTGTACTTTAATATTTTCTACCGCAGTTTTTGCCACTGGTTTTTCTCCGGAAACGTTTTTTGGTATTTCCGGAACAATCGACTTGATGTTTCTACTAGTCGTAGCCAATTCACCTGCAATCAAAGTATTATTTTATTAGCTTTTAAATGTATTGTCGTTATTACGATAATTTGTTGTTTGTACGAGTATTATAATGTTTACAATACCTTTTGGCGCGACGTTCAGGATTGTCAATGGATCTATTCCCGTGAAACTCAGCCGCGTACGCCAAAAGTCGACTTTCGCGTTATTGTCGATGGCTTTTTCTCTGTTTTTTATGCTCTTGTCCATTTCGGCTACGTCCGTGGTAGGACTTTTTCTCTCCGCGAATTCACAAAAATTAACGTATTTCGTTTTTGTTTTCTTTTGCGGAGGTTTTGTCGATTTATTGCCGTTTTGTTTCGCTTGTTGAGCACTTGCGTTCAATTGTCCCGTATTTTTGCTCGGTGTTTTCGGAGCTGTTGTTTTATCGTCCGGTGTTAGTACTACATTATTGGACCGTTCTTCTGCAAGCGAAATATGAATATTAAAGTATAACTAATAAGATTTTCGATCAGAATTTCGTATAAATACAAACTACTCAATACCTCTTATCGGTTCCAAAGTCGTTGTCTTTATCGGAACAGCCGATTGACCACCTGGTGTCTCGGCATTTTTATCGCTCGTCGGTATGTTGACGGCAATAGACGTTTTCTCTACAGCGGGAGAACTTTTCCCCGCTGTAGATTCTTTGGGCACGCCGGTCGTCGCGGCCGGGCCCACTTTCTTCGGGCCATTGAAGGCGGGGAAGAATTGGTCATCGTTGACGCGGTCGATGAACTTGAAAACTGTTTTCAATATTAAATATTGTCGCCGTGTTGAGGACTTTGACGGTGGAAACTTCAAGAACACCATCGACTGGGTGAACTTTCGAGAGGCAATACGTCCTGGATGCGAAAGTTCACCGACAGTGAACACGGTGAATCTCGTTGGCCACGGTCGTTTGGCACTGATCGAATTGATCGCGAAATTGCACTGGTCGAATTTCATCCTTTTGACGAACGGCACTATTTCGTCCAATCCTAGAACCTCTTCCGGTTGTTGGCCAAACCGCAGGTGTATGTGTTTTGACGTGTGGTTGTAGAAACTTTCCAACGGCCATGCGTCCGGTAAAGCCTGGATGGCGCCATAGTATCTTGTGTTAAATTCCAGGCAAATGGAATTTATTTCTTCGATGGCCGCCGCAGATATGACTGTTGGGTTGGATGCTTTCTGAGCCATTTCAATTGATTAACAGGATATTATGTAAATTAATTGAAATTAAAAAGAGTTATATTATTTGAATAGAATAAATAAACGTCTTGAATAATGATTTATCAAATATTTAAATATTTAATTAAATTATTCGAGAGGAGATAATAATGAAAGTATTTTTAATCTTTTCCAACGATATATACTATATAATGTTTATAAATTTGGTATTTCGGATTTCCATAGTGACGCCGAATATTATTTTTGCGTTTTAATTTCCGTTTCGAAAAATTAGACGTTATTTATTATTATTCAATACTTGGTATCTAATACACGTGTAACGTGTGTTTATCGCCTTTAATACGTGAGGAACGTTTTATTAAGTTTTCAAGCTTTAATAATTTACCAGCGAATAGATTATATTTTAATCTCCTCGGGCGAAAGTACGATTTTAATTAACCGCTTTTTGGCCGAGCAAAGGATGTGGGAGGGGGACGCGATAAATATACACACATATATATATATATATATATATATATATATAGAATGTATTGTGTTGTACAGGTGTGGCGAGACAAAATATGTTTTCCTCGAAATTCCGCCGCCGTCGCCGTCGCACTGTTTGAATAATCGCGCACCGCTGAAATCGCAACCCCGAGGCGGTTCGCGTGGTCGTCTACGGCGATTCGTCTGTGTCGCCCCGCGGGACCGCCGGAATATAATGAAACGTATACGCCGCTAACCGAAAACCGTTTTCGACCGTCGCCACCGTCGTCATCCTTTTCACACACCTCATCTCAAACCGTTTGCGCCGCGTTTGACTCTCGTCCGTCGCCGTGTAAACGTTCTCTTTCGTCCCCTCTAAGTCGTCCGGGTGTAAACGCACTACAGCCGCGCGCAGGGGCGTATCTATTACGTGTCGTAGACACGTGCGCGGACTCTTAAAGTTTGCGGTGCGCCCGCGGAGAATGTACCACTCGGGTCAGAAGGGTGGCTTTGCACCCCCCCCCCCCGTACTCTTTTTTCGAAACTAGACCTAAAACCAAAACAATATTCAAATATTTTCGTCGTTTCGTTGATTGGTAATCGATTTTCACTTCGTCGGTCGGTTGAATCATTCATATCACACATACGCTCCATATAAAATTTCACTTTTTTTCGTTGTTTATTGATCATTTGTAATTTCGTTCTGACCGATAGAAAACTCGCGTAGAATACAAGTGTTCTTATAAAACACTATACATCTTAGACACAATATAAGACAATAGAAATAAAAACTTTGATAAATAACACAAATATTTCAACGAATTATAATTTTATAACCGTGAAAGATATTAAATGTATTCATAATCGTCGCACGAAACCTATACTATTATTATTAAAATATATGTATTTTAAGTCTTAAAAAAAAATTTACTGGTGTTTTATACACTGGCCGTTTCGATGAAATACTATTCGTATGGTATGGCATAACCATATATTATCTGGGTTGAACTTAACTTAACGTAACGTTTGGTCACTCTTGAACGCGATCTACCCCGGTTTCCAAAATATAATATGGTATTATTATAGCCATACGCATTAAATAACAATCGTAGCAATGGCCGCATCGAATTATGTACGGCGTTGGACGCGAAAAGAGTTGATAATAGTGACAGTTGTTTGCAGTGATTTGAAGTGGCTTTCGGTCCGCGAAAAACTCACCGAGCCTCTCTTAATTGCGTAGGCTCGAAAACCACTCGACCAACTGTTCTCGTAAAACCATTTTTTTTTTTTCCGTTTTCAAACACGTCGTATTACACTTGGCGGGTTTAATCAAATCATAACCAATGGAAATCGATCCACTGTAGTACACTTCGAGGACTCTGGGGGATATTTATGATATCATTATCGTAAAAAAAAAAATAATAATAATAATAATAATAATAAATAAAACAATTACGTACCCCCCGAGCTCGATAGTCTGCTGCGAAACACCACGAGTGGTAATCCGTATGTATATATAGTATAGTATATTTCATATAGAACATCGACGTGTGCTTTATTATCACACTACACGGTTAAATAATCGTAGTTTTAATAAAAATCAAACCATATTAAATGAGGTTAATAATATTGTTGTTCGTTTTTGTGTCGTGTATTTTTCGTAGGTAATAATGACTTGATAATCCAATTTTTTTTCTTTTTTTATTGCATATTTCGTATGTCATTACGCTGTAGAATCGTCGTTCGTGTACATTAATATTAGCTCACTTTTTTCGGTTAATTTAAAATTTTATTTCATCGTGTCGTATAAATAAATTAATATATTAATATAGCACGTATTTACTTTCGATTTATTTATTTCACGAAACGAGTTGATTGTCATTAATGATATTAGAAAATCGGTTAAATAATTAAATAATCAAAAGTGTAAACGTACGTATTACATGTCATACACTGTGATATTAATCCTATTACGTAGATCTGTCTATCTATTTGTTTTTCGATTCGGACAAAAAGTTTTGTGAATTTTGTCTTATTAGTTAGAAGTTACTATACGGACGATGGTATACAGAGACAGACCACATTTGTCCACCGAATAAAAGTATGATATTTTCAACTGTTATACCACTTTTGTTGTTTGATCAATAAACACAGGGCATGTCTACTAGAAAACCTTTTACATACCTCGTGTACGTAAAATCATTTTTCTATAATACAGTAAAAGTACTCTTCAACTATAATTTTGGACGTAATAATAATTCTATTGTCTTGTTTAAAAGTATTGTAGTAATGTATTTCGTTTTATTACATAAGATATGTTATTTCGTAATATTTAAAACGTAAAACAGTAGGTACTTATGACTTGTTTAGGGTTTTGTAAAATAATACGTAATAATAACATATTGGTACCCGACACTAATATTTAAACTTATACACGTAAAAAAAAAAAAACAATACAAAACACAGCGAGTGTTGAGAACAGGTCATGAAGATATTTTAATCTCACGCAGTATGTCAACCTCCTACGTTTATTATTACTGTACTGCTTATTGGCCAAAGCAGTGAAGTGGTCGCGATTTTTTTTAGCGAATATACGTTTCGGAAAATTTGTAAACGGAACCTAACCTCCTCCTACTGACCATAATATTTTCGGTACACATTTTTATCTTATTAATTTTATATTATTTACAAAGCCTCGTAAATATTGCAAGACATATACGTAATTCATCGTTTGAACTCTTATAAAATTTTCATAAAATAGGAATATAAACTATATTTTCAGATTTTTTTTTGTTTTTGTTTTTTACTTTAGAAGTATAAATACGAATACAAATCAAAATCATAATAATAATAATAATAGTACTTTTTGGCATTATATATTGTACTGTAAACATGTTTATTTGTGCATTTATCCGAGCGCATGTATACTCTCTATTTAAAATAAAAAAAAAAACGTTTAGCTGTACCTACCCTCCCCCCTATGCCTACCCCCACCCCGCACATCCATCGCTATGCACCACTGGCCGAATGTTGGCCCGGTGAAATTTCCGAAATGGTAGCAACAGAGTTTGATAACGCACCGATACCATATCGACTCGAAAAATACGAATGCCTTGCCGACGCGCCCCGCGGGCCTCCGTGAAAACATAAACTATAACAATAATAACAATAATAATATACAACACGCGCACGCACGAAAACTGTCGGCGGCGTGTGCATACGTACGCCGCCGCGCCGTGTATATATTACAGCGCGGGTCCGTGTTTAAAATCGTTTACACCATATGTATCAATCTGTTTTCGGACAACTTAAAAACATAAACATCCCGGGCCGAAGAGACGGACGAATATCCCCCATGTGTACGAATGCCGCCTACTACACACACACACACGTTATAATATTATATTCCATCCTCCGCACAGCCCGGTCGCGCATGTGTGTACATGTATATTATAATCGTGTGCGTGTGTGCTCTCGCCCGCGCATTTAACATTTAACAATGTTGTTTTTGGACCGACGCTGGTGTGCGCGCGTTTCGCGTATATTATCGTGTCGTGCGCGCGTGTGTGCGCGCGTGTGAGGATGTTGTATTTGTGTGCATTAGTATACGTCGGAGATAGCCGCCGACGAGGCCGTCGCCGCGCCGCCCCTTTGAAGTATTGGGCGAAAGAAAAATAAAAATCTCATTACCGACGTGTTTATGTTTTCCGTGTAGAAAATGAAAACATCGGATTTTTATTGCTTCCCGTGAATGTTTATATCGATAATATCAAAGGCCCAAGGACGGCCGTGTCCGTTTGATGTACCGGCCGCGATGATTATAATACATTTATACGACACACGTGCCCCCGCGCACATCACACGCCACCCCGTGCCCTGTGAACGAATTATTATTACATTTTTATTATTATTATTATTATTGTTGTTGTTGTTGGTTACAGCTACCACCGGTATTGCTGGTATCATTTGAAATGATAATATTCCGATCAATTGTGCGGTATTATATAGTCGCGATGTTAAACAATACACATATTTCTGAGACAAGTTTTCCAGGATCATCATAATGAGTGTAATATTTCGATTTTTGGAAAAATAACCGATTCTACAATTGGGTTTAAATGTTCTAATCTCGTTTGGTCTTTTAAAATGTCTTAGTTTCTCAGAGTGTTTACAATATTCATAACTCATTTTTATGCATTTTTTGTTCGATAAAAAATTAATCGTCCTTTAGTAGTTGTGAACCGCCAAGTCACCGGTTTAACCTGACATCTTGATTTATTGGTTTAAGACGTCGTTATCACGCATTTTTATAAAATCAACTTGAGAAATCATAAGTATACAGACCAATATTTGGAACAACGAAACGTGTGATGTTGTATTTTAATTTCAGGTTTGAAAATCGGTTTCAAATTAGATTGAAATCGATCAACAACGCGATTTTAAACGGCATCGTACGAGTGGACGGACGTTTGCCTCATCCGATTCCCTCGCCGCCGCCGTGTCTGTCGGTTAAAGTATATTACCGCTCGTCACGCGATACGCGTGCTTACACGGTGTTCACGACGACGACGCGCAAATTAATATAACACACCTCGACAGCGCGCATAATACACATCCACCGCAGCGAATAATAATAACCATATTATTGTGTATTCCAATACACACGTTGGACGCGACGCCCGCGATCCAGATACACACGTTACTCGATATACACCGCGATGATATTATACAATGTAATTCGCATATAATTTAATATCAAACAGCGCACACAATACGCTCTATCCGCATATTGTTCACACACGCTCGCGTACCTAAACGTAAGATTTTAATTTATTTCGCAATCGTCACACGCAATTCCCATTGTTGGACGGAACATATAACATGCTCGCGCGCGTGTGTGCAACTTGTATACACTAATAATAATATACGTATAGAATACGTACTTTTCTCATATATATATATATATATGTATGACGTATATATGTATATTTTATACGTACACCGTACATTGTATTATATAAAGTTTGTGAAAGAGCAGGCGCGAACGAGTAGACGTAGTATCTCTTCGCAGAAACTTTACCGCCGGGCTTTTTACCGGATCTAGTGATTTGTCGCCGTGGTTAATTCGTCGTTTTCGTTTTTGTCTCTCTCTCTCTCTCTATATATATATATATATGTGTGTAGTATATATATATATACTATACAGCTTTGCCTGCGCGCACTGCTGCTCACCCACTCATTGCATATACACATATATATATATACCACCCGACAAGTTTTGACGCGAACAATCACTTAACTCCTCCACCTCAGCCACGTTAAGTTTTTGTATACGGATAACTTTTTGCAGAACCTCGGGCGCGGCACTGCCTTTTAAGCAGCGATTTTGTATTCGCGCGATATACTTCAATACATGTATGTAAGTATATAAATATAAATTTAAATGTACGTATACACCTCTTTCCTCTCTCTCACACTCTTTCTCTCTCTCTCTCTCTCTCTCTCTCTTTATCTCTCTCGCTCTCTTTCTATAATATAAATATAAGTGTGTATTATTTATGAAATACGACGGTCTATAATCGCAGTGGATAAAATTAAGAAAATAATAATAATATATAATGTCGATAAAAACAATTATTTCAATCTCAGCAATTTTCCCGGTGCATACAAACTATAAACTTTTTTTTTTCCATTCCATTGTTTCGTCGGCCGTTTGCACTGGGGAACAATAATGTTGTTCGCGGGAAATAAAACTCCTTAGCGGTAAGTAAAAATTTGAAATGGTATACCTATAGGTATGGACGAAAACGCCGTGACCGAGTTTCCGTCGATATATTTCATACCATTAATATTGCACATTGTCTTAGTTAAAACAAAACATTCGATACTATATTAAAATTATATGAAAAATAACACGTTATAGCATCTTTCGACAATAGAAATGTATGTGATTTTATCTTTATATTTTGTTTAAATATTCACACGAGTACCTGTAAGATAAATGTACAAACAAAATATATACTTTTAATTTATGAAGAAATTCTACTGTAACATTTTATAACAATTATTTACAATTTTTATCTATTAATTACAATAATTATTTTCAATATGTATTTAGTAATAATGTTAAATAAACATTAAAAAAATAAATCCATATTATTTTTATCATAAAAACAAATAGATTAAAATTTGATTATTTAAGAATTCAGTATTGACGTTATATTCAAAAACTAAATCTTTCGAAAAGGAATTTTTTTCAAATAATTTGCGTGAAAATTTAATTTAAAAATGTATATACGATGCGCTAAATTATTTTTTAAACGTTACTTTAACTTAATTATTTCAACCCGTATTTTAGTAAAAAACTGTAAATTAATTATTTGCATCGACGAGAGATTGTTGTATTAATATATGCCCTAACCTTAGCAGAACGAGGAAGCGAAATTAAATCGGCCAGATGTACAGTCAATGGAATAATCCTCGGCTCTTTATAATTTCATTATACGCGTGTAGTGCATAATTATTGGGAAAAAAAAGTACTCCCTAACGATTTTATTCAAATAATACGTTATATTGTACAAGCGATATGTATTGACCTAATGGTTTTTAATATTTTAGGTTCTTTATAAATCGCTTTGCAAAAACTACTCAAAAATACAATTCGTGGATTACCAAAGTCTGCAGAGTGACTGCTGACTTTAAAAATCACTGCGAAAAAAAAAAAGAAAAAAAAAAGCCCTCAAACGTATACCATTGAATGGCATTTTATTACTCGTCGGTATATACACTTCAAAAAAACACTATTGTTTTTTTTCGAATCCATCCGTCTGCAGAGCACTTCATTCTTCAAATAATATGAGCAAGATTACAAATACGCACTAGGTCAATATTGAATTTCTAGGAGTTACCGTATTGAAAGTGGAAAACGAGATCCAATAAATGTAGAAAAGTTATCGAGATCCGCCCCTCTCTCGTATGTGAAGCTGACAGCAATATAATGTAATATATAAAGACGTGGCATGGGCGCGCGCGCGCGTGTATATGTGTTTAATATAAATATAATATAATGCGTACATTATATATATATATTTTATATAAGTGATAGCCTTAGTTTCATAGTGCTTGGCCAGCGTGTGTATACTCTTCGCAAACAACCCCTCATAAATATTAAAGAATATTCTGAGCCACTTTCATATTGGGTGGTCACATCGAGTGGCTCACTTGAAAGTAAACTAGGCCAAAACATTAATAAGCAATATGCAAATTGTTAGTGTTTGGCGCACGAGCAAAAAAGTGCAGTACGATCACTTTTCTGCAAAAACGGTCTTTGAAAGCTCTCGAATCGGGCGATGTAGGCTTTTCTGTTCACACCATTATCTTTGTATTAGTGCCTTTGTTTTTAATGTCGAGCTTTCCATGTGTAATGTGTATACAAACTTGAAAATCGTGTGGAAAATCGTCGCGAGACGTTTGAATCTTTGCCGAGAAAAAGTCTAAATTTATTCGCGGGCGTTTCAACACCATCCGGCAACGTATTATATAAATGTTGTGGTTGTCGATAATTGGAATCGTTTGATAAAACATCGTTTTCGAAAACCTCCGTTACATTTAAAATATATTATTATAGTTGGGTAATATATGTTCTTTACACCTGATGATGAATTTTATTCGAAACCGGTAGTATCTAACAAATTTTGCACTCTTTATTATAATACTCCAGGAAAGACCTATTTATTTTATATAAATTTATATTATTTATATATTTAATAGTTTTGATAAATTATTTGATATATTTAATAATAGTTTGTTATTAGTTATTTGATTTTATTTATAGGTTTCAGATATTTTTTAGATACGTACCTATTACATACGAGTATCTGTAATATGTGAAAAACTATTTTGAATCGGAATTTTTCAACGTTTTACCGACGGAGATTTTGTTTAATGATTGGTTTGTTCAAATTCACGATTTGTCCACAATTTAAGATCGTCGGAAATAATAAAATGATCATGCGAAATATCACAAAAGATAAGTAGAATAAAATTAGTTAGATACTCATAATGTTGTCTTTTATATAAAAATGTTTAAATTAAATCGAAATTTAAAATATCTCGCAGTGTGTACAACAAACTCAGTTTTTATGCTAATATATAATATATGTGTACATATATTATATTGAATTGTGTATAATATGAATATTACAATATTCATATTATATTAAAAAACAAATTTGTAATTATATTTTATATCGGTTTTATAGTTCGGTCTCGGTATAAAAAATCAGAATCTAAAAATGATGAATATAGCCGGTAACCGGAGGTGGCATAAAAACAAACATTGACTAATATCCCAACGGTAAAAAATGTTTGCAACAACATTCACGTTTAATGACCGTATAGAATCCATACGATAGATAATAGTATACCTAATACTATAGATAATGTTATAGAATAGTCCTATATTATGTGCGTGATAGGGACTCGGTGCTACGACGTCCACCCGGGCAGCCAAGGCAACGTGCTCGGAAAAGGTCTAATTAGCTTTATTATGGCCTCTATTTCGAGTTCTTGTGGTCGGTAAATTAATCTCATCGATGATTTTTTGAATGTTTTAAGAAAAAAATTACGTAAGGCTGATTTTTACAATCGAACACGAGAAATCTAAAAGTATTTTTAATACATTGTATATAACATACGCGTATCGAGGAATATTCTATTATTATATAATTTTTGTTTTCATCGCCGTCGAATCAACATCGATTTGGGTAGAATTATTTTAATCGGTTCATATTTCACAGGTCAAGCGAAGAAACTTCACCACAACTCAATCCGTAACAAACGCATCACACACGAATCTATGTGGAAATACAACAAAATCGTGCCAAGGAACGGTCATAGTTTCATTTTTATTCTTTCCATAATATATTATTTAACAACTCTTTCGTGTCCTGCAGTGACGAAGCAGACGAAGCAGTGAATCGGCGGAGCGTATTGCAACAGTATCCTGATCTAGCCGTTTTCGTCCGCGTCGTCGCACGACCGTAAAATCGCGACGCGACTATGTAGCCGCGATGTTTTTTTCCCCTCCCGGCCGACGAGGATTTACGGTAGCGGCGGTGGCGTAAGCGTTTCCTGTTTTATCAGGCCTGTTCTCACGCGGCACAAAGCGCGTGTGTCGTCAAAACACGTCTTCGTCGTCGGCGCAGCAGACCCATTGACGCCCGCGTGGCGAGAAGCCGACGTACAGTTCCCGTCACGTTATGCCTTACATTCATATACATATATATATATAAACGCGCGCGTGTGTATGTGTATGATAATATTGTACGTTTTTGGGTAAATAACGCGCGCGAGAGGATTCGACCTGTGCGACGACGTGCGGTGCAGTGCGGCGCGGTGTTGTCGTACGTTCGGCTGTACCGTACGCGTCCACATGGGCTCGCACGAAATTATTTAAAAACACGCGCGCAATAACACAGCGGCAGTAACCACGGTTTTTAGGTATATAATATATATATACTATATGTGTATATATCCGTCCGGAAGGCTGTCACGCACATGTGCGGTTATTCGCGAGCGCGCGCGCGCGGGGCGGCGGCGAAACGTAAACGCGTTATATGCGAGTGCGACGGCGAGACCGCACCACTAAGACGTTTTTATACATCACATACAGGGTGGCCGCCCGTGATATCTCGATGGCAACGTCTCCGAGGATATTACGATTTTTTTCCAAATTGTTTTATACATAAGTACAACGCAATAGTAACGGGTCGCCGTAAATTCAAGTTGTACTGTGGCTGTTGCACGTGTGAGTATGAATCGGATGACCTTTTCAATTAACAATTATTATTTTATAGTCGTCATGTTTTGTTAACGAATTATTACGTGCACCGTGGAGATAGATAGTGCACCCGTATGAATTATTATGAGATGTATATATTTACCTTCCGAAAAACGGCTATTATACGTATATTATAATTTTAATGTAGAAATGAAATAAGTTATTTTTCCCCAGTCGGCTAAATAATATGAATACCGATTTGACTACGAGTGATCGACGTGACTACCGACTATTAAAACTGTATATTGAAACAAAAAATGAACATCCACGGAGATATTTCCTCCATCGGGATATCACCCTGTACATACCTAATACGACGTCTGTTATAATACACGTGTATATTATACCGCGCGTTATTAGGGGCTACCAGTTTTACGGTTCGGTGAAAAATCACGAATAGCGACCTCCTCCCTCGCGGGCTTCCTGTCGGCCCTTTGATGCACGCGGTGCCCGTCCGCCTCGGACCGCCGACAGACTGCGTGGAGCCCGCGAAACTCGTCCGTGTGCGGTCTCCTTCGGCTGCGGCGGCGCGCTACACACACGACCTTTCACATCATAATATATTGTTGTGTTACACGGACGCACATACAATAATAACGCGCACAACAATAAAGAAAACGAATAAATGTAAATAGTCGGCGAGTATAATAATAATGACACACGGTAGCAGCTCACCGCGGACCCACTGGACCACCTCCTTATTAGGAAAATGACCTGACCGCGCGACGATAATAATACGCACTATATAATAATAATAATATAACCCTTTTTAGGCGCGCCGACGACGTTGCGAGAGGGGGTGGTGCCGCGGAAGAAACCGCACCGATTTCGTCGTTCACGTCTCTCGCGGCCGAACGGGTGGACGAATAATAATAAAAAAAAACATTAAATAATGTCTACTCCTTACAATTTCAGTATATCTGTATTTATATTTTATAACAAAACCGGCATACACGAACGCGGCATTTCTCTTCGACGATATTATGTACTATGTTTATTATATTTAAGAAGATTATAGGTGCGTTTCTAAACGGATTACCGCGCGAGCGTGTGTAACAAAGCGGTTTCGCGGCAAGTCCAACATAATAATAATAATAATAATACGCCGCGTGTACAATGCGCAATTGTTTGGAACGGATTTTCGGATATTTCCCCGTCGTCGTCGTCGTCTACGGCCCGACACTGCGCTAATATCCGACTATGATGCCCTGTGTGCACGCGAAATACCGCCGAGCGAATCTGGTCCGGACCAGACTGCTGATGCAGCTGCGGCGAGTGCGCTGTCGATTTTTCAATCGCGCGCGAGCTGCTCGCCAGAATTCGTTCCGACCGAAGAAACAAATATCATGCGCCCTACGTGTATCCCGCGGTAATACCCGTAATCCAGATATAGAGAAACGCTGTACCATTATTATTGTTATGATCATCATTATTGTATACTTTTTCATCATAGCTCTGATAATATTGTCCTTTCCGTCGGTTTCGTATTATTGACGTGACCATACAATATAATATGACGAGAATGTGTTTATCATAATCGGAAAGAGAAAAAAAACCGTACAGTTTATTATTCACGGGACGAGCGTATATAGTACGTATACCGGATTGGATCTTTTTTCAACCGTCGGCTGCAGCGTATAACATACGTGTACATTATTATATCCGCAACCAAGATAAACGCGTCGATTTCAATAACAATATTATTATTATATGCGTCTATTGAGATTTGAGGTGCAGTCGGGGATTACAATATATATTATTATATGATCGAAAAAGAAAAGATTCTTCGAGCATAAGCGAAAAAATCCATCGCAAAGCGTGTGTCAACGGATGCAAAACAGATGTTCATCGCAAACAAAATATTGCCATTTGTATGAAAGAGATAACTATTAATGTGGCTTTCTAATGATTGTATTATTATATTATTATCTTCATAATTTTCGCTTAGAGCTTTGGTTGTTAAAATAAATGGTTTCGCGCCGCAGTTGAATACCCACGCGCACAGACAATTCGCCAATGTTTGGCACTCACATCACGTTCAAAATATACCTCACTATTATCCATCATATAATTAGGTTTGGTAGGAGGTATACGTATTATCTCAAAACGAAAAATAACTGTTAGAAAATTCAATCTCGGTATGTGTGAAACAATTGGGAACAAGAAGATTGATAAAAAAAAGTTTGGAATAACGAAAAAGTAGACAATTTGAAAGTAATCGTTTAAAACTTCTAGACGTTTGTTTTTAAATTGTGGAAACTTTTACTTTTTATATGTAAATTAAAAATTTCCTCCGGATGCACAGATTTGGCAAAATTTACCATCAGAAACCATTTGTGAAGTTGATGATTGGATCAAGTTTTCTAATTAAAATTGCAATAACAGACAGAAATAATAAAAAATTTACGCCGTGGTAAAATCAATAAATTCCTCGTTTCACTGAGAATCTAAAATTATTTTAGTAAAATATTACAATTGTGCACACAGAGACGAAAATAGAAAAAAACCTCTTTAACTGTATGTATTTTATACAGAATGTACAATATATATATGAGTATGTATAGGCTTAACAATATTGTTATCAAAAGCGGTACGCTTTCTATAAACGGTTTCGAGTAAACCGATTCGTCGATTGTATTGGCGACAGCAGCGCGGCGTGTGATATTCTTATAATATGAACGTATAAAATATAACATAATATCGTCGAATTTTTCGACCGCAAACACAGATGTTTATATTTTCTTTGGGATTTTTCCCGAATGAATAAATATTTGGACAGCTATGGATACGCGTCTATCGGTGTGAGATAGAGGGGGGGGGGAGAGAGAGGAAGACTTAGATATGGAGCGGACGAGAGGAAGAAAGAAAGAGATACGAGCCTGGATGTGAAGAGAAAGAGAAAGAGAGAGAGGCGGGGACGCGGAAATCGGGCGAGAGAAAAGGGCAAAAGGTATATATAGTGGCGGCGGACAATGAACACCGCTCTTCGTGAATGGCCACGGTTTATCCGATCCAGGGCACACGGGGTACGGATATAATAGAAAGTCGGCGGCGAAGGGACGGGGAGAGGAGTTAATACACATAATAATAATAATAATAATAATATACAGTCGCGGGGTAGACACACACACATAATAAAAAGAAACGACATAATATGGACTAATATAATATGATGTTTAGCGCGCACACACACGTATACACATCGCAGGTAAATGTTGTTGTGAAAAAAAAAATATATAGAATAAGCGTTTGATTGATGTGCGTGTATAAATGAAAACGGTTTGGGGTCCGACAAAAAAAAAAAAAAGCGAGAGAGAGAGAGAGAGAGATATGGGAGACCCTTTATTACCGACCGGTCGTTACAGATTGGCCGCAATCACCTGGAAACTAATACTTCCTCTTCTTTTGCTCTCACCCCATTACTGTAGCGCGCACTGCAGTGTCCCCGGCTCTGGTTTAGCGTCTCCGCCGTCGCCAGAAATCCTTTGAAGGGAAAAAAATATATACGCGCGCACCGATCAACTGTATCGCGCGCGCGCGCGCTTACAATAATATGTGTACACAGCGATTTTGCACGCCGTATTTTAAACGCGAGCGATTATTAAAACGTATTATTATTGCCATGTCGTTTGCGGTATTGTCATGCCCATCTCTTTTAAAATCCATAAAAATATAAACGCCCGTCCCCGCTCACGCAGTCCGTGTATGTTTTTCGAAATTACATTACGCTTATCATATTTAATATAATATCTTGCGACATCCGATACGGTTTCATCACATTTCTTTGCCGGCACTCGAGAACTCGGAACGTATCTTGTATTTCAATCATTATTTTAAAAATCAATAACATTATTGGCTCTCGGGGTTTAGGCATAAAACCGCTCTTGTCCAAGTGCGTCCGTACCAACACACGAGTATTGGCAATTGGATTGTGTGTTTATTTCAATCGTTCTCGTCCACGAATATACACGTATTACAAGACGTGTACGGTGAATATCGGTTATGTAATGAATTCGGCGGACCACAACTTTTTGTTTTCCACAATCCCGGTGTTTGATGATAACTCGTCGCAAGACCAATATCAAAACTTTCTGTTCGAGATTTACCCGCGTAATCGCTTTATCAGAAACGACTTTTCTCTGTTACTTGAGTTCAGTTATGTAACACTGGCTCTTCAATAGCCATTGAGATTGTCATCAGCCGCCGCCGTGTCGCGAATAATATGTCTGATAAATTACGTGCGAGACGTACTCGATGTCTCGATACAGTGCATAACAATATGTATACGTACGTATAAATAATAACGGCAGATGTTTTTCGTGGCGGCCACGGTTTCTTTCGGGGTTTTTTCGAAACCATCGTGACGACACGGTGGCGGTGGGGGGGGGGGGCACACATAGAATTACAATATCGTGCTTTATTAGTTCCGGGCCCTTAAACATGCCGCATCATTGTTACATGTCTCACTCGAAAAGGCTTTCCGATCAATTTTCCGGAGAGAGAGACATTAAAACGTTTTCGCCCCTCTCTAAATTAAACACCGTGTGATGTATTCGTATTTGTCAAGGACTCCACTTACACGTGGGGTTGCAGGCGTTTTTACGCGATTTCCCGCCGCGGGCGAAAGAAACACCGAAGCAATTTCCTATCCCCCCGCTGCAAATAATGGGACGAAATACACAGCGTACGATCCGACTAGCCCTAATTTGTCACTGCACCGCCGCCGCAGCCAGTTGAGTGATTTGCCGCGTGTTTGTATCCAACGATCAGGTGTTTATTGAAAACGATAAAACAAAGTGCGCAATACACATTACATGTTTCTTGTTAATTACATAATCGAAAAACACAGTAGATTTAAAATTAAAAGTCAGACGACCATATATTATTATATAGGTGTATTATACGTTTATCGAATTCAATTCTCGAAATGTCGTCAAATAAACGTATACGCAGTCAACATATTGCCTCAATTAACAAGTGTATTATTATTATTATTATTAACGCACATTTGGTCACAATGAAAACGCAGTAACACCATTGAAAGATTAGAAATCCGTTCTCGAACAGTCAATGTCATTCACTCTGTGCGCGCGCATGTACGTATTTACACCGACGTAGGTCTCGTGTCTCTTATTATAGATGTGCGCGACTGCCGTCTATCACGTTTTAACGAATCCTAATTAAAGTTGACAGATTTCTGTGTAAACCATAAACGTTTAGACTGCTGTAATATATATATATATATATAAGTACAGCGTGTGTCACACATGGTGAATTCGGATATCAGGTGGGCGACAAATAAATAACTTGAAAAAAAAGCTTCTGACGAAACACGCGGACGGGTTATAAAAAACAAACGCAAATATCCAGAACAAATTTGTCAGCAATGTGGTCGGAAGGTTGTGTGTAAGAAAAAAGTCTCGTCTATACTCGTCTGTCTACATATATAGTATGTATATACCATATATATTATGTAAATATATGTTTATATATATATTTATTACAGTAATACAGGCGACACGCAGTCTGGGCGGCCGTTAACGCTATCGAGTTGCACACAAATACACGTGTCCGTCTTTTTAAATGAGCAGAGAGAGAGAAAGAGAAACATAAATATATTAATAATAATAATAACCGGTCTCCCCCTAAGTCGTATTCCTCTCGCGCCTCCTCTTCAGCCGCCGTATACCCTCGTCATACACATTATAGTAACCAGATACGCGTTAGCTGGTATTACAAGCGTAATAACAATATCGTAAACTCGTGTCAGACACGACGACGACGGCACGCACAAACGTTTCCTTTTTGCAAACACCGCGCGCCGCGCCGACCTGCACCGGAACACACACACACACACACACATATGGCGACGGCGGCGACACCTTATTAGACGACTAGGAGACCAGCTAATTTCGGGCTTGTTTCTTTCTTTATAATGTTTTTTTTTTTTTTTTTTCTTTTCCGTGCCAAACGTGACGTGTATTTATTAGGGTAAAACTGCCACAGCGTGCCGCCGCTATTAGACGAGCCGACAAATTATTATATTACGTATACCGAGCCCGAAAAATCCGCACCCGGTGCTCCGGGCGGCGGTTGTTTGGTTAGCACCCGTGACGTGCACAAATATTATTATCCTTTAAACGTGTCGGCCCGGCCGCCGCGCCGCGCCGTGACGGTGTCGGCTGGGTGTACCCGTAGACCCAATAGGTTTCCAAGTTTCCAACGGTGCTGTTCGGAATATTTACGTACGCGCGTCGTGTCGGTCACACTCGTATAATGTGCTTTATTCTCTAAATCCACGCGTTACATAATTTTTACTTGAGTTCGAATTTCAGCGATATCGATCGGTCAACGACGCGGCCTAACACGCGCGTCCAGTCTGACATCGAAACCGTTTCGCAGTGTAATGGTGAACGAACACAGCCCGCCCAGCACGCTGTTTTTAGTATGAAAATGTATCGGCGCGAGAATGAAATATTATTTTTACTTTAGCAATATAAATTAAGTCCGACGGGACTGGAAATGTGAGCGCGCATGCGCGACGCTTGGATATTTTGAATTCGGTCTTCGATAGTTTTCACTGCTCGCGTTTACGTCCATTTAACGGTAGACACCGGTTAAATTATATATTGCAAACACTCTACAAATACATCATTAAAATATAAAATATCTAACGTTTAATGAATAACTTTGAGTTTATAATCAATAACATTATGGCGCGTGAATATAAAATATATAAATATATTATGCGTTATAATATAAAAACGCAGATGCTCATTTATTTGTACGTATAGACTATGTATAATATTGTAATGACAATTATATTAATATTTTAAACGCTAATAGCGCTTTGGTCGAAGTACAATACTTAACTTATGATAAATATAGAGTTGTATAATATTAAAGCATCAAATGTATCAATAATAAACTCATAGAATTACTACATAGAAACCAAAACTTATCAAATGAACGACCTATTAATAATTTTTCATCATCGTTCCATTTCACTTTCTTCCCTATTAACTTTGAGGGTGTCAGAACTCAGAATGGACTCAATAATTTGACCTTAAGTACTATTTTTAAAATTCAACTATAGTTGTATAGCCACTGTATATTTTTTGTAACTCTGAAAAACTGTTTGGTTAAATCTTAAATGTTTGTAGTTGAGTTATTGGACGAAACCCTGTGGTGAGTGTAGTTTATAATATTGAACTTGAACTTTTCAATACAACCGTGCGTCATTTTATAGTGGAGAACGAACAAAAGTCAATAAGAAAATATTTCAAAAGCTACGTGTCCGTTAGGTACGTTACCGCCTGAATGTATAATTTACTATAAATTTTATAACAGCCGGTAAGTATTTATTTCATAAGTATAGTAACAATGATTAGTTGTTTAAATTCACAGTGCCAAAACCGGAAACAAAAAAAGAATTTAATATATACGAGTATTGTGCATACTATAGATTATATTGCTCGTTATAGCGTGTATTGCTTTAACTCGTAGCTGAATTCGTTGGCCACAGTACCTATACATTTTGTTATTATATTTCCAGTATATAAGTAATAATATTGTATATTTAAATGATTTTAAATTTTTTGCTATTTTTCCTAAGTTTGTCAAATTATCCGGTCGGGCGTCAGTTAAATAAAAAAAAAATAAAATACATCTTAAACAATACATCGATTAAATAAATACTTAACAGTTTTAATTCGCACGCCAATGATAATACATTATCATACACACATATTTGGGTTCGAACTGAGAATATTATATTACCTATTATTTTAGCATTTCGAAGCAATTCAACGGAGATTTAGGTATTATTAAACATTCGAATGATGATTTTATTTACCGCAGTTTACAATATTAAAATTATTATAATAACCATGTAATGTTGTGCGTAAAGAAATATTTGAACAGCAGTCGTGTATACCGTACAATATAATATAATATACACATATTGATATAATACCTCATATGGTGTGCATACGGAAATTTCAACGGACATTGAATGAATTCGTCATATAACTAATATAACACAATACAATTTATTGTACTATATATCTATGTATAGTAAACACACACACACACACATATATATATTGTTATGATTAATTTTCGCGTGATGTGACGCGAACAATAATGGCCCTACGCCGATATATTATACGCGTATACGCTGTGCGCTTTATTAGTTTTGGTCACCGAAACATCATAATCGGCCTCGGTCCCTTTTCCACGACCATAACATATATATTATCGTACACGCGCGTGGTGCATGAGTGTGTGTTAAACAAATGAACGCACTTATATACGTATATATATATATATATTTATATATATAATGTACTACACAGTAGGAGGTCCCTGTCAAGAAGTGTAAAATCGCGTACGATATCGGCGAAACGCACTCGGTACAAAGGAACTCGAGTAGCCCACCCCGACTTACCAACAGCAGCAGACCATCGTCGGATCCCTTTCATAGTACAATATAATATACCTATGCGTTTAATGCTCGTGTGTGTGTGTGTATGTGTATGGATGTAATAATAATATTAACATTAATATATGAACTCCGTAGTTCAAAGTGTATAATAAAGAAAATAGGGTCCCTGCAGCAAATTATCTATGAACATTATTTAATTGCACGGACTCTTATTCCATCGTATATTACATTTTATTGAGCAACGACGTGTTATGCGGTAATAATAATACCTATAATATTGAATATTATCGTCGCCCGCGGTATGTGTGTAGTAATAAAATCATTATTTTATTTATTATACCGCTCTTTATTATAATGTCAAACGGCGGCGTTTGGTTCTTCCGCAAACACCAGCAGCATAATGGTTGTATTATATTATGCTATTTCCGTCACAAATAATTATTACCGTTCTACTACTATGGTACATGGTAAACATAATATAATTTTGTGTGTTACAATCGTAAGCGTGGAAATAGACTATAATAGGTACATTTAATCACAAACGGGCAAATATCGTTTTCTTGTACCTCCCGTTTCATAGTGATTCTTCTATCTCTCAACTCGGCTATCCTAATTATATATTATTTCTTTGGTAACTGATCGGCAACTTTTAGAATACCAGAGACAGCTTAACAATACAGGTTCTGCTGCCACCGAAGTCACTTCTATGATTATCTACGATTCATAATGGTGTGTACGTTACGCGATTCGACCACGCATTGTTGTCGGTATGTTCTGGAGACGGACAACATATTATGGCTCGGCAGTATTGTCTTAAACGATAAGGGAACTAATAAAATCCACGATAATATTATACGCGTTTTCAATGAAGTAAAAGATCACTCTTAATGCATAGGCACTTGAGATAATTTATACACATAAATATGCGGTAGATAACTATCATGTACTGTACTTGATAAATTTCAGATTTAAATGTCATAGGTTCTATACGGTACTGGAAATAAGTGTTTTGGTCGTTTGGTTTTATCTTTGTACTTCCGAAGAAAAACTATAAACTAGTACGAGATAAAATGTCCAAGATAATATTTAAATGTTGTAACATCCTTGATCATTTTATGAATACCGTACATATTAAATGGCATATTAATTAATTGATTTAATCATAGTGAAAAATAGAATGTTCCGAGCGCTCAGATTTGACGACCATAACCTAATTATAATGTAGTATATCTAACAATATTTTAACATAAAAATATGACATTCGTTTTTACCCACGTGCATTACAAATTATTTTATATAAATATAATAATAATATAGTAATTGATGATACACATATACCTAAATTTAATTTCTTTTTTTTTGAAATGTATATTTTACCTTTTATAGGTATACAAATATTTGTTATATAGGTATTATGGGTCAAAATAATAATATAGTGATCAAAATCAATGTAATGGTTTTCAATGCAAGTTTTATCGAGGTCAAGTTTATAACGGTCCCATATCCCATTAGAAAAATAATGAAAAAACACTCCGCTGTGTGTATACTCACCTATATAAAGGTAAGTTATATGTATTATGTATATATATATATATATACTATTATTCGGGTAAAAAACGTTGTGCCTTTTGCAGTGCCTATAATATTGAACAAACTATATTAGTAAAGCGTATTCCGCAAGAGCCGTCAGAGTGCACACATGTATAAAGGAGCAGGAGTGAGTATAAATGCGAATAATAGAATATTATTATGTAGATTGATTATCGTTAGGTTGAAAGACATTGAATATCTATTATTAAATATACGCTAGGTATGAATCGAGTGAAATGATGTATATCATGAGGTTCTCTCTTCGACCTTCTCCATCGAGCAATTTGTTATTAATTATTTTAATAATTTACAGTTCTCCGTAAGACGTAATCATAACGTGTGTTTTCGATTATCCAAATGAAAGACACATTTTACACGATATGGATTTATCATGACGTCGCAGTATCGAAATGTCAAAATTGTTGACGGATAACGCGATTTGTTCGTATTAAAGGTAAATAATCAAGGCATTTACCTTGGCATTTAGACGTACTTTAAGGAGTGGATTTGAATGCAAGGTGAATTTCTTTATAACATGTACCTACTCAAAAAAAAATGCTTTTCAAGCATAAATTACGTACATTATAGAGTTAAAATAAAAAATATTTTGCCTTTTAATCTTGTTTTTAATGGAATTTATTCCTTTTTTAATAAAGTCATTTATTTTAACGCATTGAAATCCACGCCTTTAACATTATACTTTACACAATAAATTTAAACCACTCCAAAAAAATACATATTTTTGCCTATTTGTCTTTTGAAAACGAATTTTAGAACATCGTTTTCATTTTATACATGATATTTTATATATATTTGTATACATATCATTAAAACATAATAATTATATCAAATAGAGATTTTTAGTTTTAATTTTGAGGCTCCTTTGGGTCCGCGCGTGCTGTGCAATACTACGTCTCGCACTGCTGCGCTCATCGTATCAGTCGTCGCCGTAACACGTCATACATAACTGTTCCGAAAGTTCCCAAAATACGCGCTTAATAATATCTACTACATTTCCGCAAAAGTCTCGCGTTCCTATATATAATATATACTTATACCAGGGGTAGACTGACCCGGGGTGCCAATGCCGTATTTGTTTTTCAAGCCCTTCTTTTTACCTTTGGGCACCGGTCCTGTAACAAAAGTTACGACCAAAACACTGTAAAATTATTTTGTGAATTCTCCGTATTACACGGGATATCTCCACCTTCCGCATCCTGGAGATTCGTATAAAGTGTACAAAGTTGCCATGACATTAGCCTGCAGACATGGAGACAATAGCGAGAGAGCTTTTTCAAAATTAAAAATAATTAAAAGCACGTTAAGAAGCGCGATCAATCAAGAAAAAATCTAGAGGCTTTGATGTCGTCATCCGTCCAGAGTCAGTCTGACTGAACATCCCAAGTACTGACGAAACAAATCAAATTTATCGAGAGTCCCGATGAGCCAAGTAGATAAAAACTCTTATCAAATAACAAAAATGTTATGATTTTTTTATTTCTTTCCACCCCCGTCGTTTACGTACGTTACGAATATTAATATAATATTTATACTCGTACGGGCGTGTGCAAACGGTATTGCCGGAAAAAACGAGAGGAAAACCGACTGTCCTTTCGCCGCCGCCGCGGTGGCCGGTCTCCGCGACATATCGCCCCCGCGCGACGTCCGTACTCTGCCGGCCACCGCGGCGGCCGCGCGCACGCCGTCGACCCGTCCGCCGCGCCGTCGATACAAATGTAACCGCCGCCGGCCATTGGCTGCCGGTGACCCGCCGGTGGGCGCGGCCTCGGCGACGCGGTGGCCCCGCGCGACCGCGAGTGCCGCGCGGTGCGATACGACGCGGTCGTACGCGCGCCCGTCGAACGGTTAATCAAAAAAAAAAAAAAAGAAGAAAAACCCGTATCGCCGCCGTATAATAATAATATAGTAATACGCGCGTGGCGGCGACGCGAAGAGAAACGATCGGGCCGGCCAAGAGGTCACGACCGTAGTGGGCGCGCGCGCTCGCAAAAACCGCCGCCGCCGTCAGCTCTCTTTCTCTCGAGACGCATCCCCCCGGCCGATCGTACGATCGTATATCACGTGTTCGGGCGTAATTCGTACCGCCGCCGCCGCCGCCGCCCGTCGTGTAACGTATAGTACAGGGTGACTGTTACCGACCAACGTCGGGTGTTAGACTTTGAGTTTCAACTGTAGAGCCAACGCTCGAACATTATCATTGCACGTGTTTTTCTACCGTAACTACTCCGGTTTATTTACCCACGATCAGGTATCGACTCGGAAAAACTAAATCGGTCGCGTACACCTATTATACGTTTACGAAGACACTGTTATTTAATAGTAGCCGTACAACGTGTGATATTAAATCAGTCGAACGTTTTTCTCTGGAGGCTGAGACACGAATTCGACTACTAGAGATGTGACCCATTACTGTACCAAAACGAAAACAATTCAACGTCTACCTAGTGAGGTGTATTTACGTCGGGATATCACCACGATGGGCCACCCTGTATAATTGCGCGTGAAAAACCGCACCGCCGCGCCGCGCCCACTGCCGCCTACCCGTTTACGCCGCGCGCCGGTAATCTGCGCGCGGTTTTGCACAAAAGCCACTTAATAAATGTTGTACTTTTCGTCCCCTATTTTGTAAGCTCCCAGCACGGTGCGTCACGCGATTTCTATACATTATAATATATACTTTGCCGGGACATTCGATTTGTGAATTACACCGTCGATTGCAACAGTCCGCTTCACAAACGAATTCGATATAATATAAACTGAATAACGTAATATAGACGATGTCCTTAGATTAAAATACGGGTTGCTTCTGTGATTGCTATAAGTCGTGGAGATCTTATAAATTATACGACTCTATCGAGTGCATAGATTATATGTATTTTAATCTAAGGACCTCATCTGTATGTATGTATCTATGGATATATATGTACATATTATATTATACTCACTTAGACTTGGATGTTTTTTCAAATAGAAACTTTATGCTTATTTTTTCACCTGTAGATATCATAATCATTTTGATTATAATGTATCTTAATATATTGTATTATGTTTTACACGGTATACATTATAATATTATGTATACATGTATAACGTAATGGACTAGGTTCGTAATTATATTATTATACATGACTTTTATTGATGAAAAAACAAAAAAAGCGTTGAGCGTAATCCTACAAACATTTTTTACAAGCGTTACAAGTTTAAATTTTGACGAAACTCGAGAAAATCAAGAACATTTGTAAACTTTTTGTATTTAAAAATTCATAAAACTTTCAATGTTCATAGTGTTCATACTTTAGGCTTGAAAATGTAACATACAAACGCACATAATCATAAAATTAAAATGATGAGTAGGTACTTAATCATTGATGTTTTATATGTAATTATGGATCGTAAAATTATTTCGATAAAATTCTTCAATTAAAAGACAATACTCACAAGGGAACAGTAACAAAGCATATAGGGTATGTTATACATATACAACTATATATCTATTAGTATAAATGTTTATCGTTATAGTATGTCTTTTTCATAAGAATAATATGTGTACGCATCATAAATTCTACTGTAATAAAATCTTATAGAAAACATTAAATCAGTTATCTTAATTATTATAAAGACAATATATCTACATACAACGTACCGATAATCTTATGATAGGCCTTTTATATTTTGTATAAATTTCATTCTATTCATTATCTTATTACATTTAAGGTTTTATGACTGTGGTATATTCTGTTTATATGTATAATGTATATACTATATTTATTATATACTCAGATACTCTTAATATTTGTAATACGTATGCTGTAGTGATCAACAGCATTTATACCAACCTACACGTGCACTCGAAAAGACTTTTTCCGGACTGAAATATTTTTTACAATAACGCATATATATATATATGCAATATGTATTTGTGACGCTCGATATACATATAGAAACACCCCTTAATATATTATGATATAAATATATCACAATTTGAATAACAATAATTGTTTTAACTTTTAACTCAGTAAATGTCGTGTTAAATAGTGCGGTATCGTGTAGCTTGAAAGTCAAAGTCTTTCTAAGATTTGTTTGGTCAGTAGAGTTTTCATAATACCTACTTCTAGGGCTAAACGTAAATCAATTAAACAATTTTTTATAAAAAAATATATTCTTTTGTTGTAAATCATAGATAATATACGTATAATATATACAGATTTTAATATAATTATATATCCCATGTGGTTTATAATAAACGATAGAGGTTTGATGTATCACTCTCGTATAGATACGCCACTGGTTGCAGATAAATATTTGTATATATCAAAGAACGCTCATGGATTTGGTTCAAACAGTTAACCTTATACAATATTATTATTGCGTTTAGTTTGACATCTTTTGGTGAGTACAGTAATTATAGTATCAAATGTATTATAATCCTACAACTATAATTAGCACGTGTGCTCGTGACTAATTAACAGACAAGTGTTCTATAAAAATGTACTAATAAGCATTTTTTTTTTTTTTTTGGTAATTTTTTATTAAAATATACGTATAGTATACATAGGTGTATAGTAAATTCTCTTAAGATGATGTGTATCATAAACGTCTTCGCAGAAACACGTTTCATATAAATTTATAATAGACGCAGTGTTTATTTTATCGTGAAGTAGAAAACCCTATCATATTGTACGTATAATAATAATATTAATAATTTGTCTGTTTTTTTTACGAACGCTCGTGTATCGACCGCAGATCGTAAATTTCGCAGACGGTCGCGACGGCTGCTGCATAGAACGCCGTAAATACCGCTCACGAAACTATCAAAATTAATATTCTAAAATTATCTGCCGTTGGCGTAGAACACATCAGTGATGCCGCTGTTTCGTTCATCTGTGCAGTATACGCATATAATGTACGTATATAATATTGTATACAACTGCAGTTTGTGTGTGTGTGTGAAACCGTATAATATTATACACACACACACACACACACACACACACACACATTATATGTTATCGTGTTGCATTGCTCGTGTATACAGTTGGCCGCCGACAAGAGACGGCAGGCGGCGGGTGTAGTATAGCGTACAGTAATACATAGTTATAATAAAGCAATGCAGCGAAGGAACGGGTGAAAAATACGCTACGCGTCCGTGCCGCGCTTTAAGCTGTCAAACGGCATAAATCAAAAAGCGAATAATTAGAAACACTCCTAAACACTTTGTAAACGTTTTGGTTTTAGGTCTCCCCTGCTACAATATTATAATCATATATATTTAGGTACCTACCGCTCGTTCCAAACTTAGTCTGTCCAAACTGTTAGCTGTATACTACGTACAATATACATAATCGTGCCGCGTGGACACTTTACATATTTTATCGTCATCCTTTTAATCTCGTCTACTTTGTTCTAAACAAGCGAACCGTTTAGATTACGTGAATAATATAGCTTATTTAAATATACGTACATATTATATGAATTAGAGCATACGTAAATACATCAAATAAAATGAAATTTTTCCACTTCAGACGTTATTTTAGTGATAATTTTTTTTTTTTTTTAACGCATTGTTTTATGATTACACCTACGTTTTACATCGTCAGAAATAATATAATATAATATGTATTAAACACGACCAAGCTGTTATTAACGCATCGTTAAATTTTATACAATTTTTCTTGTAGATAAAATCCTTTTTATAATATATGTTATACAGATGAAACAGTAGTTATACGTTTAGATATACATATATCCATATAAATAAATATATACACGCACATCGAAAATATTTTCTTTCTATAAATGTGGTTATATAAATGCAAAAGACTTGAAGTCGAGTATTTCTTTTATACATATTCAACAAAACATATTTTGCTCCAATGATTTCTCGAATCGTTGAGCAACTACAAATTATTACATGTGATTTATTTTATTCAGTACACCATAATATATATACGTATATCTATATATATATATATAATAATACAATATCCATATTGGTAAATCCTTTAAAGAAAACAATTGTATACGTAAAGATATTTTTGTCTTTACTTATTTTTTTTTCTACACCTATTAAATTATGTTATCGACTATATTACTATATATAGTACTATAGTTATATGTCATAATAATTATATTGATTATAAAATAAATAGTTTATTTTATATTATTAACTAATTGACAAAAAAGTATAATTTTTTTATATTAAATATTAATTTATTGATTCATTAATTATTTCATTATTTTTCTAATTTTAGATTCATATGATTATAGGTATACGCACACGTTGGCAAAAAAAAAAAACAGACAATTTTACGCATAGTTTTATATAGGAACGGTAACTACTTTACAGTACTATAATATTATAACACCAATAATGAAAATTATTATATTCTGTTATGTTTATAAGTAAAACTCGAAACGTTTTACTATTTTCCCAGGGAGTCACATATTTGCATTCCCCTAATGGGCTTCATATTTGCAAGCTTAAACATTTTAAGCACCACAATGTAGTCTGCTTATCAATATAATATATAGTGTTGGGATTTAATGTAATAATAGTCTCGTGTTGTGTAATAAGTAATTGTTATGAACCCTTTGCCCCTGTATATAATATAATAATATATGTTTTAACATTGTAACAGTAATAATATAGTTACAGCGAGCAGTTATATTGCGTAGTTGTAATGCAAACAGAGCGCATATATTTACTGTTGTAAATACAGAGCTGGCTAAAATCGTAAAGGTAAATGATACCTGTATATAGTTAGTATAATATATGAATCGTATGGTTATAAAAAGTACTTTGTCGTGTTAACGTTACTGTAAAATAAGTATCGAAAAAAAAAAGGTAAAGATAAGCATAACATAATTATAATTCTAAGTGCAATTAATTTTTAACCATATTGTTTGATTATTTGCATCGCCCGAGGCCCATAGCAACGAGTGCGGGTAATGGTCGCTCTGCATAACTATTATAATCATTGAATTTAGAATATCAATATAAAATAAATTCCACAATATAATTCTGTATAATATGCATATATTCACTGTTATATTCAAAGCCGGATTTAACAATTATTGCCGCCTCTATTATATACTTGATGATACATTTATGATAACAGTGAGCAAAGAACAAAGAAGTCCTAACCACTACGGTACTAGAGCTGCTTTTCAAACGGAATTCCAATAGTGTTTAGAAAATGTAAATCAGAGAGCTATTCAGTTTTAAAGTTATAAATACTAAAAAATTCAACAAGTATTCAGGTATATTCTAGTAATGGTATCTGATGTGTATCAAGCTTATAATATTATATTGTAACACTGTTATCGATATTTTTGTTTTTCGATAACCAAACCGAAATCGTCGACTTCCTATGAGAACCGAATCGAAACCGAAAAAATCAAAAAGATTCCGGTCGTATTAGGTCTGCGCGTACGCGTTTTTCGAGTACTTTGCGACTTCAAAGACGTGCCGCGAGGTTTATATACGGGGCGGGCAAAGTATATACGTAATAGCTGCAGTAATATGTATATATTATGTATATATAGGTATTGTATATCAAAAACCGCGTGTCGCAGTCACATATACTATTATTGCGAGGAGAGCGCGAGAAGGAGAGGGGAAGAGCGAGGACAGAGTATATAAGGAGAACGCGGGCGAGAAAGAGAGAGAGAGGGAAAGAGAGAAGGAGAGAGAGAA